>CM042234.1:3764242-3796742 GCA_023566465.1 Cottus gobio | reverse complement strand
ATTGTATTGTACTACGTATTACATATATTTTCTTAAAGGTTCAACACCCTTTCTTACTCTCCTACTATTTCTGCTGCAATGTGATTGGACGAGAGCGCTCTGTGTGACTTCTGAAAGTTTTAATCCCATCCCAACACAATGCGGCCATGGCAACGTTTTCCTCCTGCAAACACACAACCAACAAACCATAAACAAACACATTTGATGGTTTGGGGACAGCATTTCAGGGCCTGATAATAATGTTATTGCTTCAACTTAAGACTTATAACTCTGTCAGATAGAGATTAGCAGCTTCCAATTTGGATCGGGCTCCCGGTTGGCAAAAATATGTGTTAAGCTCCACCGCTAACAAATCTCACATCAAACCTTTTCATGTCTCCTCACTTTTCCTTCTGAGCAGCAAACATGTAGGTAGCAGCTTCTCACCGTCGCTGTCTGTCTTTTAAACATGACATCAGCGGCTAATTCCTGCTAATTCAGGTATAAAGTCTGGCTTGCTCACGTGCTCTCTGCAGCTGCTGCGTGTTTTCAGCCCAAAAGATTGTTTTGTGACATCACGTCAAATTTAAGGACGTCCCAGTTACATTGAGTTCTCACGGCAAACGTTTGAATCTCATTTGCATAAGTATTTAAACGCAGACGGCTACAGCTGTTAGATTAATGCGTCGGATACGTTTGATTAACATTCAGGATGTTCTGCTGCTCATCTGTTCGGGGTGCAGGTGCAGGATGTAGAGATGAATTACGCTGCCACTCAAAAGTAGCGTCGCAGGTGTCTCGGCCAAGAGATCTTTGAGTTGCGGCTTTTTTTTCTCACCTTGAGTCACCTTTAACCCTCGAACACCGACGTTAAAAATAGTCACACTAACACTGACGTCGGGTGATTTTCACCCGATATAACGTACCTGAAAAATACTTCTCATAAGAATATGTTAAAATACAACTATACAAGGCAAATTGAAGTCCTCTTCTATTATTTTAACCTATAGAACTTCTCATAAACTAAAAACAGGTATCATGGGGGGACCCTGAAAAAAGACTCAAAATCGGGTGAAAAATGAGGAAATCGTCAATAAAACCTGATTAAAAACATAAATAATGAGCTATGAACTTGTTCTGTGGTCCACATGTTCCTGGGACATGTGAGCCTTGTCCTGTGAAGGAAAAAAAACATCCGACATTTTTTTACCCTCTAACACTAACGTCGGGTGAAAATCACCCGAACACGTGAAGGTTGAAAAAAACAGGGATCGGAGCAGAGAGACACGCCCACTTTCAATAGAGACACGGCCACTTTCAATAATGAGAAGCAGGAAGCTACACAAGGACCCACGCAACTCAGACAAAAGTAACACAATGAAAATAACGTAAACACTGACGTCGGGTGAAAATCACCCGACGTCAGTGTTCTAGGGTTAAAGGATCTGAAGGACTCAGAAAAGTGTACCACTTTGTATCCACAGAGCTAAACAAACGCCTCTTCCTTCCCTCTGTCCTTCAGGGAATGTACATCAAGTCGACCTACGACGGCCTCCATGTGATCACAGGAACCACTGAAGGGGTGAGATGGTCACAGTGTCACACACCCTCCTATCAACTACAGCCAACTTCGTTTGATCCGTAATAAAAATCAAATAAAAACCCACCGGAGTGGACTTCCCATCCCGCCCAGGGCGTTGAATAGTATAGAAAGAGTTATTTTTACTCTAAGCTCTCCGTGTGGATGCACAGCAGCGCATCAGGTGCCGTCGTGGAAAGAGTTTGTCGGACAACTCGACCGCTCTGCAGATCAATGAGGATCGATCAGAGTCGTCTGTTTCTCTTCCGTCTCTGCAGTCGCCGGCGGACCGCTGTAAGAAGATCCATGCGGGGGATGAAGTCATACAAGTCAATCACCAGACTGTGGTGGGTTTATTGTGTGTGTGTGTGTGTGTGTTCTAAATATATCTTGTTGTGTTTATTCACGTGTTCAATTATAGATGTTTTGTTGGAAAGTGCACTTACGTCTATTTGTATTACCATAAGGAGTGGAAAGGGTTAAATGCATGTTAAAGGACCATTCTGTCTTTTTAAAACCTGTATATCCACATATATATATATGAAACTTATGTTTTTATGTTTCTCAAATGATAGTAACAATATGATTCTAATAACGACTGTTTTTCGGGTGTAAACACATCTTTTAGGCTGCTATAATTCATATTTGTAATATAACAATAGATGACAATGTTTAATGTGAAAGGGGTCGTGAATCCACAGATATCGGTCTCAGTTTTATTTGTATTTTAGTCGTATTTCAGCTAATTGTTTCATGTTTTTGAGCCCACAACCTCTGTGTCTCACACTGCAGCAGCATTTTCAAGCTGTTTTTATAAAAATAATGCTCTGAAAACCATCTGCACGCTACCTACTGAGCACCAGACGGCAGGACGACACAGTTAGAGAGTAGCTGGTGGACATTTAGCAGCTAAAGAGACAGATATTTACCTCAGGAGCTGGTGGAGACCAAAAACAGAGCAAAAAAGGAGCGTTAAAAACACATCAACACATCAACTTAAAAAATATGATTTTTGTGTTGTTTTTATGTTGGAAAAGCTTAATGGACAGAAGATTTTAACATGTTTTATGTATCTTAATAAGCCCCTTGAGATCTTGTTATCCAGGCGTTGCATTATGAGACCTGTCAATCAAAGTCGGAGTTGAAGCCAGTGTTAATTATGTGTCTTGAATTGACCCGTCTGTTTACAGTCACGCTGCAGATTGTGGCCTCTCAAATGCACACAGCGCGCACGGCAATTAGCGTAATCAGATCCTTCCACCTCCTCTTGAATTATGATCATATCTAAGGTCGGTCCGGGAAACGCAATTAAGATAGCGTGTCTGCCTTTAAAAGAGCTTCTCTCCACACGGCACAAAGAGAAAGAGCTGCGAACAACAAGAAAAACATGGCCGCCATTTTTTATTTTAATGTCCTGCAAACGTCCTGCAAACAAAGAATTTTCGGCACGAATCTGTGGGAAAAAAGTGTGTAAAAAAAGAAGATGTATACATGATAAGATGCATTTGTTTTCAAATTGAGGGCCGGTTACATCACACGGAGGCTCTATAGATAGACTTACCACCTCCACACCCACTTGCCTTGCACAGAAGGCTCAACGAGATCCAATCACGACGCGGAAAGAAATCAAACTACGGGGCTGAGCATGAACATAACGCTGCATGCGATTGTGACAATAACCGGACACTTTGACTCCCCCCCCCCAACCCCGCTCAGGTGGGCTGGCAGTTACGCAACCTGGTCGGCTCGCTGAGGGCCGATAAAGGCGTGGTGTCCCTGACCCTGAAGAAGCGTCCACAGAGCACGCTCAGCTCCGCCCCTGCTCTGCTGAAGAACATGCGCTGGAAACCCCTCGCGCTGCAGGTGGGACCGCCGCTACCTTTAATAGCCTTTATTAAAGCGCCGGCCCACGTAACTCCCCAAAGCGTTCCCACTCCCCGTTGGTCCACAGCCGGAGCGTGTAAATGGGTCGGGATGCTGTGGCTCAGCACCGGTTTTGTTTGCCAACTGAACCACGCGGGGATGAATGGGAAGGGAAAACCGATGGCAGCATCCGCCCACATTCCCAGTGCGCCCGCAGTTATGAAATGTATCTCCCTAATTAACTCTGATTATTGACACAATGGGGAGGAAGCACGGAGGGAATCTGCTTTTCTCTGCCCTCCATCTCTGTTTTGTTGTCTATTTTTGACCTTTTACATGTTTTTGTCAACTCTGTCTCCTATAAAATAACTTTTATACTTTTAATTTGATTTTAATACACTGAAGCAAATGTAAAACAAGTTCTGGGACCAAAGTGATTTTTGTCGGCAGGTAGAAGCTGGTCACCTTGCAAAGGTCAGGCTTCAAGTAATGCATGTGTGAGCCAGAGCACGGACCAATCATACGGGCAGCTGAGGGCTGAGGGAGGGGCTTAGGTGTGTGTGAGATACCTGTAGATGCTGTCATAGCATCTGTTGTATCAGAACTAGAGAATATTTCTTCATTCACAAGAAGAGCAAAGAACAACAATTAAAGATGTTTTTGCTCCTCACCCGACTGGCTTCGGAGTTTGATTGACAGATGGTTCATCCAATCACCTGCCAAGTATTTTATTTACAAGTCTGCCCTTTTCCAAACAATTTGGCGGCTTCTCAGTCGGGTTAGGAGGCTAACACACACACACACATCCTGTCTGCCTAAACACACCATAACGATGTCAATCACGTTTTATATGTAAACACACTGCGTCTGTATATTGTTTACGACTTGGCAGACACAATCATGAGGAAAGTGTTGTTGATTTGCTAATATGTATCTTTCAAAACGTATTTGTTGTTGCAAATTAGTCGTATATAAACATAATTGATGATAGACAGGGTGGTACTCACCAAATGTACCAGATCTTCAGGACCAGGCCGGAGTGGTCCGGTTGTAACGAGAGCAGAATAAAGCAGGAAGTCTGTAAAACTGTGATGGATATTCACAAGGGACAATCTGGGTGATCTAATTTATGGAGCCTCGGGGTTTAGTTTAAACGGCCGGTGTGTCTTTCCTCATCAGACGTCCTCGCCACAGTCTTTGCAAAGTCATTGTTGTATCTAATTGGCTCCAAAGGTTTACCGGCCGAGGCGTCCAACTGGCACTGTGGTAAATTAACGGCTCGTGTTTGTTATTTACGCCACAAACGACTTGGAGCACAGTCTCGCGGATTATTTTCATCTCAGCAATTGTGTTAAGTGTTGTTAGAGCCGTCTTGCCCCCTCGCCATCCAAACAGATAATAGAAATATATTGCAGCAAAGTGAGCGCCGCCGCCAGCAGCAGCATGTTGTTGCCCCTCACTGGTCTGCCAGCCGGCCCTGATATCGCTTCAACAAGAACATTGCAGTAATTATGAGTAACTAGTGCAGCGCCCATCCCGAATTTGCCAATTTCTTGGCTCCTGCTTTCTCAGGGGGCGTGTCCATTAAAGGGGCTTGTTGACATTCTTCAGCCTTGAAGCCCCGCCCCCTCGTGCAGCCACGAGTACTCGCTTATTCAAAGTTCATCAATATTGGAACGTTGTGCTTGTCCAAATTGCACCAAATTTGAGTCTGCACGTCATTGGTTCATAAGCAATGCGCCCGCCAGGTGTTAATTAGATCGGATGAACGGTTCGTGGGATATGTGAACGACAACATACAGATTCCTTGCTTTGGCAATCAAGGTCAAAACGACAGAGACTAATCCATTCAAAATAACTGTAAAGAATGTGAAGGAGAGATTATTCGTAATCACCACTTCCTGTTTGGCTTTCTGCAGCCAACCAGAAGCCCGGGCAGCAGTTCGGCCACGCCCTCAGGCACGCCCACCAAGAGCTCCGCCATCCAGGACCTTTACATCCCGCCTCCGCCCGCCGAGCCATACACACCCAGGTACGGTGTGTTTCTGAGAGTAAAAGCCTTTTGACTTTGATAATGGTTTTGTAAATCAGCCTCTGCTCTTTGCCACAGAGATGAGACAGGAGCCCTGCCGGGGGACGAGGGTGGGCGGAGCCACGGCAGCATCAGCATCGCCAAGCGCTCCGAGTCACCCAACTCCTTCCTGGATCAAGAGTCCCACCGGCGAGAAGAGGAGGAGCCTGTGTACTGCACCACGCCCACATATGGTACGCTCCGGTCCTGTGGCCAACCCATGTGATCCAAACAGGAAGTCAAAATGTATTGAAAGAAGAGATCTCTCTCTCTCTCTCTCTCTCTCTCTCTCTCTCTCTCTTTCTCGATCCGAACTAAAAACAAACAAAAATTGTTTCTTTTACTTTATTTAAACCTTAATTTACCATGATAAATATGTATATTATATATTTATCATGGTAAAACATTTTTTTATAACTGTTACTTTGGTCAATAAACTTCCGTGAACTCTTCTTTGCTGCACTAAAAGGGAATTATAATTAATAATGGCAGCCATCAAGGCTTCTTTCCAAAACCTCAATAGACTTTTGAATGTAAAACAAAACGCTAACACGTTTATACGTGACATCAAATAAATTAAAACTTTGCAATAATCCTAATTTTCCCACATACGGGAGTATCACAACTCCCAGGAGAGTAATGCGTTGTGTGATTGTGCGCTCGTAGGCAGGCTGAGGCCCATCTCCATGCCCGTGGAGTGTAACTGGGTGGGCGACTACGAAGATCCAGCCAAGCTGAACAGAGAAAGCCGCAGAGGTGAGCGCCGACGTGTGGAGCGCATATGTGTGTGTGTGTGTGTGTGTGTGTGTGTGTGTGTGTGTGTACCTCCCGAAGAGCCTGTTAGATTCCATTAAACGTTCCCGTCTCTTTGGATTACAAAGACATCGGCGTGTGTGTGTGTGCATGTGTGTGTGTGTGTGTGTGTGTGGATCAATGCGCCTCCATCCCTGCTCCTCTAATTCTTCCTGTGATTAGCATCACAGAGAAAATAAGACGGGATGAGGAGGAAAGGAGGTAAGAAAAGGAAAAGGTAGACAGGCGGAACAAAGGCGGAGGAAATGAAAGGCAGCTGTGAAGGGAGGAAGAATGAAAGAGAGACGTGCGGAGGTGGGAGAGAGAGAGAGGAAGAGAGAGAGAGAGAAAAAAGACTATTCTCCCTGACCTCCACCTGAATCACTCACGCAGTTGCCATGGCGACGCTGACAGCAGCTCTCCTCTCGGAGTCTCACTTTCCTCTGGCCGCTGCCTAGCAACCAGGGGAGGACCGGGTGGGAACCGCGAGAGAGAGAGAGAGAGAGAGAGAGAGAGAGAGAGAGAGAGAGAGAGAGAGAGAGACCTGTGTTTCCTCCCCTCGTGGGAGAGCTGAAGAGGAAAGTTGGTCAATTTAAAAAAAAAAGATGGACGACAGAACCAGGACACAGATTTACTCTCACATGCTCGGACACGTTCTTCCTCTAACAGCATGACTGACGAGATAATGATCTTTTTCAATATCTCTCCTTCTGTTTTGGTTTATTAACCCCGAAAGAGACAGCGTACCGATACAGTGACATCATAGGTGACATCATAAGTGTCACAGAGGAACCCATCAGCCTCTCTTGGAGAACCCAGGAGGTCGAGCACTTCCTGCTGTCCTTTTATTTTTTTATCATTCGGCAAACAACCAAAACACAATGTGTGTAACTTTGTGTCACGACCGGTGTGAGAGGAAACAGACCGGAGGTGGAGCGTGAAATCAAAAAGGTTTTACTAAACAAAGTCACAAACAAAGATAAAGACTGGTGCGGTAAACAAACACTATGCTGCCACTGACAAGGGAAAGAGAGACTGAATACACAGGGAAGACAGGCAACGAGGCACAGGTGGAAACAATGAGGGCGGGGCTTGTAATCACTCAGGGGGAAGGCACAGGAGGGGGCGGAGCCTGACACAAGGACAGGTGAAGGGAATAAACAATCAGGAAACAGAATTTAGAGGTGACAGTTAATGAATATAATTTGATAGACTAGAATTTTGTAATTTTTATAAAATAAAATAAATAAAAAATACATATATTTTTTTTAATTTTAGTACAACATTTGGAAACATTTCCAAAGGATAATTCTCAACATGCATGTTTGCTTGCCAGCGGTTTTCTTCTTCACCTCCTTCGCCGGTGCATTGCTATGTTTTTTAATGTTTTCTTGTAAAGCGTCTTTGAGTGGCTTGAAAAGCGCTATAGAAAATTAAAATATTATTATTATTATTATTATTATTACCAATTGATTCTTTGTTAAAAAGCACCGATCGGCCCGATGGAGGCGCTGAAACCGAAGGGCAAAACCAAACAAAGACCTTTTAGATTTGATCACATTTTAACACTTTTACATCTACTGGGGCCCTGGATAGACTGGCGACTTATCCAGGGTGTACCCTGCCTTCGCCCAATGACAGCTGGGATCGGCTCCAGCGCCCCGCGACCCTAAAGAGGATAAGCGGTTCAGATAATGGATGGATGGACATCTACTGGGTTCTCATATTTAAAGAATAACTGATTAGCTCCACAACGCTGCTGTGATTAAAGGTCAGAATCTTAATTTTCCTGTCCGTAAGTGAAGTGACATTTTGGCAATGTGTGTTATTTTTTAATATATTTGGTCTGTAATTAACCTGCTGAGGCAGCACTGATTAAGAACATGAAAATGAAACCGAAAATCAATACCACGAGATCCCGTGGACAAAACAATTAGACCAAGTTAAAAATCCAGTTTATTGCATGTGGAGCTGATATATTTTGACTGGATATTATTGGATGGTTTCCCAGAGGCCACGCTAATGCGATACGTGGGACTGTCCGGCGGGGACGAGAGGACCGCCTCCGAGGATTACTCCTCCCACACGGCTCGGCCGGGGAAACGGACCAATGACACGGCCAAGCGTGCCAAGAGGCGGAGCCACCACAGCCAAAGCCCCTCCCACTACGTCATGCAGACGAATCAGAGGGATTCTCCACCGAGAGACCCCGCCTCCATTTATCACGTAAGTCTCTTATTTTGTCTTTCCCTTAAAATAAATGTTGTAATTACATCAGCAGGGCCAAGGACTTTTTATACGGATTAAATAATTTAAATGTTTCCAGTCTTTATGCTAAGCTAAGCTAAGCTATGCTACAGCTGCACCTTCATATTTACCGCATGGAGGTGAGAGTGGCATCAATCTTCTCTTCTGAGTCATGGCAAAAACTGTATTTTCCAAAAAATGTCAAACTATTTCCTGACAAGAACGTCAGCAGCACAACAATGTGCTTGTTGCAACAAAAATATTGTCAAAAAATGTGATAAAGAAAGATACTACTGGCACTGGAAAGGTGGAAAATGCAGCTCATTCTCCATTAAGTAGCAGATAGCGGCTTCATGATTGCATCATGTTTCATAATGCGGATCAGACGAGGTTATGAAACGGCTCTGACTTCCCCCTCAGTTGCCTCCTCGTATTAAAAACAAGTTAAATGAGGTAACACTCCTCTCCGATTTGTTTTGATGAATGCTGACTTGTTATTACCCACCTCCCCCCCCCGTCCGTCACTTTCATGACACCTGTCCATCTGAGCTCGGCTCGGGTCCAGACAGTCCGATTGGCCGGCGGTGACCTCATATGTCTTGACAGCATCTCCTTGGAAATTAAATGTGTTTCCGTGTGTGTGTGTGTGTGTGTGTGTGTGTGTGTGTGTGTGTTTACAGTATGCATGGCTGCCATGGTGGCAGATGGCGTGACAGTGGCTGTGGGCAGCCACAGGCATCGCCTGTCTTGCTGAGCGCGAGCATTGGCCGAGCTCCAGGCTCGGACATGCGTAACGTTGTGACATCAGAGCTGACCGACCCGGTGCCCCGTCTGACCCGCGGGTCAAAGGTCACGCCTCAGACAGGGTTACATGTTGTAGAGCGGAGGTTTAACGAGGAGGGGGAGGGGGAGGGGACAGGTGCGTCAAAACACCTTGTTCTTAGAGTCACAACTGAACACACTGGCTCTAGACACAGGTCTTACATTCAGTGTGACTACAGACTTCAGTGTGATGTACAGTCGTCTCCGATGTCCGTCACCATTACAAACACCTGCAGAGCCTTCCTGAGAATCATCACGTTTTCAGCTTTTCTTCAGGGTAAAAGTTCCCCAGTGATACTTGCATGTACACTTTTCTCGGTGCATTGCAAACAGGAGCTGCTAATGAATAATCTGCATGCATTTAATGCATCATCTTGCCGGTTAACCAAAATGTGAGCAAAAAAAGACCAAATAGAAGAAAAAAGATCAAATAGAGGTAAAAAAGATCAAATAGAGGTAACAAAAAAGACCAAATAGAAGTAACAAAAAAGACCAAAATAGAGGAAAAGAAAAGACCAAATAGAGGTAAAAAAGACCAAATAGAGGTCAAAATAGTCGCCAGACCCTCTTTTTTAGATGTTCGTCCTTCCTGTTTTGCTGACTGACATTTTCTCTTCAACCCCCCTCCTGAGCTCTCTGTCCTCTCTCTCCTCTCACACCTGGATCCCCCATAATGCCGTCTCTCCCTCCCAGTCCCTTTGTTCTGCGTTTAGAGGGGTGAGGGTTTGACTCTTCCACCCGACTCGAGCGCTCGTCTCTGCGAGAACGAGATAACGAGGGAAAGTTCCTTCTGCCGGCTCTCGTCCGCTCGCTAACATCTGTCATCTTTTATATCCCAGGGTCCTTTGCAGTAAACAAAGGCCACTGATGCATCCTGACAACCTGCTCTCTCTCTTTCTCTCTCTCTCCCCCCATCTCCCCCTTCATCCTCCTCTTCTTCTCCATCTCTCTCTCAGACATACCAACAGTCCTCCTCTCTGCAGTCAAAGAACAGGAAGAAGAATAGAGGTAAGCGGAGAGGCCACCTGTTCGGGTTGCTATTGGTGTGTGTGTGCATGTGTGTGTGTGTGTGTCACAGTCCAACACTTTTCCACTCATTCACCCTCTCAGGGACGCCAAGCTAATGGATGTGCAAACAAAATGTGAGTGTCTGCGGCTTCAGCCCAGACAATTATCCGAGGAACACTTCATTTTACGGTTCTGTAATTTGCTAATAATTTCCTTAAAAAGTTTCAACACGGGTTTCGCCGCCAGTAAAAGACACAATTCTGACACTTTAATGGGTTTCACGGTGTTTACAAGCGGAACCAAAATGAATTCCCATTAAATAACCGGCTACATATGAACCCAGATGAATACCCGTTCATTATTGTTATTGCAAACCAATAACGATGAGTTCTCCGTTATAGAGACACGTTTCCCATCCAGACACAATTTAAAGAAAACAGAATATTCTGCTATGCATAATACGGAGTGGGATACTTCTCCTGCAGAATCCATTAATATGGAAATGTTGTTCATTTCATCTCCCACTTCAACCAGCAGTCAATTTGTAACCACTTAACATGTGTGTGTGTGGCGCTGACCTGCTGGGCCTCCACCAGCGGACGCTTCTGATTGTGGATAATTCACTTTTTAACAAGTGCATTGCACATTGAACATCTCGATTGTGCCATTGTGGGAATATGTATTCCCACAATGCACAGCAACTTCCTGTGACTGTGCATAACACAAACAATAGGGCTCTGTTGGAGCTGTAAAATCATAGTGTTCATTTTATTTTATTTCTATCGACAGAGAGGGATTTTCCTTTTTTCTTTCAATGCAGGTTTGTCTTTTGCTAATATTTTATTTTATTTTATTTTAGTTTAGACCTTTTAGTCCCAGTCTCAGGCGGTGTTTTGGCACAAGAAGCTGGAAATATGACAAATATTTACTTAATTTTTTACCATTTAGTTTGAGACATATTGTCAGGATGAGGCCTGCAACTATTGATTATTATTTATTATTTTAATTTTTAATTTTTAATGAATTAGTCATGTTAATCTATTAGATAGGGTCAAATGTCCACAACGCTGAAGACGACCAACAAACCAAAAAAATCAATATGCATTTATGCAAAACAGAGAAAAGTTGTATAATATATTCACATTTTATTTACATTTTTTAAAGTTAAAATGTACTAATATTACATATAATCTGTTGAGATATGGATACAAACTTCACTGACTGCAGCGATCTATATCCCACAAGTTAAAAACGTCTGGAGCTGTCAAATTATTAACTTCTTACTTATTAAGGCTCCTCAACCGTATTATTTCACTTTCAAGAAAAACAAATTATAATAATTTTAACATTTAACAATTATTGAACACGCTTTCCACATGTTTGCTTTGTATGCTGCATTTATTCCAAATTAAAACATATAATTTAACTCTTTATGTTGCTGTGAAGAGGGAAACTACACATTTATGTTAAGTATTCTCACACATAAGCCTAAATAAAAATTAAGTTTAGTTGTTATCAAACAAACTATCGGATATTTGTCAGAGCAAGTGTTCATCAAAATGATAAATCCCTGAAACCTTCTGCTTTCGCCGCCTCTTTGTTTCCTCTCCAGCTCGTCTCGCTCTCTTTTTCGTTGCTGTTGTTGTTGTTTTTTGTTTCCTTCGCCACCCTAACGAGGATCAACATGTTTGAAGTGATTTTTCACCATCTGCCGACGCGAGAAGCTCCGAAAGCTCCGGCTCCATCTGCACTTTCCCCCCGCCGGCGACAGCTTTGTTTGTTTGCAGATTTTAAACCAAAGTTTGAGAAAGAACGTGACGTTGATGATTTATAGCTCGATTTAAATGCTCGGAACAGCATCCTTATCCAACATAATGGAATATTAGTTATGTTAGTTCTTCTGTTGAGGCAGTCTTCATTTTATGAAATGAATAATGGCTAAAACTTAGAAATTAAACTGCCGATGGTATCGGAGCACTGCTGCACAGGAATTGAATTAAAAATAAAAAATCCACTTTTGCACATTTTCAAGACGTATAGTTCCTTTATATCCGAGAACATAACTGATTAATTATCTGCAGCCCCTCCCCCACGCCGTGTTTGAGCTCTACTTTCCATTGTGCGGGAGCAGAGTTGTTCCTTTCCAGATATCCTGCAGTGAAATAAATGGGGAAATTGAATCGCGTTCCCCTTCAAAAGAAGAACGACTTTCGATGCGACACAATGAAAGTTTCTCGGCGGCCCTCGACCGGCAGCCGAGTTCCCCCTGTAATCTCTAACGAGGAGGCTGTTGTGAAAAATGTTCCAGGGCTTCTATGCCAGAAGCAAAATGCAATTTTTATGAAACACCTCTTAAACTCGCTGCAGTCCAGAGAACGAGCGGTTGCCAGGAGTAATTGCGACATTAGGATTTGGCTTCTTTTTTTTGTGTGACTGCTTTTATTCGCACAACACCGCGTGATCGTAATGGCTCGCTCTCTTTCGGTGTTGTGATTTCTGCTTGTCTGTCTTCATGTTCCCTCCGTTTTGCCTCCAGGACGGAGTTTGGCCTCCCTGAGTCGGAGGCGTGTTTCCTGCAAGGCGCTGGGCAGGGGAGACTGCGAGGGCTGGCTGTGGAGAAAGAGGGACGCCAAGGGCTACTTCTCCCAGAAATGGAAGAAGTACTGGTTTGTTCTGAAGGACAACTGCCTGTACTGGTACATCAATGAGGAGGTGGGCTGGCTTCCTCTCACCTCAACCTTTATTATATATTATATATTTTCTCATTTTTAGGAAAGTATCTGATGATGAACTGTGTCGGGCTTGATGTTGCTCAACAGGAGCTGTGCACGTTTTTGAAATAGTGACAAAGACAAAAGGGGGAGATTATTGTGCAGAAGTCCAACTTTAAGATTTAATATCACATTGAAAGGATGAGTCAGGAAGACATTTCCTCGGAGTAGTTGTTAAAGGAGATTTCAGCTTAAATTTATGTTAAATTTGAGTATAATAGCTTTATTTTTAGCCGCGTTCCGTTACACTAGCATTAAAGGTTGAGGATCATTTTGGTTCAGACTGAGATATCTCAGCAGCTAAATCTTTTTCTAGGTTAGAGGATGAATCCTAAGACCTTGGTGACCCCCTGACCTTTAGCTATCGCCGCCGCGGTATCAACATTTGTGTTTATTTTGTTTAGTTTAGGTCAAAATTCCCTTTTCAACACAGTTTCTGAACAAACTCCTGCAAAACTAACATCGTTCCCATCAACATCAGCTGGGTGCTTCGTGTTTGGCGCTAATCAGCAAATGTTAGCACGCTAGCACACTGAACTACAATGGTCAGCATTGTCTTTCTGAGCCGGAATTGGAAATGATTTATGGAAAACTTACGTTTGTCTGGAAAGCGGTACGAAACAAATGTACGTTGTTTTGAAGCGAGTCCTCGTTTCCCTGAATATCTACAACGTTGGCGGCAATTGCAACGTTAGCGCGACCCATTGAGTTACAACAGCCACATTTATGGGAAATAAACCACATCGACATAACCTGAAATCATCCTTTCCCATTTTCCTCTGGCCTCATTAGCTTATTATGTCTTCTTCCACTTCTCCAGGATGAGAAGGCCGAAGGTTTCGTCAGTCTTCCGGAGTTTAAGATCGACCGAGCCAGCGAATGTCGCAAGAAGTAGTAAGTCCATGAAGGAACCAGTATATTGCATAATAATGTGTTTGTTCTCCATGTGCAGTTATGTCTGGATGTTCTCCTGCAAAAACAACTCCCTCTGTTCCCCCCAATGTCTCTCCAGTGCTTTCAAAGCATGTCACCCCAAGGTCAAGAGCTTCTACTTCGCAGCAGATGGAGTGGATGACATGAACAGGTAGACCAGCATGAGCTGAACACGAGGAGGTTATGCAGAAGGGCAAAGAGCCGGCGGCGGCAGGAGGGCAGCTTCCTGTTTACGGCCCCGAAGCACAAAACAAGTGTGGCTTTCGTTTGATGATGGAGAGAAGGAATGTTTTTATTTGGGGCGATGATGTGTTTGAAAAACATAATTTGCAAGACACATTTCCATAGAGGCTCCAGGTTTGACCTGTGCAGAGGCTCGCTGTAATTATATATTCATTTTTTTACTTGAAGTCTTTGAATTATATTTGAAAAAACTGTGGTGTTTGTACCGATGACACAAACAATTATAATGTGTTAATTAGTGAAAAGTCCAACGTCCTATATTCAAAATGGAAATTTGTGGAAAAGAAACTTGGATATTCTCTGAGATTGAAATTTTATTTACAGGAAATAACTGACAAATGTAGGATACATAAAGTAATTAATTTTTACTGCATCATTTTAGTGTTTTGCAATGTCTCTTCATAGCACCTCAAGTCTTTGAGTTTTTTCTGTAAACATATGACTTTGAAAGCTCCGTGAATATTAATTTTTCTGTAAATTTGTGAAATTTTTCAGATCTCAATTCCGATTTAGATTTTGGACGTTTTTTCTTGGCGTATTACCTCCTCCCCCTGCGTGGTAAAATATATATAAATATGCTAACCCAAGCCAAGCTAACCTGCGCTAGTCGTCTCCTGGCTTGATAGATATGATATTTGGTATCGATCTTCTCATCTAACACTCGTTGCTGTGACTCACTGTTGTTCCTCTTTCTCCTCCAGATGGCTGAGTCGCCTCAACATGGCCGCTGTGGGCTACGCAGAGCGGGAGCGGATCCGCCAGGAGCAGGGTGAGCGCTCCTGGAGTACCAGACCCTCCGGTCCTCCTCTTCCCATCTATGCCCGTGTGGTATTCCCAGAGTGAGTGTGTGTTTCTGACTGTGTGTGTGTGTGTGTGTGTGTGTGTGTGTGGGTTTCCTGCAGATTACTGGAGTGAGAGTGAACATGAGGAGGACACCACCTCCAGCCCCAAGCAGGACAGTCCCCCACCTCCATATGATACCTACCCACGGCCTCCATCAGTGAGTCACACACACACACACACACACACACACACACACACACACACACGACTGCATTACACATTCATATAAAGCACACGCTGTACTTGAAGGCAATAATCACGCTCAGTGCTCCTCCGCAGTCCATTTTAACAGTTAAAGTTATTGCTAATTTAGCCTACAGGGAGTGGCGGAGGACAAATTTAGCATAATTGATGCTATAATTCTCCCACACTGCTGCTGTGCTCCACATTAAAAGTCTCTTTTTTTTTTAACCTAAATTAAAAAAATAGAAACAGCGGCTATTACAGCACAGTTTTATTCCAAATAAGCAGACTCACAGGGGAGTTCAAACTATGTATTACAAGGATTTAAACATCCTTGTACAAACACTCATTGCTACCTTTTCTTTGTCTCTCACTTTCTCACTCACACACGTATTCAATCATCGCCTCGCCGGGTGAAATCCTTTCCTCGAGTGTTTTCTCACAATTGAACGCTGGATTGACGGCCGCCACATGTTTCCCTCTCTCGTCCTCCGTCTGCCAGATGAGTGCCTACTTGGAGGGCCGGACCACTCGCCTGTCTTCCACGGAGACGTCTCGCTCCCGCTCCTCCCAGGAGGACTTCCTCTGCGGCGAGGCCCCCGCGGTAGTGGCCGCAGAGCCGCAGTACCACCCTGGCCCTCTGGGGGGCGGCACCACGCACAGCGGCAGGAAGCCGGGCGGCAGCAGCAGCAGCGACGTGCAGTACAGATGTGACGCCATAGAGGTGCGTGTCGGTGCCGTTATGTTTTGCTGAGGATATTCATGAGCCTCATTATTTATTCATGATTCGTAAAATACACCAATTCTACAAGTTACCGTACTCTTCACTTGAACTTGGTTTTTGTGGGAAGTGAAGTGAAGCATGCACATCCGAATATTATCAGTTATGTCAAATATATTACTACTAATGAGCATTTTTTAATATGATACGAGCTTCCTTCCTCTGGATTGTTTCTTCTTAAATGGGATCTACATTGGTTACTCTTCCTGGTGGCCATTAATATATAAAGAAATATTGTGAACAATGATTTCACTGAAATACAATAAACGATAATGTTACAGAAGAAGACTCGTGGGTGATTTGGCTCTTTTAAGTCTCACTTTTTCATATAACACATATGAAATCATGCAAAACATTACTGACAGGTACCTGTTTGTCTTGTTTTGTTTGTGTGGTTCCTCTAGTACCGGTCCAGTCCTGCAGGGGGCAGCAGTGAGACAGGGTCCCCGGGCCGCTCCTCCTCGTCTCAGAGACGTTCCTGGCAGGACCTGATCGAGACGCCGCTGACTGAGGCCGGACTGCACTACCTGCAGACCGGACCGCTGGGTAACGCACAACCCACCAAAATAACCTTTAAATAAAACGCTTGGATTGACACGAAAACGTAAAGGTTTCCTTTAAGTCTCCTTTAAATATTATTTCCCGCTGCACGATAAAAAAGACCTTAAAGTAATTTCCCAAGTGACCATAAAGGTCACACAGCCGGCTCAGAACATGGATATTTGACACTGACAAATGTAGAGCGCAGGTTTGTTGTACGTTTGCAGTTTGTGTGATTGATGGTCTTCCTCCAAATATATAGGACAAAAACTCCCTGTAGAGTTAAACTGACACGACGTATAGTTAAATGTAAAAAACTTGTGTTCCCAATACAGATTTTTGTATTTAAATAAAAATATCTATCAAGCCAGAAGACAAATAGCTAAGGTTAGCTTGTCTTAACTTAGCATATATATACTGTATATATAATTTTGCACCAAATATTTATTTATTTAGATTAAAATGTTAATTTAAATAATAAATATATGGAAATAAAAAGACATTCAAGCAAAATAATATAAATAATAGTAATTATAATAAATGAAAGAATCCAAATGACACATAGTAACACTAACGAGGACATCTACACGTCACTACATCAACATTATAACTGCACAAAAAAAAAAAAAAAAAATTGTGTTTCCAATACAGTTTTTTGTATTTACATATATATATATATTCTGCACCAAAATATTTTATATTTATTTATTTAATTAACTACATCTTCACTATATCTGTTACAAGTGACCTCTGCACAGAAATACACCAGAAATAAAACAAATTCAGTAAGAAATATCTATTTTTGGCTGGATATTAAATCTCTTCAGTTGTTTTCTTTATGTCCCTTATAAAAAATGAGCGATGCAATCAATATTCACTTTTTTTACATTTTTTAATGTTTGACATTTCGTGTCTTTGCGCGACAGAGGACGCCGTCTTCGCCGAGCCCGGCCCGGGCGGCGGCGGCTCCATGATGGCCGGAGCCGTTTACACCCTCCCCGCGCAGAGGACCGCCCCGTTGCCCGTGGCGATGCAGAGGCTGATTCCCATGGCAACAACCCAGGGAGGGAAACCCCGCAGCTTCACGCTGCCGCGAGACAGCAACCTGCACACGCTGCTGTCGGCCCCCGCCAAACAAGAGGCGCAGACGCACAACGGTGAGTTCGAGTCCCGGTGCGGAGAGGAGGAAATGTGTCTGACGCAGAGTGACGGCCGCTAGAGACGGAATAAAAGATTATTTTAGGGTGAAGACGTTGACGTCAGTGCATGAGCCAGAAATAAAAGCGCTCTTGGGCAGACACACTTCCATTTAAAAAAAATAATAAATCATCGTCGGTATCGAGTAGGTGACACAGTAATGCTAATGAGGCTAATGAGACGGGAGAAAAGGGCCAAACTGAAAGAGTAAACAATGAAGTAGAAGAATCATGCGGGTTCAGGGGTAATTCAGTCGAGCGGGAGGGAATAAAAACGCCAAAAGTGGAGAGGATGGCGGGAAAGAGAGAGCAGGGTTTATTATCTTTATGATTAGAGGTGAGGTGATAAAAACTCACATTACATTTATCTGAGGCTTTTATCCAAAGAGACTTACATGATATACAGTAGACCGTAGACACAGCAACGGTGAGCAATGAGGGTTAAGTGTCTTGCTCAAGGACACATCGACATGGACTAGTGGAGCCGGGGATCGAACCACCGATCCTCTGATTGAAAGACAGACCTGCTAACCACTGAGCCACAGTCTAATTTAATTTCTAATTTAATTTCCATAATCATTTTAAATCAAGTGACCCCTGATGAGGCTTTGGGATCAACATTAACTGTGTGATGATTCTGTCTCCCCCCCCTCCCTCCCCCACCCTCCCCTCCCCGCCTGAAGGCGGCAGCGAGGGCGCCTCCCTGGGCGACCTGTTTCGAGCGTGCGAGCAGGGCGGCGTGTGCCCTCTGGGCCGCGGGTCGGACGCCAAAGGTCAGTCCGAGTGCCGGCAGTCGTTCCTCCGCCGGGCCGCCGACCCCCAGCTCAACGAGCGCCTGCACCGCCTCCGCATACTGACCTCCACGCTGAAGGTTGGTGCGCACGCGGACACGCACGTGCATGCACGTGCACATATACACAGATCAGCATGCACACATACAAAAAAAACTGGAATTAAAAGGACATTTCTTTAGTCCTTTTTTGAGAGTTTTTACAGATTTTTTTTTTTTACAACGACCCCTTTTTTGCTAGTAAGCTTTATTTAATATTAAAGTTATGATCCTTAAGACTTCTATCCTGGTGGTATCAGCATGTACGACAACAAACACTTGTTGTTTACAGTGCAGCCAAACAAACTCCAGTTTTAATAAAGAAGTCGGGGGAAATAATTGCACATTGAGCTCTTCATCTCGCCGCTCCTTTATTTTTCTATTACCTCCTGCAATATTGAAAATGGATCTATTGTTGAAAAAGGCAAAAAATAAATAAATATATGTTTTCCTGCAAATGCTAAACAAAAAAAACCCAAAAACCAGCAGGCCGTGATTTGCCAGTTGAAAACTTTTATTGTGAAGCAGCAGCAGGAAGTGCAGGAGGCTGAGCGGTAAACAGAGAGGCGGTTATCAATGAGATGATAACGCTGAAACAATGTAGAGGTAGTTTCTGAACATCAACACATTTCATGGCCAAACAGCAGTCGGTTTCAGGAAAGTCTTAAGGATTTTAACTTTAAATTGCATTGAACTCATATCTCACCATTTGGTTGAAGAAAATAATGCAATTTAACCCTTTTCTTGGTTCACAAGATGTTTTTTTTCACCCCTTCAATCGGAAAAGCTTTATTTTTGGACGCTTTGGTTTTTCATTTTCTGATCACAAACTGAAATCTCGCGTTATTATTTTTTCTCATCCAGATCAAACTGAAAGTATTACCTTCATGTCATATTGTGCATTTTTTCTTGGCCTGCATTCACACACAAATGCCCTAAAAACACAATAAATGCGTAGCAGGGCCAATTGGATCAAACAACACTACTTACATGTGCATTTTTTAGCTGTAAACCATGATTTCTTAACCCTGATGTACACATGTATGCACACACACACACACACACACACACACACACACACACACACACGTCCACGTCCACGCTGTCTCTGTCTGGTTAGTTTCAGTGCTGTCGTTTGTCCCAGTCTGTCTCCTCGGTTCTGGTTTGAGAGCTTTGTCAAGCAGCCATCTGTGGCTTCGGGTAACGTCTCCTGGCTGGGTGCCTGCGAATGGCTCTTTTGCTCTTTTGCTCTTCTGCTGCTTTCTTTTTCTTTTTGTCTCTGTGGAGTTTTGCATCTTTGTTGCTTCCTGCGTGTGCGTGGGCGGGGATGGTTGGCGAGGTCGTGGGGGGGAATGTTTGTTCCCTGTGTGGCGTCTCTTAAAGGAATACACCAAGTTTATTTTGGCGGGGGTACGTGAAAGCCTTAGACACCAAAGTCATCCATGTGACCCTGGCAGTCCCAGAGCTGCGACAGGTTGTTGTGTGATGAGCAGCGACTCATCAGTGGAAACAACTCAATCATATTTTACCCTTTTGTCTTTTATTCATCAAAATTGAGCAGAAATAACAAGCTTATTCTAGTGGTGGAACGTAACTTAGTACATTTACGTACAGATTTGAGGTTCTAAGTATTTTCTTTTTGCTTCTACATTACAAGACATGTTCTGTACTTTTTGCTTCAAGGCCTTTACACACGTTGTGCGTGACAAATAAACAACATAATAAAGCAAAATCCTTGCCGGCGGATATATTTTCCGAATCTATTCGTACTGGCAGGGATGCAAAACATTTGCAATACGACGGTTTGAATAGATTCGTGCAATGTGCGAGCTCCAATTAGCAGGATCCTATTTAACCGGAGCAGCGTCTGGCAGTCTTTCTGAGGTAAATTGTTGTGTTGTCGAAGCTACCGTAAGATCTTCTATTGAGTTTTATTTTGTAAAAAACGCTCGGAGAGAATTTGAGTTCCCACAGTTACACAGCGTATATGTCTCGGGCTTTTATTGTGAAAGGAAAGCACAGAAGGTGTGGATCCTGTCTGCTCTGCCTGTTAAGTTGAAAGGAGTTTTGTGATTTAGACCTGCAGTATTTCTAATGACCACCAGGGGGCGACTCCTCTGGTTGTATAGAAGTCTATGCTTCATATGTTAAAGCTGTATTCTCTCCTGGCCACCAGGGGGCGACTCCTCTGGTTGTATAGAAGTCTATATAAATGACACTACTTCTCTCTTGATGTATTCCCTCAGTAAATATTGTAAACATGAGTTTATGACTCAATCTCTAGTTTCAAGTCTTCTTCAATACAGCATGATGTTCATTTAGTAAATTATGCTCATTTAGAGTTAAATAGGCCATAAAGCAGGGTATGCACTAGGGCGGGGCATCTTTGATTGACAGGTCACTACCACACGGTGTTTTTTAACCACTTTGACCACGTCCAGTGTGAGTTTTGAATATGTCCGTTCTGCACAATGTGATTGGTTGATGCCTTTAATCGCGAAGGCTCAGAAAAGTCCTCCTTTTTCCCGAAAAAAAAGTTGCTTTCTGCGTGAAAGTACTCATGAAATACAGTTCAAAGAATGATATAGCGTGCAAATTAATCACAGACAAAGAAAGAAACACGTCCCTGGTGTGTAAAGGCCTTTAATTACTGAACAAATTATGAGTTTTGCACATATAACAGTTATAAATTACCCAACAGTACATTTAGTGCTGAAATAATTAGCAAATTAATCAGTTATCAAGCGAACTGGCACCTATTGTGACAATCCCAAACCCAAATCTATTGAAATTAATGGCTCATGTCTAAAAACAAAAGCATTAATAAATGAATAATCGTTATAAATATCAATTGTTACAACTTTGTAACCCTTTATGAAGGCGTCCTCACTTAAAATGTAGCATTAGAAGTAATGTGGATCATCCCCCAGGACTTAGTGTATCCCCTTAAGTGTGTGTTTTGCTTCACGTGTGTCTGCGTTTCAAAGTTTAGTGGTCTAAAATTATAAATCTAAAAAGCCCCCCCCCCCCTCCCCCTCCCCCTCCCTCCTGTGTTTCTGCATCCCCCCCATAGGACAGGGAGGGGGAGCTAGCGTTGATTGACAGGCTGCTGGCCAACCCCCAGCTGTCGTCGGCAGAGTTCCAGGAGTGGAAACGAGCCTATCAGGAGCTGTTCTCTCAGGAGCCAGACTCGACCGCTGAATCAGACCCCGGCCCGCCCCTCACCCCCTCACTCGCTCACACACACTCCTACATCGAGACCCACGTCTGACGAGGGCATCACACACACACACACACACACACCAAACACACACACACTCATGCTTGAGTTGCTCTCATCTCCTGATTCTGGAAGGGAGTTGTGGACGTGTTTCTGATGCATTGTGGGTCAGGGACGGACTTTAGGGACCGCTTTTCTTCTGAGGACACGCCCACGTGGCCCTCGCGTCACATCAATCTACGAGCCGATTGGTCCTGCCTCTCCAGCTGGCTCGGGGGCGGACGTCTAATCGATCCTCTTCGGTGTTGCGCGTCAGCTTTTCGCGCTATTTTAAGTTCTTACTCTCATCTTTTTGTTTCCTCCCGACGAGGACGAAGACCCACGAGTCGTATCTTCATCACGCCACATCCTGCTTGTTGTGCCATGTGACCGACTGCAGTCTTCTATGGAGCCTTACACTTGAGGATATGTATATATAACAATTAGCAGCCTTCTTTTCTTTGTTTTGTTTGTTGGTTCTGGTTTGGTAGAGCTACTACCGCTGGGCTGGACCTGAATCGTGCACACTCGCCTCCTGGAATAAGAACGCCTTTTGAAAGGGAAAGTCCACCCTAAAAACACATTGAACCGTCACTTCACCGTCACCCTCAGTTTGACTTTACCGGCAGCGAGAGACTCGTCCTGGAATATTACCGTGGATGCCAATCAGCTGCCTCCATCAGAGCTCATTAATTCCATTCGAGACCGACGTTTTTCCTTTAGATCACTTTGGCGGAAACATGAAACATCTTCAGTTTGAGTTTTATAACGCATGACACTTTTATTATGGTTCCTTGTAAATTACATGTCCATATAAACCAGCTCATGTTCGAACAAAGCCTTTTATATCACAACCTTGGCGGAGTTCCTCTAGTCCATAACGGACATCCGCCAAGGTTGTTCCCACAAGTGAAAGTTAATCCTTGTGACTCGGATCTGCTCCAAATCTGAACTGGATCTGAAAATGTCTCATCTCAAACCCTTCCACCAAGTTTAAGGACAATCAAGCCGGTAGTTTTCCTGTTATCCCGATAAAATCAACCTCCTCAAGAAGGGCACTTGGAGAGTTCAGACCTTTGTCGAGGCCGAGTGCCTCATCTCGTAGTGTTAATGAAAGCACAAACATAATGAATGTATCAGCCCAGAGATCTGGATCAACTCCAAACCTTTTTTTTTTCCAGAGTTTCATAAACATAAGTTACGGTAGTTTTTCTCGTAATCCTGCTCACAAACCAAACAGGATACAACCTTTTCGGCGGGGGGAATATCTTCAGCGTAAGAGAAGATCCACCGTCCTTTTTCTTTGTGAAAATACAAAATTGCAATTTTGTACTCATGCATGCAACTAAATGCATTATTTGTACCAACACGTCGTTCCTAACCGGCCCTGTAACAACCGGCCTGTTTGAATTCGTCTTTTGGATTTTCCGCGGCTAACCTCACATTTAAAAGCTTTGAACACCCACCAAGACGTTCTCAGCTCATCTGGGGGATTCTGGGGGATTAGGCCTCTTCTCAGTGTGGGCGCAGGTATAATTGATTGGCATCTTCCTGAGTTTCCCCTGAACAGTTGCACCTGTTAGGGCGGGACAACTCACACCTTCATCATTCTTATTGGTCGATTCCCATCAAAGCTCCGCCTCCACCTTCAACCTACACATCGTCTAATCTCCTGAAAACACCTGCGTGGGCGTTCAGAGGCTTTAGCACCTGGAAAAAACATCTCTAAATAAAGTAATGAGCAATGAAATAATCACAAAACAACTCCTGAAACTTATATTATATCTATAACTGTGTAAAGGTTTCTCAGAGTGTATCCTGCATGTAACATAAAGCATACGAGGAAACATCTGCAGAGGAGTTGAAATATGGATCTAATAAAATATATATTAATCTGTTATTCGTACGCTGCTGCCAAACGGCTTCATACTCAGAGCCGCTGCACAAAACTATGAAAGCAATCGTGCACACAGACACACAAAAAGACCTGCACACACACACACACACGCGCGCGCACACACACACACACACACACACACACACACACACACACACACACACACACACACACACACACACACACACACAGTTTGAATGCTCTTTCTATGCTGCTGCCCGTGGTTGTAGTAGCATGTCTGTACTGTAGATAAACACAATATTCCTTTTCTGTGTTTGTGTTTGAACTCTAGATTCGTAGACTAAGGGTCTTGGATGATGTTCTCTAATTTCATCAGTTTCTTTTTTTTTTTTGGGACAGTTGAGTAAATATTGTTTAATGTCCAATCTGTAAAATGATGGTTTTAAATAATAAGTATTTATTTATCATTCTACGTGTTGCTGTCGGAAGGATAAAGAGAGGATCAATAAAGTGTGGATCATTTGGATTGAGCTGTTATTGGTGGGTTGTTTTTTACTCTCTTTTTTGGGGAGAAGGACGGGATGTGTGATGAGGTAACAGCTGCTGTACTGCTGTCAACGAGGGAGAGGGGGAGATGGAGAGAGAGAGAGAGAGAGAGAGAGAGAGAGAGAGAGAGAGAGAGAGAGAGAGAGAGAGAGAGAGAGAGAGAGAGAGAGAGAGCAGTTTTCCGGTTCCATTCCCGTCACCTTTTCCCTCAGCGCTCCGACCTCTCTGAGCTCGAGAGTGAAGGACGACTCTCCCGCCGCTCGGCTGATCCGAAACCAGCGGTCGGGTTCGCTCAACATTCTGTTGCTAAGCAACCGCTGCTGACTGAGTTTTAATGGACACTTTGTTGCAGTATCGCAATTAAAAGAAGCGCAACGGGAACGTCACAATTTGATGTATTATTCTTAATTGCAGGGAAAAAAAGTCTTTTCATCCTCGTTTGAGGGTTTTTGTCGAAAGACTTGAGCTCAATGTGATTTGGAAACGTCTTTAGTCGAATACATTTTACTTTTAGTGTTCATTAAGTCACGTGACTCACACTTTGTCGTTATTCCCACAACTTGTAAATACTTGTTTTTCTCTCCAGGCAACGTGAAACGTGCACTATCTATACGACATGAAAGGACAATTAAAACTTATAGAGGAATTTATTCTTTCCAAACCCTTGAATGGAAACTCGCCTAATTCACATTTCAAAAATCTGCTTTTTACAATTTTTAGCCAACCCATCAACCAGTTATTAATGATAACAACACAGTAGGTAGTAAAAGAATAGAGAACATTTTAGCTAAACTATAATATGCTACTTTTTTAAATGATTTGTGTTATTTAAATAGAGATTTGATCAGATTTTCTAAAACATATTCATTATTTTATGCCGATTCCCAATTGGAATGCTTAATGTTACAATAATGCCAAAATAAAAACACTTAAAATGTTTTGACATTAATAGGCAACTTAATAGTCTACATACCAGGATTTATATATATATATATATATATGTATAGTATTTTAAATTGCTCGTATAGTTTTTAAAGTAAACATATTTTATTGACAATATGCACGACTACAGGATGTAATGACAGATTTCATAATTTTGAATCCAGTAAAACATGTTGAATAAATAATGTAATAATGAATTATGTATGCAGGATTAATTGAAAGTAAGCACTAAAGTGCATGAATAATGAGCTCCAGCAGGTTACCGAGCTATTACCCACAAATCATGCATATGATTTCCTCCGAGTGCCTTTCATCCTCGGCACCTTTCACCTCTTTGTCCATTTGGTTGTCGGTGCAGATGGAAAACGAGAAAACAAAACCGAAAAAAAGGCCACTCGATGTTCTCGGTTTGCTTTTATTTCTACGTCAATATCATAGAAAACCTAAATTATTCATCGCTTGTAAATAGACATTAATGTCAAATGCATCAAACTTTTATCTTTCATAAAAAATTCAGCTTAGCTCTTACTGTTTTTATACTGTATACATATGTCCTCCTCCACCTTCCTCTTATCTGTTCCCTCCTATGTGGCGATAGCCGCCTCCTCGTCTTACTCCTCCTCCTCCTCTTCCTCCTCCGGGCTCAACCTCCTCCGGAAAACACATTTGTTAAGGAATTACCTTCGTCCTCCTAAATCTCCTCGGCTCTCCTTTTATCTCCCTCCTTGGCTCTGGTTTCTTCTTCCTCTTGGAACGTCGTCACATTCGGCCACAGGAATATTGACAAAACAATAAATCAACAATAAATACTTAGAAGTATAGATGATACAATTACAAAGCCCAAAAGTGAAATTGCACTTTTTTTCTACCCAACAACCGATCAGATCAGAGAGTGATTGGACCTGGACATGCAATTAAAAAAAACTGAAACAAAATATATAATCAAATGCCACTTTTCAACCTTTTTTCTCTTGACATTACATTTCACTGACGCTTTTATTTGACGGTGATGTCAATCTTCCCATCTAACACACTGCGTAAAAAAGAAAAATACATGTATATCCCAAAATGTCTGACTACTATAAGATGTGGAAAAGCAGCTTAGCTTAGGTCAAGAAGGTTTAAGACGGGAAAACATCTAGGTCATCATAGGTCACGAAATCTGAACAGTAAAACTCATGTTATATGTAATTAGTTTAATCCATACAAAAACCAAAGTGTTAAAATGATGCTAAGCTCCAACAGGAGCTCCAATGCTAAGCTAACTGTCTTCTGGTTTTAGCTTATCAATCTTATTGGCTAATTGTAATTGAGAAAGAATGCCCAAAAGGTCAAACTGTTTCTCTAAGTAGTAATTTTACTTGTTTTATTGTTATTTTTTCCAAATATCCTGTGATAATACTCATCTGTTGATCGTCGAGTACGAAGAGACTAGAAACTGAATACTTTTAATGCCTCATAAATGTTCTCACAAGCTCAGTTCTCATCATTTTGAGACGGCGTTGCTCCTCTAAGGTAGATTGTTCCACTTCCCTTACTTTAAGGGCGCTTTAGTCTGGAAGAGGCATCAGTGTGCACTCGGTCCCGGTGAGCGGTCTGGGCAGCTGGCAGATTTCTCTCCAGAGATCCGCCTTCGTGTCGTACTCCAACACACCCCTCACTACCACCTCCCGCCCGCCGCTCCACCTCCTCCCGCCGAACACCAGCAGGTTCCCGGACGGCGTCGACGCCATCCCGTAGTCGAAGGAGCCGATGAGAAGCGGCCGGAGGCGTGTCCAGTGGTCCGACTGTGGATGGTATTGCTCGATGTCGCAGAAAGGCTCGTACATCCCCAACAGGGCGTAGATGGACCCGCCGGCCGCCGCCAGCCGGTGGCGGAACCGGCCGATGGACATGGACGCTCGCTTCTCCCAAACTCTGCCCTTGAGGTCCCAGAACAGGACTTCCCTGCTGCTCTCGCCCGGGTTGTCTCCGCCCCCGTTGCCCGAACGTCCGCCGGACACGTAGATGCCGCCGTCGAGTGCGGCGGAAGCGTGGCCGTAAAGGGGGCGGGGCATCTTCGCTCCTCTCCGCCACGCCCCCGTGGCCAAGTCGTAAAACTCGACGGACGCTGCGGTTGTGTGTGCGTTGGCGTTCCGTCGCGCGTGTCGCCCCCCGATGGCGTAAATGGCATCCTCCACCACACAGCAGGTGAACTGCTCCCGCCCCTCCAGCATGGACGCCACCGCCTCCCAGTGGTCGAAGCGGGGGTCGTAGCGCCACGCCTGCTTGGATGTCGCGGCGGCGGCAGACTTTTTCCCCTCCTCGTCGCCATCGCGCACTTCCTCTCCGCCGATCACGAAGAGGAAACCTCCCACCGAGCACACGCAGGGATTTCTCAGTCGCAGCGGGATGCCGGAGCTCAGAGGCGAAAACGTCCTGCTTCGAGGATCAAACGCCAGCATCTGCTGCTCCGGCCAATCAGGGCTGGAGCCCCCGCCCACAAGCAGCACGCGATTGGGCGACGCCCTGAGTGTCGACTGCGTGCTCTGTCTGATTGGCTGAGCTGAACCCAACATGTGGTACTCCAGCGCCCGAGTCAGCTGGCTTCGAATGAGAGGTGTGGCCATGGCTCTGTGGGCGGTGCCAAGATCGCTGAGGTCAGCGGGGGCGACCAATCCGAACCGCAGATGACTCAGCAGGAGATTTGATTTCAGAAGGGGGAGGGGCCCATTCTCATCCAGCCAATCAAGAGCCAGCTTTACGAGCTCCACCTCCTTGACGCCAGGTATCTCGTCCGCATCGAGCACCGCCATCAGCGATTGGATATTCAGCCTGAGAAGGTCATCCCTGCTTCCCTGCAGCAACGCCCCCATCTCCATAGCGATGGTTTGATTGGCAGCTTCAAGGGCATCTGAGAGGGCGTGATGCTCGGCCAGGTTAGCGTAGCAACAGCAATTATCCGCGTTCAAGCCGTCAGTCATAAAGCGCTCACATATCGACACGGCCGTCTCCACCTGCAAGTACCTGGCCGCCTCTAAGACGCCAGGAAGTGTGGGCGATGATATGCTGAGCCACCCGGAATACAGGAAGTCCAAAATGGCGTCTAAACCCTCAGGCGTTACCGCCGGGAGGCTAACGGAGGCCTCTAATCTCTCCGCGGTAGTCTCTCCAAACAGAGCCCAAAAATACTCGCTTGAGCTGGTCAAAAGGGCGCGATGACAAGGGAACGACACACCGGCGACCTCCAGGACGACGTCGCACATGCTTCCCTGAGAGCGCAGGCGCTGGAAGCCGGAGAGAAGTCCGGTTCTGTGGGAGGAACTGTAGAGGAGGGAGTAGCCATCCATCCAAAAGATAAGAGGTGAGCGGGTAGGGGATTGGAGAGGAGCGGTCAAAAGGAGGATTAATTGGGTAGCTTAGCAGGTAAGGGGAAGTGAGAGGAGCAGAAAGTGCTGTCAGAGAAAGAAAGTCCAACATTAGAGAAGAGGAAAAGAGGAAAAGAGCGGGAAATGGTGGGAAAAGACAGGAGAGTTGAGAGGAAAGGAGGGTAAAGTCAGCCGAGGTGTCTCCATCTGTGTTTTTGTCCTGCTCTGTCTGGAGCGGCGGGCATGTGACACCATGATAAGAAGGATACCAACACCCCCTTACAACCACACACACTATCCAACCCTCCCTCCTCCCCCTCTCCTCCCCCTCCCCTCCCCCTTTTTATTGGCACTCAAACTTGTCCGTCCCAAAGCCTCCCGTCTCCGTCTGTGATGCTCCGGCTCTGCTGGCTTTGCGTTCGTCCGCTGCCCTTTCCTCGCTGCGTCCGGGAGGGAGTATCGCCCCCGAATACATGCATCCAACACACACACCAACCGGGCAAGTGAGCAGATACATGAGTAAACACTCACACACATGCATGCACACACAAACACACACATGCACACTCACACACACATGCATGCACACACACATGCACAGAGGGAGCCTGGCGGGGTTTTAGCGTCTAACCCTGCGGATGAACCCGTTGGTAAATACAGCTGCTCGCGGTCTGCAGGCCGGGTTCCAGGCCAGGAATGGTACATCTAAAAAAAAAAAAAGGAAGTTTTGCCAAAAGCTTTTGCCAAAGCTGTCAAAAGATTTTTTTTTATCTTGTGTCAAGAGCAGCACATTGGGTATGGGAGGAAGCCGTGACCTTCTGGGAGGCATCTGACCTTATTGTGACATGTGCGGCGGCGATGAAATCATGCAGATTGATGTCATCTTTTTATTTTTATGCAGACGGAGGCTGGCGGCTGGCAGTGATAATGGATACTCGTTTTTTTCGATACCAGGCCCGGCGTGGTTTACAGCCATCTGATTGATTTTGCAACTCCGATACACGCATTAGTATGCAAACAACACCGCTGGATGGCACGCGTACAAGTCCTGGCCGCGGCGTGCAGTTCGTAGTGAGTTACGGCCTTCGGGAACACGCTGGCTCACTCACAGATTGGTGTTTTACGGAAAGGTTACACTCGAGTGTTGTCGAGTGTTGTTGGTCCGTCGCACACAATGGCCGCCCGCTCGTGTTTGGTTGGCAGCAGCAGTGTTTCTCTCCCTGCCGTGACCTGATGGAGGCTAAACTTAGCTACAGCTGCTCTGTGTGTGTTCGGCATGTGATGTGATGGTGGATATCTGCTGTAATGGCATGTGTGTGTGTGTGTGTGTGTAGCATTCCTTCTTGAAATTGGTTGGATTTGGAGGATCAAAGTGACTCCATGCGCCCCTACTCACACCTCAAACCCACGAATACCTATTACACATGCACACGATGGAAGAATATTACGGTTGGAAATATAAGGGCTCATTTTTTCCGATGCTAACACCGACTCTCTGGGCCACATCTTCCATCATCGAAAACATGGAGTTTTAATTTGGTTTTGTCAGAGTTTCAGGGTTTATTCATCACTGCATGCATTATGTGACACCCTGTTTACTGTGAATCTCCTGACGCCCTCAGGAAAGTCTTTGCCACCAAATAATCCCTTTTGAAGATGTCCCCTAAAAAAACTGAACCGCTGCGTTTTCGGCTAACGAAACTTCAGCAGCGAGACGATCTGTTCTTTTACACTGACAAGGATGCAAAGCAACCTTTGTGAGGGTGTATTTACATGGAGCTAAATGCTAAAGTCAAAGTTTTGTAGCAGGTGCAAAGTTTACTACATGTGTTCACAAGGTTAGCTTAGCATGTTAGCACGCTACAACTTGCTAAGCAGCTCTAAAAACAAAGTAAGACTTAAGCTGAATGTCATTATTTTTCACCCAAAGCTTTAAAGGATATATAAAATGGGAATTGTGAACATCTGCACCAACTTTTGTGCCAATCCGTGTTGTAGATTTATAGATATTTCAACGCATAAGTGAAACATTTCACTGGATAAGTAATAATTTGAGCTGACGGACTGACTTTTCCTCCAGCAAAGTTCTGATTACATAAATTAAGTTTTTTTTAAATAATTGAAGTAAATAAGATACATTGCATTCAACCATTATTCTCCTGGACTGTGATACCAGACAGTAATGAATAGGACAGTTTGGATTTTCAGAACCATCTTGTTTTATTGCAACATTTTCCTGAAGATATCAGTTTCTGGGAATCATATCAATAGAACAAGTAAAACATCGTATTCCCCACTTCCAAAAAAAAAAGAAAAAAGTAGCACAATCGAACCTGAATCCCATCGCATTGTCTCAAAGTGTTATAACATTTAGAAATGAATAATTTAATAGAAAGTATCAGTATAAATCAGTGCTGAATAGTTGGAGTTTTGACAGTATGGAAAAAAGGGCACTCCCTTCAATGCATATCAATTGTCAACAAATGTCCTTCAAAACCAGCTACTTCAGACTTAAAAATACCCCAAAAACTAAAAAACAATTCAAAGAAAAAGCCGTTATTGCAACACAGCTCACTCCTAAACGTCCAAGAGGAGTCTTTTCTCTGCAGAAGAAAACCAGAACTTCATCTTTCGTATAAATTGTGATTTAAGTTTGGATTTGTGACAATCTAAGATAAATACATGTAGTGCTTTTAACCTATTCTGGAAAGTACTGAAAAGAAAATGAATGCCTGCTTCTGGACATTTTTCCCAAAAAACGTTGGCTTCACAAAAAACAAAAAAAAAGAAGAAGCTTTTTCTGTTTCCGGCTGTCGGGATTAGTTCTTCGGTGGCAGTGGGCGAGTCTGTGTCTGTGAAGATTGTCGGCCTTGCTCTGCCTGGCTGGGGATCCTGAAGGAAAGAGACAGATAAAGACACCGTGAGGGGGTTTTCAGAGCTGCTGACCCCCGAGAGAGAGAGAGCGGGACGGGGGGAGGCCGGGTCACTGATGCCGAGATCTAGCCACCTGGTTTACTCCCTGCACTTATCTCCAGCTAGACCTTTTCTTTTCTTTCGTTTTCTGTCCTGATCTCAATCTCACCGTTCATTTTCCATCTCAAAAACTCAAGTTTTCGGTCGTGCAAACGCTTCCCAGCAGGTCATCAGTCGATGGAGCCCGAGAGCTGCAGCTCTGCTGGTTAAGTGCGTCAGAGGGAAGCTGAGAGGAAGCCTGCAGGGTGAGGCTAAAGGATGCTAGCTGGGTTAGCTCAGCCTTCAAGCTGAAACATGCCCTGGAATTAAGTAAAAAGAAAATCCTTTTGGTTTTAGTTTTAGTTTTCCATAATGGGTTACAAAAATATCTCTTTTTTTGCTCAAAATGTAGTTAATAGTAAAATATGCTATTTATTTTTTAACTGGCATAAAATTAAATATTATACCTACTACCTTTGATCTGAGGCTCTTTTCCAGTGCTTCGCTCCAATGAAGAAAACTTATTGTTACAACATGGCAATGACAAAAGTTTTACTTAGACAACAGACGAATGCTTTTGTGGTTTTGGGATGAGACGTCCACACACTTTTGGCCATTGATGGACACCAATGCAACTGCAGCTTTGGAATACCAAACTTCCCAAAGAGAAAGCTGAATATTTAACCCTTATTTTTGGAGCTTTCCTTCATCTGTTTGTTTGTTTTGCAGTTGTGAGTGTAGCTCCTCTGTGCAATGCATTGTGGGTCAAATGGTGTCTATTAAAAGCAGCAGGCACATGTTGTATGCAGCTGCTGACTTTTTAGAGTACTATAATCACTTGTAAATACATGCAGTAGAAGCTGCTCAGAAATAGCACGGAGGATAATTTTTCCTGCCTCTTGAGAAACGTGTTTTT
>CM042234.1:3714242-3759242 GCA_023566465.1 Cottus gobio | reverse complement strand
AGGTACATTATGGTAATTTAGATTAAAATAGAGAGAGCGAGAGTCTCTATTAAGCTCCTACTTTACATAATGCAAAAGTCATAATCTAACTTTGCCAAAAATGTATGCAAACTTGATGGATAACACTATTTAGCAACCAACCCGCCTCTGCAGGGCGATTACTTAAAAGTATCAAATGCAAAATGTTTATATGCAGTTGGGTCGCACCTGATTAGTGGCATGAAGTCACATGACGTACAGTAAATGTAAATCTTCACTATTGATTCAACCTCCTTCCCCCTACTTCCTACATGCATGTTAGTGAAGGCGTGCCTGAGGACTCCATGTTGGAAACGTTTGGGAACAAAAGGTTTCCAGTCGAGCTGCTCGAGCTGTAACGAACGTAATGGACCGTTTATCGCTCGGAGCCATAAAGCGACGACTCAGCTGTTAATGTGAGGAGGCTGAGATGGAAGCACAGCGACCGGCTGGGTGTCGGCGGGTTATGGTGAACTACGTCTTCAGAGAGGAACGGGAACGTCTATAAAAGGATGGAAAACCTTAAAGGCCAGCAGGGGAATGGAGGTCCATCAATGCAGCGTCCCATTGTTCTGCACAGGCCACTGGTTTAAGGTCCATGCTGGTGTTTTATGCTGGTTTCAAGCCCGTAAGCCAGAAACTATACGTTACTCCCACACAATTTTTTTTTTTTTATTGATCTCCTGCCTCCCACACACAACTGTTTCCATTAAATTCTTTACAGCAAGAAAAGCAAATTGCAATTTTATATATATATATACAGTATATATGTACCTGTATTTTTTTGGTTTCATGGCTTCTGTAATTGAATATTTGACAATCTGCTTCCAAAACTGCAACAGAATCATGAGCTATAAAACCCACAATACAAACATCGACGTTGTAAATGGGATCATGACGACACTTTTAAATTGTATGCGTTTGAAAGGCTCTTAAATCAGTTCACAAAATAAATCAACGACTTATTTTCACACTGTTTTGGTTAAATGTCGGGGGGGGGGGGGGGGGGGGGGAATCAATAAGACAATGATATGGTCTTTTAAAAATGTTGAAAGATATTAAAAAAATATGTTTTTTTATTATTATTATTATTCATCATGTAAATCTGTACTGCTGTTCCTGTTCGTGATGAACTCAAACCCGACGGCGTGCTGAGACCTTTGAAACGACAGAAAGCCGTCCGTCCAGATGCCTGTCCCATGGTTAGACGAGAAAACGAGCACAATGAGAAGAGAGAGAGACGCTGGAAGGAAAGCCTCTCTGCCATGCACGCACAAAGCCATCGCAACACAAACGCACACACACACACACACACACACCAGACAACTCCTCATCCTTTGCCTCGCTACAACTCTGCACTAACAAAGCCTTGACGCTGTATTATGCACAGTCTGAACTCTGTATTTGCCTTTACCAATAAATACTTCAATGTGGAAACAGCAGCTTTATTTTGTTGTTTTACTCTTCGGTTGAAGCGTTTATCCTGTTGCTTTGTTGTAAATAAAGAATATAAGTTTCACACACACACACACACACACAGCTTAGTGTGTTTCACACACACATCCACAGTGTGCACAGTAAAACAAGCTTTTACCTGGAGGGCCTTCACGTTGGACGAAGGTTTGGACATAATCCTCCCGGTTAGTCCACTGACCTGGAGGAAGCACAGATCACAGACATTCAGGTGTGTGTGTGTGTGTGTGTGTGTGTGTGTGTTGTTTCTGTGGTTTTAAAAGGGCCGGGATAGCGTTTCAGTTGCTTAGCGACTCTCCCGGAGAGAAGCAGGTAGAGGAACTGTTCTCTGAATCATTCATGAGAGGGAGGCAGCGGGAAATGTCAAAATAAAAGCACGACGGGAGAAAGAACCTTTGCATTGAGTAGAGGGATGTGTGGCAGTGAAGGGAGAGGACACCTAGATGGTTTCACTTTCTTTGACATGTTTTGCATGTTTTAAAATGATTCAGCTGCAAACAGAAACCTGCTCTTGTTTATTTCTGTCTGAATTCAAGGACCATTGTTTAAAAATGTACTTTATACTTTGAGAGGCTTGTTTTTGATGCCTTTAGGTCTGTAGGTTTTTGTGCTTTCTCCTCTTCAGCAAAACAATTACACAATCTAAATTATCTTCAGCTTAAAATTTGTAAAATAAAAATATTGATTCAGCTACTAGAAATAAACCAGGTAACACGTTGTCCCGCTCTTCCTCATTTCACTTCAGCCTGTTTTCTGTTATTTTCTACTTCCTCTCCCTTTTGCTGTTTCACAGCTTACACTGACCCAAGTGTGATCCAGAAGTTTCCATAGAACTATTTATCTTATCTAGTGGCTCGAGTGGCTGGGACCAGAGACCCGGACAAGAGGACCAGGGTCCAGAAGATCAGGGGACCAGAGGACCAGAGTCCAGAGGACCAGAGGACCAGAGAACCAGAGGACCAGATGACCAGGGGACCAGAGGACCAGGGCCCAGAGGACCAGGGTCCAGAAGATCAGGGGACCAGAGGACCAGAGTCCAGAGGACCAGAGGACCAGAGAACCAGAGGACCAGATGACCAGGGGACCAGAGGACCAGGGCCCAGAGGACCAGGGTCCCGGGCTCTCGATGGCCTCTTGGTTACCGTTACTGTTGTGATGTGTGTGCACAACACACAGCCAGAGCTTTGCTGTCCTTGACATGAGAGCAGAAGCCTGGACACCCCCGAAATACACAACCACACACAAACGCACACACACACACACACACTCGCCTGCTTACACAAAGGTATTTATGTTGGCCGTGAGTAGCAGCTGCCCCTCTGACGCCACGCTGCAAAGCCTCAGAGGCCCGTTCACACACACACACACACACACACACACACACACACACACACACACACACACACACACACATTGCCTCCCTCAAACGCTCAAAACCACAGGTTCAATTATTCCTTATACTTTGAATTATTTAAATCTTTAATATTTGTGTGCAGACACCTAACAAAAAGGCCCTGTGAGGCGTGTGTGTGTGTGTGTGTGTGTGTGTGTGTGTGTGTGTGTGTGTGTGTGTGTGTGTGTGTGTGTGTGTGGAATCAACAGAAGCTGCAGCTGCACAAACAGCAGCACGAATCAAGCACCAAATAAATGTGTTTTATTCTGCTTTATTAACAAAGAAAAGGACGAGGACATTTTTGGTTGAGAGGGAAATGTCTCCAAAATGTGTCCAACAGTTGTTTTAGCCCTAATTAGCCAATGCTAGCATGCTAACAGGTTGAACTAAGACAGATAACCTTCACATAATCTGGTAAACATCAGCATGTTCACACTGCCATTAGCATGTTATCATCTTAAGTTAGCATCCTAAAGTTAGCCCTATATGCTAACATGACAGTGTTCTGTCTTTTTTTCTCATTGTCAAAAATGATTATGACAAAAAGCAAAAACAGAGATGAATTGGTCCTACTAACAAGTATGTATACATATATTAAATAAATCAACTTCCATATGTTATAAAGTTTTTTCTCTTTCTTTACCAAAATAGATTGAAGCCAAAGCTAGCAGGCTATTAGCTTATCTTAGCTTAGCACAAAGACTGTACGCGGGGGGAAACTGCTAGCCGAGCATTGCTAATGTTTGCTAAGCTAAGCTAATCATCTCCCAACTCCATGTTCAGCATGCAGACATGAAAGTGGTGGTTGTGATCTTTTCATTACATTTGTTGACAATGAAAGAAATATAGAATATTGCCAGCTACCCGCTTAAATGATAAAATGCATATGCAAGACTATCATTGCTTTAAAATGATAATAAAGAAATAAACAATAAGAGTTTAACTTAATTGCCCCATTATTGGAAACTTCCAGTCAGTCACTTGAATACCACAGTAAGGCCTAAACCTGCCTGCCTGCCATTCAAACACACACACACACACAGCAGATCTAACCTACCTGTTGAGGACTCTGTATCGTCTGATGCTTCAGGACTTCTCTCGCTTGTTCACTTACGTTCGTTCACACCACGTTGCCGATACTCGCGCCGCTCACTTGTTTCCTCCCTGCACTCCATCTCTTTCATTTTCTTTCTCCTTTCTTCTTCTCTCCGCCCTCTATCTCTCTTTCTCTCTCTCCCTGCCTCGTAAGTGGTGGAAGGATTCCTCTCATATCTGGGATTTGTTCTTTCTATAAATAGAAGAGCGACACACAGAAGGGACCTGCTTTCTGTCCACACACACTCTCACACACACTCTCACACACACTCTCACACACACATGCAGAGTGACGGACCAAAACATCGTGAAACACAAGCCCGGGACACTTGGATCTCTTTTTAAACATCTTTTTAAAGCTTTCAAACTAAAGTTACGGGGAAACGTAATCTGCTAGACCAAACTTAATTTAAGAATAACAGCATTTAAAGCAATATTTATAATAAAAGGCTTCAGAGAGGGAAATAAGTTAACTGCTACACTGAACTTCTTTCCAAAAAGGAACATTTAAGCTTTTAACATTTTAAAACACATAACTGTGCTTATATGGTATTCACAGATATTAATAACGATCAGTAAGGTCCCAGGTTTGATCATCTTTTTAGGCTATTCAAACTATAATTGCAGTAAAACACTCCAGTGAGGGAAATACAAACCAAACTTCATTCAAAAAATGTAACATTTACTCATTTAACACTTAAAAATGCAAAGCTGTCTGCCGATATAATGATACTTAATAATGTTTATGAAATATGCATGGATCTTTCTTTTTGCTGCATCTTCAACAAACCCTACTTCAGTCCTCAAAACCCTTCTTCTAATCTTAGTGACGAAAATGGCACTGCCCTATATTCAGCTGTGACACTCACTCCAACACCCACTCACACACACACAGACACAGACACACACACACACACACACACACATAGAAGTGGTTATGCTGGTATGTCTAGATGTACACACTGATGTACATCCACGGGCTCAGAGGGGAACTGTGATCTCACAGAGTTAAAGGTGTGTGTGTGTGCGTGTGTGTGTGTGTGTGTGTGTGTGTGTGTGTGTGTGTGTGTGTGTGTGTGCGTGTGTGTGTGCTCTCTTACCTCCTGCGTGCGTGGCTGCTCTGCCCTGCCTGCGCTCTCTCTGAGGTCCTCTTCGACTACCTGACCTGCTTCCGCTCGTCCTGATTGGCTCAGAGAGGAACGAAACTCCTCCCAGAGAGGAATCCGACCCATCAGAAGAGAAGTAGAATTAGTTTTCAGCCTGTGTGTGTGTGTGTTACTCTATATAGATGTGTTTACATTCTTTTGAAGTGTGTTTCCGCCTATCTTCTCACAAGATTTCCGTCAACGTTTCCTCAGGTGGAGCCGTCACCTTGAACCACACTGCTCCCATGAAACTAATCTATTGTGTGGCCAGGTGTAGTAAAACGAACCAACTCAAACTGTAGGCTCATTATGTATTTCCAACTATGCAAATAAGACACACACACACGCACGCACACACTTACACACACACACGCACGCACACACTGCTCCTATCAAGCCAACAGAAAGGACGTTTACAAGGCAGTATTCTGCAGGTGGGTCTGTGGGTGCTCTACATTAGATTACATGATGGTGTTGTGTGTGTGTGTGTGTGTGTGTGTGTGTGTGTGTGTGTGTGTGTGTGTGTGTGTGTGTGCACTTCCTCAGGATGCACAGGTGTGTTGTTCAAACCTGCAGGAAGATCTGGGCGAAATATAATGGAGCTCGCATGTAAAGCCCTGCACATGATGGCAGTTTGAAGACGACTGGGGACAAATGCATATAGACTGGGAGAAATGGGGCCATGAGGATGTGGGCTAAATTACTCAAATCCCAAGAAAAACATTATTATTATTATTGTAAATTCCTCCATTTATTACTATTAATTTGTATGTATGTTTTTAATACATCCATGTCTTTAATTTCTATAAGTTGTTATTATTATTTCCACACAGTTTCCACCTATCAGTGACGAGTACAGTGTATTTACTGAGTCATTGTATTTGTTTGTTCTGTTTCTCCTTTTCTTTTTTTTACATTAAGCACACTGAGCTTTCTCACAACATTTAAATAAACAGTTTAAATGACAATAACATTTCCAAAACTCACATGTATTCCCAGCACCTGCTACATGTGATCGTTGTGTCTTTTTATGAGAGCCAGCCTGGTCGTCAGCTTTATTAGGACTTCAGTGGAAGTTTGGGACAGCATCATGCAGGGATAGGATTTCCGCTAGAATTTACATATTTAATTTAAATTAGGTCAAAACAAATGGGGCATGCAGAGTGATAATGTAGAGTCCTCCCTCTAAAGGTGTGGTTGTTTTCACCAGAGGTCACATGACCGCTTTGGCTGTCGGAGGCCTCATGTACAAGAGGGCATCTGCTCCAGCTGCTGGTGTTGTTCCACCGTCACTGGGAAACGACATAATTGGTAAACAGACGAGGTTTTGGTGTCTCGTATCAAACTCAAATTCACCTTTGACCTCACACGGCCACAGACAATCCCTCTGAAAGGTGACCTTCAAACGTTTGCAGTGAGATTAAAACGTGAATGCTGGATTGCATCGATATCGACGTGAGATGCAGCAACACACGCGGTGTTTCAACCACAAGCAGTTTTATGTTCCCTCGCTCCCATTTATGGCCTAATGAGTCAGACCGCTTCCTCGTTGCATCTGAGTCAGGCCATCGACGTTTATCGGTGTCCTTTTACCCCGCTGGCCGTTTGGTAGGATGAAATCCAATATCCAGACTCACACTTTCATTTTTTTTTTACCGCTGCGGCTCAGCCAAAGCAGCGAACCCCGATCAATTATTCTGCTTATTATAAGGGCTACTGCTGACTTTAGGTTCTGGTGGTAAAGTCAATTTGCACAGGGAACAGAAACAGAGACTAATGATATACTGGGGGAAAACAATGTGTTTGAAAATACAAACAACGCGAATATATGATGATACAACACATTTTACCATTGAAGTTTACTTTGAACAGTGAATTCAGATCTTCACAGCTTCACACAACCACTAAACTGCTCTGCAATGCAATGCAACTTCATTTACCAAACGTGCCACTTTAAATGCACAGAACTGGGTGATCCCTCTCTCCACAAAGACATATACATCAAATTATCTTTCATATTTTTTTTATTATATGGTGAATGTGTACTTTATATCAATGCAGTAGAATACAGGAGAAAGTTTAAAATATGTTTGTATTCATATTCATACAAATGGGAAAGAATAATAAAATAAGATAACATTTTATTCATCTCAAGGGGGATTTGCAGTGCAGTAAAATGTCAATGCAAAGTAAGAAGAGTGCAAGATATTGTCTAAGATATTAAAATATATATGCTTAGTTAAAACAATTGTACTGAACATAGATAGACGTATGCAATAATGTGTCTTATTTTTGACTACCTCTTAAAGAATATAAATACACTAAAATGGGTTTTAAACAACTTAGGGCAGTACTCTAGTTCAACACGCGGTGGCGGTAGAGCTCCGTTTGATCTAGATAAACAAAAACAACAGAAGAAGAAACGCAACCCGGAAGTGTGTCGCTCAGTGCTGACGGCTCCTTTTATCCCCTCAGAGCTCAGAGCATCACTTCTTGCCCTTCACATTTAATATTAAAACATCTTTTAGATACTTTCCACGCGGTGTTCCGGGACGAAGAGCCGGCGGGACGGAGTGATGGCGGCGGCGCGGTTCGTCTCATTGTGTCCGCGGGGAGTCCTCTGATGCACCATGATCCCAGTGCCGCTACTGGTGTGCGTGATGGGAGGCTGGTGTGCCGTCTACCTGGCAGACACACTGCTGAAGGTGATGGCTTGTTCTCCTTCTGGCTGTTAAATAGGTTGTCAGCTAACTAGCTAAAAGTATAGAGCAGCTGTAACGTTAAAAACAACAACAACAACAACAACAACAACAGGACGCAGGGTGGATATGTTTAATATTTAGCTAATGTGATGGACAATTACCTCATGTTGTCTGTAGAAATTGGCCACGTGTTTTTGCATTAATTCACATTACTCACCAAGCTAGGCGACCAATATATTGACAGGCATTAATCAATAATAGCTTCACGTGCAGTGTAATTTAAAGTTGATATGAGCAGATTGGAATAATTTATTCTTTATTGCCAAGAAGCTATTCATATACACATAATTTGCATTGGTATTTTGGTGCATAGCAATAAACAAAGTTAGAGTAGATTTTAAAAAAAGAAAAAGAAAGTAATTGTCAAGAAACATCAATTAAATTGAACAAATATATGACACGTGTTTACATTATCTTTGTGCATGAATGTGCAAAATATTGGCCGAGGAATGTCATAACTATTGAGACATTACATTACTGAAATTCTGCAGATATATTTGAGAGCAAATTTCCTTTTTCAACTGAAAATCTCCCGTTCCTTCTCAATTATAATATATCTTGGTATTCTAAGGGATCCTCAACCAAAATGTGCGTCTATATTAAGACACGAATAAATCATTAACAGATATTTTACAATCAATAATATCAACATTCTCATAATAAACTTGTTTTTTCCCCCCTCCTCGATAACGTTGTTTCTTCAGTTGTCGTCGACACACCGGGTCCGGTACGAGTCCTGGCTGGCGAGTCGAGGCCTGATGTTGTCTCCCTTCCACGTGCGATGGCAGACCACCATGTTCAACCGGCTGTTTGCGTACTGCGCCCGCATCAACCCCCGAGCCCAGTACCTGTGGTGAGTACTACACATAGAGTACTACACATAAAGTACTACACATGAAGTAGTACTGCTGAATGGCTCCTGCATCATTTCCTCTTTCGGCCTCTCACATGTGAACGCCATCTTCCTTTTGGAAAGTTTCCAACTTAAGCTCATTGATTATTTATGATTGAAGTATAATGCACGTATTAATGTTTTATTTATTACACACTTATACAACTTGAAACCGATCTGACATAAGAGGTCACAAGGCTCTGAGCTCATATTGTAAAATATACAAATACATATAAAAACAATCCAAATGATGGAAATAAAAGACCCCAAAATAAATAGCATATCATAAGTTGATTGATAGTAGTTGACTAGTGAATGACCTATAATCTGATTTATTTTTTAGGGTATGCAGACATTGTTAATATGATAAATCCTGTTCTGCAGCATTCCAGATGTGCCAAAAACAACTTTCTCTAAAGGAGAATTAGAAATCTAATAAAGGATTATCTTATCTTATCTTATCTGACTATCTGGGCATCAAAATAATAATGAATAAAAAACTGTGTATTCTTGGTCTCCTTTTCTGGTTCAAAAGCCTAAATTGCTAAATATAATGCTTTCAATCCTTCTTGTTTGGCTTGATGTACATCCATTACTGTCAAAGTAATATAATCAGTTCTTTTAACAGCTGACACCTGAGATGGGATTGTAAACGAGCGCTCCCCCTTTAATGCGTGTTTTGGTTATTAGTGGCCTGTAATAACCTGGATGGAGTAGATTGTGCTTAATTTGCTTAGTAAGCATTTTATGTAAATGCTAATTTCTCGCCCTTGTGTTTTGTCCTTGTTTAGTATTCATGCTGGGACAGCAGGATCAGAGAATAGGAGTTGTTTAATTTGGCCATATGTGTGCGTTGCTCTCCTGTTTGGTTGTTTTAAAATGAAAAAAATGTCATCTAAATATTGATTCGTAAGCAGTATAAACCCTAAAGTACTTGTATTATCATTATTTGATAGGTACCCAGCTGTATATATGCCTTTAAAAACCTAACATGGTCTCACTTCTGGTATATTGTTATAGTTATCACTATAACTCAACACAATATTTGCTGCAGTGCTGATTTTTAGTCTTTTTTTAGTGTGATTTAATATTAATTTAATTTTTCCCCTCCCAGGTTCAACAGCGGCCTGGTGTTCGGCCTCGTCTCCATGGTGGGCTCGGTGGTGCTGCTCGCCAAGACGCTGCAGCAGACGCTGGCTCAGATGACGACGGACAACCCTCGGATCGGAGGCCAGCAGGCGCTGCAGGTGGTGGTGAGTACGCGCCGGGCCGCGGATTAACCGGAGGTCAGGGCGCCGATGTCCTTGAAAGCTCACACGAAGCCTGCGATATGCAAATGAGGAGGAGGAGGAGGGGGGGTGGAAAAATGCCCCCAATTATGAGAAGGGCACTTATTTTTCTACTTTTTACCTCCCGCTGCCTTTTTATTTTTTATATTTTTTTATTAAGTGAGGTGTCAAACCGCTACGCGTTAATGTGAGCGGCGTCCCCAGCGGACCACGGCAGGTGATTCATGGGAAGCTATTAGTCGGCCATTTATAACCTGCGTATTCAGCCCCGGGGGAAGGGAGGGGGGGGCAGTGCACCGCCAGCGGAGGAGGAAAACGCACACCACACAGAAAACCACAGCGTCGGAGGAAGATTAAATACACACTTTGTGATTTCAAATGTTTGCCAAATGTGGCGTGCAGATGTAGAACGTCGTGGTTTTGATTAAACTCTCTCCTAAAAAGGAGTCCATCAAATCAAATCAGATGCCAAAGAGGCCAAAAAAAATAAATAACTGTTGGTGTTTGTGTTGCTTTTCCGTCACAGTTGTGTGTCGCTAATTCTTTTTTCGGGGTCTCCGGCGTGCCTTTAGATCCCCGGTGTCAACCTGCCCACCAGCCAGCTGGCCTACTTCTTCATCGCCCTGCTGCTCAGCGGAGTAATACATGAGCTGGGCCACGCGGTGGCAGCACTGAGGTAACACACACACACACACACACACACACACACACACACATATATACACACACACGCACAGATAGATAGAAAAAAAGAGGGTTAAAGGGTATTAGATATTGTTTGTTTCATTCAAGATGAAGGTGATTCTTGAATTTCCCTTAGGGGATCAATAAAGTACTTTATCTATCTATCTATCTATCTATCTATCTATCTATCTATCTATCTATCTATCTATCTATCTATCTATCTATCTATCTATCTATCTATCTATCTATCTATCTATCTATCTATCTATCTATCTATCTATCTATCTAGATGCTTAAATCAGATATTTTTCCACCTGATTTGGTGTCAATATATTCTTTTCATGTCAGTGCTTAACTTTTCCACAGGTCTGTGTGTGAGTCCGAGCATTCGGATGCATTTGACTGGACCGTGATCTTTTTAGCATCTGGTGTTAAAAACCCGAAAAGCATCAAATAGTCCGGGTTTCCGAAGCAAGAAACCAAATCGGTGTCTTTCTCTTCCCCGGCAGGGAGCAAGTCCGAGTCAACGGCTTCGGCATCTTCGTGTTCGTGGTCTACCCCGGCGCCTTCGTCGACCTCTTCACCACGCACCTCAGCATCATATCGCCGACTCAGCAGCTCCGCATCTTCTGCGCCGGTAAGCCGTTTCCCTCCAGAGATGTTTTTTGTGCATCGCTCCTTTATGGCCGGGGATGATTATCCCGCCGCGCTAATATCATCCCGGCTGTTAATCACAATTATCGGAGGCATTTCGTTAAACGTCTGTTTTTTGCCGGTGAAGGTCGCCCTGAGGTCGCTTTACTTCTGAACGCCAGACAGCCGCTTCACATCAAATCACCTCGCTCTGCAATTACGGAAATTAGATTTTAATAAACTGATTGGTGGAGCGGGCAGCTATTCACGCGTGAATGTGTCCGATTGTCTTATCCGGGCCACCGTAGGAGGCGTTTTTGGTTCTGCGTTTGAGGCTGATTTGCTCAGAGTGTTAAGATCCGGTGTGTCGAGTTATTCTAAATATGTTCATTATGAATTATGGTGTAAGTTTGTTATAAGTGACTTTTAGTTACACGAGAGATTTGAAAATTTCTTTGAGTATAGTTTAATATAACATGCTGATTTAAGCTGATATGACGGTTTATAAAGGTTTAATGTATTGTGATTATTATTCTATACACATGAACAAGGATTATACCGACAACGTTCCCACAAATGTCTGGAATCAAAGTCCCTGTAAAGTGAAGTAATCCTCCCTCAGGTCAGGGGTCAGGGTGACTCTCAGCTGTCAATCAGCTGTGTGAGTGTGTACTGAGCCGTGCTTCCTCTGGGCGCCTCCAGGGGGCGACGGAGAGCCGTCTGCTCTCCACCTCCATACCAAGTCCTCCAGGCTTTGAGGACCGGACCACAGGCCCCAAAAACTGAGGGGGGGGGTGACATAACATGTTTATTGTTCTCTCAGTACGCGGGGGTTCTCCCTCATTACATGTTTGTTGTTTATTCCTGTGGTGGTGCCACTTTAATCGTTTGTTTACTGTGTGAAGTCAATAGGAAACGTGTATATTTGCAACCTTCAGGTCTGGAATTAAAATGTTATATTCTGGGATTTATTTATTTTCCCTCCCCCCCCGAGAGAGAAACTAATTTCCTCGAGCGATCCTGATGCTGTGACTTTGTGCTGCCGGTGGCTTGATGCCGCTCTTCACATGTTTTGTTGGTTTCGGGAAAATAAGATCTGAACGTCGGGCCGCGACCTCGTGGGCCGACGAGTCGTTTCCCCGTGTGGTTTCTGCGGGACACGAATGTGTCCTCTCATGACTGCTTTTGGGTTTTTAGTGAGCAGCGGTTACAGCTGAAGCCCCGCCCCCAGATACTCTAAAGCCTTTGGACATTTTAAAGGAATACAGACAATTAAAAAGTGAGTAAAACTCTCTCTCTCCCTCTCTCTCCCTCCCTCTCTCTCTCTCTCTCTCCAGGAGTGTGGCATAACTTCGTCCTGTGTGTGGCGGCGTTAGCTTTCCTCTTCCTGTTGCCCTTCTTGCTGTTTCCTGCGTACTCCACCGGCGGCGGGGCGCTGGTCACCGAGGTCGTCCAGGTCGGTTAAATCTAAATATTGAACCTTAGGGGGTCACGTTAACATCTACTGAGTGATCACTAATATTTATTTCTGCCACGTGCTCCCTGCACATTCATATTCACTCATTTCATGTCTGTTTCAGGGCTCTGCAGCCGACGGCCCCCGGGGCCTGTCGGTCGGGGACATCGTCACCGGGCTGGAGGACTGTCCTGTCGGGGGGGTGGAGGCCTGGAGCGCCTGCCTGTCTCGCCTCTCTCACGCCCCGCAGACCGGGTACTGCGTCCCCGGGGCCAGCCTGCAGCCCAGCTGGGCCCACGGCCGCGGTGAGCGGGGGAGACTCGGTCACTCTTCAGTTATGGGTTTTATGAATTCATTGACTTCTGGATGGGAGAGCTTTTTTTATTTTTTTTATTTGAATCGGGTCAAACCCACGGAGCAGCAGCGGGAGCTGTGATTGGCCAACTGGAGTCATGTGTGAGGTCAGAGCTCAACAGCTGGCCAATCAGAGCTCCTGTTGCGTCTCTGTGGTCCTTCACTATTCCAGTGGCAGACTTCAGTCCACATTGAGCTTCAATGATTATTTGATTAAACTGTAATCTGCAACTATTTTGATCGACAATTAATAATTTAAGTAATTTTTTAGGCAAAAAATGCCAAATATGTATTTCTGGTTTCAGCTTCTCAAATGTGAGGATCTTTCTTCATCATATATGACGAACAACTTTAGGTTTTAGTTGGTTGGAAACACCTTTTCACTATTTTTAACACTTTTTATACACAAAATAAAGAAATAAAGAAAATAAGTGTTAGTTGCAAAGGATAGAATTAAAGAATTACCCATCTTCCCTCCATCGATCCATCATATAAAACGTGCTAAATTTAAATACTTTCTTTGATATTTTGATGATGCCGAAGATTCAGGATATACAACTATTACTACTGTATTGTGCATATTTATATTTAAACAGCATGTGTGCGTTCACAGCCAGAGTGTGTGTGATGAGGTGCCAACATTCAGCGTGAACATCTCACTCATGTCGTGAAGTGTGTGTGTGTCCTCTCATCTCGTACGAGTTTACCAACTGACAACCACAAAAAACCTCAGCGACGGCCGTCTTTTAGTTTGCAGCCTCCATTCATCCCTCTTTCTTTTTTAATTTTTCTTTCTCAGCTTTCAAGCGTTTGGATGGAACGATGGACTGCTGCAGCAACAACAGCCTGACAGACCTCTGCTTCTCCTACATGAAACCTCAGGGCAAGAACAGCAGGGAGAGAGAGGTGTGACACACACACACACACACACACACACACACACACACAGAGCCTGGGCTTTTTGTGACTGCTTCATCATGTGATGACAATCGAACATATTTATATTTCTTCCTTTTTGACAAATTCACTTCCTTGTTTCTTCACATTGTTTGCAGCTACCAAGAACAATGACTGATGCACAAAATCAAATTTCAACATTATAATATTAAAAGATAAACGCAGCATCTTAATACCAGAGGAAAGTAAAACTGTGCAAGACATTGCAACATTAAAAATGGTCTGAAGTTATAAGAGGAAGAGAACAGGATATGCAGAGACACAGTAATAAAATAAAAATAAATAAATCAAGTATTATAAATAAACAGTAAAACGGAAAGTAAGAAGAATTCAAATGCAATATTAAATATACCGACGGAATAAAAGTATTTAAATGTATTTATATTGCACATTAAAGTCCACTATCTTCTCTAAAGGGACTTCTTCTTCTTCTTCTCTCCTCCCGCAGTACGCCTGCATGCCGGTGCGTAAGATGGTGTCGGGCACGCAGGTGTGTCGCGTCGACGGCGACTGCACCGGCGGCCACGCCCACTCCCACACCGCCGGCGTCTGCGTGACGCCGTCCCTGGAGAACCAGACGCGCTTCATCCGCGTCACGCACCCGCCCAACACGCACATGCTGTTCGTGGGCTACCCGCCGCACCTCCAGTACGCCGGTGCGTTGCATCAGCTGTGCGATAAATAACTGTAAACTATTCTTTTGTTTGTGAATATTCAAATGTTTCTTGTAATTTCACTGTGAGAGCGAGATGCTTTTTACATTACATTTATCTGAGGCTTTTATCCAAAGAGACTTACATGCTTTACAGTACACCGTAGACACAGCATCGGTGAGCAATGAGGGTTAAGTGTCTTGCTCAAGGACACATCGACATGGACTAGTGGAGCCGGGGATGTTTTTCAGTGCCCTTTTTTTTTTAGTGCCTTTTTTGCGCCCTTTTTTTCCCAGCGCCCTTTTTAGCACCTTTTTTTTCAGTGCCCTTTTCTTTTTTTAGCGAGCTTTTTTTTAGCACCTTTTTTAGCGCCCTTTTTTTCCAGCACCCTTTTTTTCCAGCACCCTTTTTTTCCAGCGCCCTTTTTCAGCGAGTTCCTCCCAGACGGAGGCGCGTTGGTGTAATTGGTGTTTACGGAGCAGAGCGTTGATCTGACTCCATTAAAGCAGGAAGATGCTGGTTGTCTCGTCTCTGTGTTGAATGAATCGACTCTTTGCACTCGTAACGCCTCCCGTTTGTCTCCCCCCCCCCCCCCCCCCCCTCCCTCCCCCCCAGTGAGTCTGACCAACTTCATCCCCCGCTTCAGTTTCCTCCACCTGGACCTCCCCGTCTTCTTGGAGACCTTCTGCAAGTATCCTTTCCATGCTCCAAGGGCCGAAAGGAGGGGAAAACAAGCGTTACTTTATAAAATATGGAAGGATAATGCAAGTCCTCTGAGCACCATCTGGTCTGTCTGAATGATGAATATTTTACCCTTCAATATGGTGATAAAGCATTCTGATTGGCCTTCATGAACATAGTCTGTTATCTTTACATAAAAGTCCCCTTTTTTTTTTGAACATCTCATTATTTTTTCCCCCCGCAGTCGATCGGCCTGATTGCTGCAGGAACTAAACCCGTCGTTGCTTTGATTCCTCTTCTGATTGCAGTGCTGCTGCAAAGCTCTTTGTCGAAGAACAAAAGAACTTTAAAATGTGATATAATTTATATGTTTTCATTATTATTTCTATTGCAGGGACCGTTTAAAAATCATTATTTGGCTTTAAAACTGGTGAATCTTGTGATCTTCTCCCTTTTTTAAAGATATTTCTAATCACTCGTCACAAGCGGAGTGGAAAACAATCTCACCAGGTCGATTCAGTTCCTAATTTTCTGGTTTCTTTGGTGATCTCCGTCTCCTGATGGAGATCTGAGATGATGGAAAGCTTATTCACCTGGATGCAGGATGCCCCGCCCCCTGTAGTGTCCCTCCCTTAACTCCGCCCCCCTCTCAGATACGTGGTGTCCCTCTCCGGCGCCTTGGCCGTGGTGAACTCCGTGCCGTGCTTCGCCCTCGACGGCCAGTGGATGCTGAGCGCCCTGCTGGAGGCCACACTGGTCTCCGTGGTGACGGACCGCCAGAGGCGCGAGCTGATTGGCTTCTTCCTGCTGCTGGCGGGCAGCGCCCTGCTGGCGGCCAACGTGGCGCTGGGCCTGTGGATGGTGACGGCGCGGTAGTACGAAACCAACCGGGCGGATGGACCCCCCCATGTGGAGGGGGCGTCGGCCTCTCGGAGGGGGCGCTGGACTGTGAACGTTACCGGGAGCGGGCGGCGTTCCCCGATGTGGGCGTCGCCCTTTACTGGACCACTAGGGACCACCATGACCAACCTTCTTCCACCTTGTTGCCGCCATATTTACTCAGAAAGCACACACACACGCATAATAATGCACTTACCGCAGAGCACTGTTTACAGAGGCTGCACAACCTTTACGTGTCAATACTTGTGATGTGTTTCAAGTTTGAGAGAATTATTTTTTTATTTTAAGGGGTCGTTCATGAAAAATGCCATATCTCCCTGCAGTGAGACTGTAAGGAAGTTCAGAGAAGAGAAGCAACACCTGGAGCGATGCACCACGTAATGCTTACGTGTCCATTAATTAATTAATTAATTAATTAATTAGTCGACCTCGAATATCCATCGGACGTTTAAAAGGCGGGAAAATGAATTTGTCTTTGATCCTTTTTTAAGTTTCAGTGTAAGTTTCGTTCTTTCTCTCTTGGCCGCTCACTGTCTGCTCTGGTTGTGCGTCACTCTTGTGTACTTGTGGAATAAAAGACTGCTTTAACTAAAAGTGATGTCTTGCAAACTGTTTTATACGTTTTAAATTTTGAGATTTTGCGATTAGATTTAACTTTATTGTCACGGCAGAGACCACACAATGCAGTTTAGTGTCAAACAATTGATTGAAACATGCAGATTTCAGATTTTTACAAACATTTATTTTTATTCCGGGTTTTCCGTTTCCTTTATATTTTTGGGAATTAGATTTGTGGCCGCCAAACGCCACATCGGGAGATCCAAAATTGTATTTCTGAGGTGGAAATGGGATCCTTGTAGTGCATGTTTTCATTGTAGATTGTATGTTTGGGATTGTGGAGAAAACCTCTGGGTCGAACATGTGAATTTAACTTGACACATAAAAACTGTTTGAACATCCATGTGACCCTGTGTTTCATCAGGAGGTCAGAAATATATATAAAAAATAATATATATATATATATGTAACCGGATATCAGTTTTGAAAAGTATTTCTTTGATCTGGGTTATTGATACAGATTATTTTCTCTGATATTGACACAGGGAAACGTATTGAACATGTTTACTGAAATTTATTTTATACTTCTTTTTTTGGGGTTTTCTTTATATGTCTGGATGGAGGCAATGTTGTGGCGGCCGTAAGCATTAACAGTGATAACGCTTAACCGGATAACCGTTTTTTCTTATTTTATTATAACTGCTGATGAACGTTTACATCACTGAACACTTAAAATGTTCCTTACATTTGCTCCAAACTACATCATAGTTTACTATAAACCATTTATTAACGTGTACATACAATTATTAGGGGGTTAAACTATGTCAGCGCTAAACAACAGAATATAAACCCTTCTTCTGTGTTTCTTCGCTGCTTTCAGGAAGTCTCGCGGTGATCACTCTTGCTGACACATTATAATTTCGAAGGGCGTTTCCCACAGACGTATAAATGCTGATCGGCCTCCAGCTCCGTGTGTGAGGTGTGTTTACCGCATCCGTGTGCAGACGCCTCCGTCAGCGGCTTTTAAAATCACCTTTTGGGGAAGACAGTCGTCGAGTGATTAAAGCCGTTGGCGGGAGAATCGGACGGCGTCTTTCATGTGTGCATGTTTGTGTTCAGATAAGAGCTTTCTAAAAGGCTGAGGTCCTCTGCCTTTGATTGCTTATCTTGTGCGAATGGCAGCCTGTAGACATGTTTGGGTAAAACAGACATGGGAGGATGATGATGATGAAGAGGAGGAGAGGCCAGAGATGGAGATGAGTTGACTCCTGGACCTCCTCTCTACTGACAGAGTGCAGCTGTGCCTTCAGTGAAATGCTCATATAAGTACGCTGATATCCTCACAATTACATCGTCTTGTTTATGTTCAGCAGGTGTTCACGCTCTTATTTTGGTTTCAGTTAACAGGAAACAAAGTGCAGCTGAGGCTGATGTAGTTGAACAAGTATCTGGGTCATAAAGCAGAAGGTTTTTAACCTGATAACGAGTCCGGATCAAAGGTCACAGGTTCGAAGGTTGAGGACCATGAATGTCTGCAGCCAGTGTCAATCCATCTAATAGTAAGATATTTCATAATTATGTTGAAATAAAAACACAAATGTCAACCTTATGCTGGCGCCCGTTGGAAAAGTCAACAGGGTTCATCCTCAGGGCAACACGAATGCCTGTGCAACATTTTGCATTAACAGAATAAATCATCTGGTAAAAAACACTTATTTTTTAAACTATTTCACTGAAAATATTACAACTTTGACTTGTGGCTCGTGGGAAAGTCAGAAGATCCCTTAAGTCTGTTCATCCTCTGGGGAACGTGAACGTCACCTTAAATGTCAACCCATCCAATAGTTGTGTGGATGTTTTAATAAAAATGAGAATATCAACTTTATTGTGGTGCTAGAGGGAATTTTCAGTGGAAGTCGGTAGAATTATATTCTGCGGGAAAAAACGTGAATGTCTGTAAACAATTTTGCGTTAAAAGTCACAAGAGCATCTTCTGGGAACCCTGAATGAACATTTTGATAAATTCCCCACAATAAGTGATAACTGGCCTGCTGGTGGCGCTAGAGGAAAAAAAGTAAATAAATGTCAAGGCAGTTGAGATATTTCGGTCCGGACCCAAAGAAAAACCAAACGAGAGCAAAGTTGAGATGTCAAATCAAAAAGAGTAAAAACAGGACACGAGTGTTTGATGGCGAACAATAGCATAGCGGTCCATGTGTCTGCTTGATGAATGGATGCTTTAAGCAGCGCAGGAAGTCACGTCTATATAAGGTCTTTGCGGCCGACGCCCCAAACCCCTAATGAGCACGTGCAGAAAGAGTTTCTCGCCGCGGGGGGAGGGGTCGTGGGGGGTTTGAGGGACCAATCAGGATCTGTGTTTTTTCCATTGTCACCACCACCTCTTTCTATTCAGAGCAACTATTGATGCGTTTTGACCATCTCATCATCGCCATCAGATCAGATTAATCAATTGTAATCAGCGTGTGTGTGTGTGTGTGTGTGTGTGTGTGTGTGTGTGTGTGTGTGTGTAATTTGGCTCTGGTCTGATAAACGTTCCTAGCAGAGCGCCCTGCAGCTTCGGGTCCCAGCGAGGGCTGCAGGCCCCCTTCAGCCACACGGTTAAACAGATATGTTCTGGTTTGATTGTATTAAATGGTGTCTGGTGATCGCGGTAAGCCTGGACTCCTCTGGAGGGAGGGAGGGAGGGAGGGATGGGAGGAGTGCTGGGGGAGAGGAGGAGTGATGAAGGGAGGCACAGTTTGAAGAGCTGTAGTGAAGTTAGAGTAGTTACAGATAGACAGATAGCAGCAGAGAGAGAGAGAGTCGGGGTAAAGTAAATAAAGTCTGTTGGATTGGAAAGAGACAGATTACACAGAGAAAGTGTAATTTAACGAAGATGTTACTTTAACTTTTTTTATTTAGTTTTGTCCGCAAACTTTTTTTATTTTTCAGATATTTTTGCTTTCTGATATATCGTCTCAGTGCTGAAAAGTTAGGTTTTTCAAGTGAGTGTGTGTGTGTTTTTTTTTTTTTTAATGTGTGTGTTATAGTGTCAGTAAGTTATGGAGCTGGAGCGTTTAGGTGGTGGAGGGGCAAAACCCGAGAGGGGCAGCAGTCGTCTCTACAAGATAGCACTGGCCATGTGTGTGTGTCTGTGTGCCGTTCTGCTGCTGGCACTTATACTGGGTAAGTCCACCACACACACACACACACACACACACACACACACACACATGTTTCTTCAACCTGCATTATAATTTGTAAGGAATTCAGGATAAATGTATCGCACACTGTCCTCAGATTATATGTGCAGACTGTAAATAACACGCGAGCCGCTGGGAGCAAAGGTCTTTGTGGGCGACTTTGTGTCAAACTATTTTTGGTTCATATAAGGTTTCGTACGCACGCACGTGCACGTGCACGTGCACGTGCACAACCTCGTGCTCTCCATAATGCACCGTGGGAGTTGAGTTGAACTCCCTGGAAAGAAGAGGGAGGAATGTGTGCTGACACTTTGTGGGTATTATCGCCTGCAGAATGGGAAATTAATAAGCAGGGAATGGTGGTTTTATTTTGGTTTTATGTTTACTATTCTATACGGCACCTTTTTATTATTACAGTAGATGTGTCAGGTGAAAGCCAGCTGAGAACAGACAATGAAGTTGTGATTCATGTCAATAAGATAAAAATAAAAGAGGAAATGGAAAAGTTTGACTTAATGAGCTTAGGCAAGTTTATTTCTACGGCACCTTTCAACAACAACTAGAGACAAAAGCCTTTAAGACCACTTTGATTTGAAATATTCTGGTTCCTGATTTCCATAAATTAAGAATTCCAGATATTTCCTGCTGTCAGCGAAAAGTCAATCTTTCTACATCCGAGTGGAACAATGCAGTCGAATCGAGCAACTTCCCTTATTTTCTTGGAGTTGCTGTTCAGGAGCTTAAAGAAGAGACGAGTTGAGCCCTAAATATTACTCCATAAGTCCATATACCGCTTCATATACTCGTATGAAGCACTAGCCACAATCCCCCCCCAAAAAAGTGCATGTATAAATGTGACTTAAATCAAATGTTAGAAACAAATTGTTAAATTTTAATCTAAAGAATGTCAGGTTACTTATTGTCAAAGGTCTTCTCCACTTTCTGAAGCAGAAGTGATCTCCACGTTAAACTTAACTCAGGCGTGGCATTGTGGGCGGGCCTAACGGGCCAAGGCCCCGCCCACTACTGTGCAACTGGTTGATTATCAAGTTAACATTTAAATACACAATAAAGACTTCATTTTTAGTCAAAGAAAACCTTTAGAACGCTACTATCATGTGTGACGTCTGGACCAATCACAGCAGGCCATTGAGAATATCAAAAGTCAGAGAAAGAAATAAGTCACTGTGTCTATGAGAAGTGATAATAAATATGTCACCTGTATTAAAATATATAAAAATGTCATGCGCTTTTATTCAGGATGTAAAGCTGTATTGCTTTGATAGCTTTTATGTTGAGAAAAGCTTATGAATTGATATCACAGCCTCTCTCTCTCTCTCTCTCTCTCTCTCTCTCTCTCTCATTAAAGCTCACTCTATCTCACCCAAGCTGTCCGATCTCTCTCTCCCTCTCTCTCTCTCTCTCTCTCTCTCTCTTTCTCTCTCTCTCTCTCTCTTTCTGCCATCAATCAATTTACGGTGAACAAATAATAATAATCCAGATCATCTAAACCAGGCGGCTTTTCCTTAAATATAATTAAAATGTCAGTGTTCCACACAATCCAACGCAAAAAAAGAACCAATATACATTATGAATATTTTATCATAATCCACCAGAAACGCTAGTCGCATGATATCACTTCTGTTTTAGCGAGACTACCAGTTGGAGACCATCAAAGGAATGCAAACATTTTTAACTTATGTAATTAAAAGCGCCGAGCGAGCTGTTTCCCTTCTTCTATACTCGTTGTGCTACGCTACGCTAATTAGCTCCCGGCTGTTGCTTCCTCTTCATGAGAGTGATATCAATCTGATGCAATGGAAGCAGCCAAGTGCTAATAAGTGAAGAACTTAAAGAGCCTGTAGTTCAGTAGTGTGTGGTAGTGAGGGCTGCACTATGTATGTGTGTGTGTGTGTGTGTGTGTTTGGGGTGTGTGGGTGTGTCTGGTATTGTTTTGAGCGGCGACAACATTCTTGTGGTGGCATTGAAGCACAATTATGTTGTGCGTCTTATGTATGCAACACCACACGCCCCCTCTGATGGAAACCCTCCTCCGGACCAACGACCGGGGGCAGGAATGCAGAGTCGTCGTTTCCTAATGAGTTTATAGAGTGTGTGCTTCCGAAATGTCTGTTTGGGAACTGTTCGGTGTCTCAGTAGTGAACACGAGGTTGGTATTAGCCGTGACACTGGAGCCTCGGACATCTGTGTGTGTTTGTGTGTGTGTGTGTGTGTGTGTGTCTAAACCCCTGTGTGTATGTTTCTGACGGAGCGTTCAGGTCCGGGGGTTTGTTGAGGTTGTTCCAGGCCAAGGGCAGGGTCACGCAGAGTTGAAGTTATAAGTATGTGTGTGTGTGTGTGTGTGTGTGTGTGTGTGTGTGTGTGTGTGTGTGTGTGTGTGTCTACTGAAAGTGGACGCAACATTGAGCAACTCTCGAGCAGCTTGTGGACACCGTGGCCGGTCGACCTCGGAGGTCAGCCATGGCGGCGACGCTCCACTCGCCCGTCCACGACCGGGCTTCTAAATCCGTCCGCTCCCCTCGCCCTCGAACCCGCGGTCACCCTGCGGGTGCGGTGAAACAATGGGTGCTGTTGTGGCGATCTGGCCGCTTTTATTAGAAGCGTGTGACGCAATTACAACTGTGTGGTCAAGTTTAAATTTGAATCTGGTGTTTTGCTTGTGATTCTAGGCGTGGGTGCTCATCACACGGTTAAAGGCTTGTAGGTGGTGACTTTATCTGTTGCAGGCAGCCATGTGGTTAAATATGTGATCTGCTGACTGCGCTCCAGCTGTATCAACTGCACTTTGCTCTGTGTTCGGACCGGTTGTGTTTCAGTTGGAAAGATGGAATGACCCATAACCTGCTTCATTTTGAGCAGTTTGTCCTCTACATTCATTAATAGTTTGTATTATAATAATAGAAAGAAACGTATTCACGTTGCAGCCCTTTCAAAAATAACATTGCTGTTTTTTTTCTTATTATAAATGTTGTTCAGCACTGTACTGACTTATTGGTGATACATGGTTGGAAAAAAACTCCTTTATATAAAATGCATTGCACACTTCTGTGTTCATTGCTCAGAGTTTTAGCTGAAATAGGCCTAATTATACTCACATTGTATTGTTGATGTTTTACGTTCAAAACTCATTAAACATAAAAACATTTAACGTGCATATCAAATTTCTGGTTGGTATTATAGAAATAACAATGTTCATATTGGCAGCAAAATAATGAAGTCGTGCTGATGGCTTTTGTTTGATCAAGTTCCCCTAATTAGTCAGCTATATTAATGAATTCACTTTCTATAAATATAATTCAATTTGATGATGTGAGTGTGCGCTCAACGACTATGTTTTTTCTTCCTCAGTCTCTCAGAAATCTAGCCAAGCAGAGTTCTGTCTGACCCCAGAATGCATTGAAGCAGGTGAGGAGAGCTTCCACCGTCCGCTGTTGTTTATCTGGTGTCCGGTTGAGCATGAAGAATTTCAGTTGTAACTTAAAGGCTTTTATTCCAGCTCTCTGGGTTGTGTTTTTTTTGTCTCCTTCCTACTTGCAGCGGGGTCTGTTCTGAGTAAAATGGATCGGTCCGTTAACCCCTGTGAGGACTTCTATAGTTTCTCCTGTGGCGGTTGGTTAAAGGAGAACCCGATCCCGGAGGACTCCTCCTCGTACGGCATCTACCCCTGGCTGCGACAGAACGTGGACCTCCGACTCAAAGGTGTGTTCATATCCCATGACGAGGGTACACTCGATTTAAACACACATGTTTTAACTTTAAAGTTTTAGTAAAAACACATGAGAAGAATTTGAGTGAGATTCTTAAAACTGTTTTGTGAATCATCTTAAAAGTTAAATTCAGGTTCAGGTTGTTGTTGGCACAGATTTTTTATTTTTATGTTCCAGAGTTACTAGAAGCTCCTTCAGACCCTGAAGAACTGGAGGCCGTAACTAAAGCTAAGATCCTATACCGCTCCTGTATGAATGAGAGTGAGTCCAACACACACACACACACACATACACACACACACACACACACACACACACACACACACACACACACACAATAGGAGGCGAGTCCTCGAATCGAAACACAGTCCCCACAATGTCACCTTCAGGGTGTTAATAATACATCCAAACACACACACACAAACATTCATTCTGACCTTGTGGGGACTATTGTTTATATAACCTTATAACTGAAGATACATTTAAATATAGTTCTCACATCAATCCTCAAATGTTAACTCTCAGGTAGCTCTTTGAATAAGTGAGGTCCAGCCCAAATGTCCTCACAATTCAGAGCGGTCCTCATGCTCCATGTCTCCACACAGGTCCTCACAAAGGCACCAATGTAAGTCAGGAGCACACACAGAGGCACAGTGATAGCTTACAGTGGGACAAGATGAGCTTTTATTGATCCGCATGGCAGATCTAGGTCATTGCAGAAGCAAAGGCAACAAGTTACATCAAGTGAAAAAAGGGAAAATAGCATTAAAAAACAACAACCTTCAAACATAAAAAATAATTATAACAATCAATCAAAATGCTGTACTTACCTTCATTTCTGCGTGTGCTTACGAAGCTATACTGGAGAAGGTGGACAGCAAACCCATGCTGAAAACACTTCGGCAGCCGGAGTTTCGGTGGCCCGTGGTGGGGGATGGGCTCGGCGGGGAGTACCGGTGGTCGGCGGAGGAGTGGAGCCTCCTGAGGACTCTGACGGAGATGAGGAACCAGCACAGTAAGAGCGTCCTGATCCGCCTGTACGTCAGCCCCGATGACAAGGTGTCCTCACAGTACATCATCAAGGTGAGGCAAATTATGTTGTTGTTTGACATGTTGGAAAATGTGATTATTTGTCCGAAAATCCAGAGTTAACCAAGAATTGTGAACCAATTAATAAAAAAAAGATGTATTATTGAGATTATGACGAGCTGATGAGAAGATTTTATAGACGTATAGATCTTTTATATAGTTGTTACTTCTATTTTAAGTCTAAACTGTATGTCCTCACCTTAGCAAACTGACTGCTTTTTATATAACAGTCAGATATGATAATGGGATGTCATTTAACTCGTCAAAAAAAGCAAATAAGCATATTTCCTCAAATGTGTAAAATAATTTCTAAAGGACCATAGCATTGGCATACTTTTCATTACTGCAGAACACTTTTTTTTATTTCGTGCTAAATTTGAAGACATTAAAAACTAAATAAAAAACTAAAACTAAGTAAAAGGAACAATCTAATGGTTTTGGATGTGCAGGTACTTTTGGTTGAGCATCTGTTATGCAACTACTATTCAACCAACCAACTCAAATCTAAGATGCCAGAGCCGTTTGAAATACACAAGGAAAATAATTAACAAAGGTAACTTTGATAAAATGATAGTAAGACTCTTCTGTGATGGATCTTAAATAAGGATTTGTGTACAGCAGTGAACAGAATGGGGTAAATGTTGCCTGCAAGGTAGGCACAATTGGCACAATTTGTTAATTAAAGCCACGAGCGTGGACATGCAAGCTCACATTTCTCTGACTTTTATTACTGCAGCAAAAGATACAAGATTTAACAAAATAAAACAGCTCAGAGATCAGCAGAAGCTAACCGGCTCTTTGTCTTCATGCAGCTCGACCAGGCGTCCTTGTCCTTGCCCTCTAGGGAGGACTACATCACCAACACTTCCTCTGCCCGGGCGGTGAGTCTCCGGCTCATCCTTCACCCCTGTTTTACCTGCCATCTAAAAACCTCCTTCAGCTATTTCCTTCCTGCTTGAGTCATAAATTGTAGAAATTTGAGCAGCAGCTTCTTTGCAGACTCCACATTCTTACAAATGGTCGACAGCCGTAATGCAATAAATGATTTGTAGGAGTGGCAGCTGATACTGATCGCCCCACTAATAGCTGCCTCGTTAGATCTGAATTAAAAATGCAATTAGTATGCAACCACCAATTTTTCTCAACTGGAAAAACCTTCGCTGTCATGCTATTAGTATTCTGTCACTACCCGTTGTAAAGGACATATTTCATTCACACATATATTTATATATATATATGTATATATATATGTAGAAGGGTATTAAAATAATTATACTTTATGTTGCAAAGGCATGCTAACAGTAAATAGAAGGGCTGCTAATGTGTTAAAACTTGTTGTTGTGCTCGCTAACCCCAGATTCATTCTTTTCAAAGAAGCTTTCTTGTTTCTTAATGCTACATTTGCACTTTTTTGGCGTTATGTCTTTAAATGTGAGCTCACGATCTGTCAGCTGGTCGCAACGTTTTTTTATGGAGGTTGACGTCCCAGAAATAAATAAAAAAGAGAATACAGGCAAAAAGCAGTGTTTTTAATGACTAATCACTCTCGTATTGTACTTCTGATCTTATCTACCATGATGGCACTTTTTGTAATTTTCTTTTGTGTGTGTGTGTGTGTTTTCAATTGTATTGTATTGTATTTCTTTTTAGATATAGCAAATCCATTTGGGCACACAATATACTGTATTGGATGTTGGTAATGTTTAATTCTCTTTATTTCTGTCCCTTAAAACAGGGAATAATAATAAATGTTAGCAGCACAATAGTTTCTGAGTGTGGATGTGAGGCCTTGATTGATGTCTTATTGTGTCTGATGCTTGATAGTGACAGCGGCTCATAGCATTGAAAGATGAAATAACGTTTGTCTTTTTGCCCTTTCCTGCTCCCCCTCTCTTTCTGCAGTCCCGGGCAGCCTTGCTGAGTTGGATGGTGGATACGGCCGTCATGCTGGGCGCTCCGGAGAAAGCAGCACTGACCCAGATGAAGGAGGCTCTTGACTTTGAGACCAAACTGGCTCATGTAAAGACGTCCTGTCAGAAAGATATAATCCTACTGAGCGCGTGGCGATGATCTGATGGGCCTCAATGGCTCCGGAGCTAATTAAACCATTTTATAAGCCTTAAATTGATTCAGAATGATTTAAAATGACTTCATTTAGGGATCAGTCATGTATGTGTGGCATTGCTCATTGTGTCTGCAGATCCTGATCCCCTATGAGAACCGCAACAGTGACAACATGTACAACAAAAAGTCACTCTCTGACCTCCAGAGCTCCATACCAGAGGTACTGTAAACAACAACAACAACAACAATCTAAATAGCTTCTTGAAACCATACCAAATTTTTTATGGTTTGTTTTGTATATTTATTTTCATGACTTAGCCAGAAGGCTTTATTCTAGAGGCAAAAATAAACATTATAACGCATTTATTATCAGTTCTGTAATGATATGTACATAACCTGATGAACTGACATGTATGCAAAAAAAAAGAAAAAATCCCTTTAAAAAAATTATTATAATAATAATAAGCCTTTTTTTATTATTACTTTTTCTGCACACAAAAAAAATATATATATTTTTTTTTACAGAAAAGTAATACAAAAAAAGGCTTATTTTTATTTTTAATTTTTTTAAGTGACTTTTTTTTTTCTTTTGCTGGCGGAAATGGGCTTCCATAGACATGAACTCTTTTTAAAAAAAAACATAGTTTCTACATAAATACATGTTTTATTCCCCCATGTTATACTCTGTCTGCAGTTTGATTGGCTGGGCTTTGTGAAGGCTGTGGTGGAGTCTGCAGCCGACCCGGCTCGGTCCATCTCCTCCTCTGAGTTCGTCATCGTTCGAGCGCCGCAGTACTTCAAAGGCCTCTTCAAGCTCCTTAACACCACAGACAGCAAGTACGCACACACACACACACACACACACACACACACACACACACACACACACACACACTCACAGCCAGACAGAGAACAGACAGATGAGCACACAATGGGGCTCGAGGTCTCCTGTCTCTCATTATAAGTATATTATAGAGTATAATGAGATTACATGTAGGCATTTAATTAATGTCCTTTTTTTCTCTCTCTCTCTCTCTCTCTCCAGGACTGTCGCTAACTACGTACAGTGGAGGACAGTTTTATCCAGGATCACCACTCTGAGCCGTCGTTTCCTTTTCAGATACCTGGACTTTGCTCGGGTTGGTGCAGAAATAATCCTCTAAGATCTAGGTCCATATTTTATGTTTATAGATGAACTCAAGAAAAATCAAAAAAATAATTCAACTATGTAAAAAAATGCTGTAAAACAGCTGTTTGACATTTTATATTGGCGGTGAAACACTGGAATTTGGTTTAAATTATACTAAATATCTTAACTTTATACAAGAAGAGGCCTTAATTCCTTGTGCATTTAACAAACTATAAATCTATCCGACCAAACTAATCCCAAATGCAACCACAGATGACCTCTAACCTTCAATGCATGCAATACATCCATGTCCTTGTACTCAGGTCTGTAGCCACCACAGAAATTGGAGTTTACCAACCTGAGAGATATTTTATAGGTTGATACAACCTTATAGTACATGTTTGACTCAGTGTATTTCATTTAGATTTATTATGGGCCATACATAAATAAATATTCAATACTTTTCCACCAGATTTGCATTCCTGGCCTTGAAACAGCATCGGATATAAGATTGAATAAAATATGAAAATCTAATTAATAGAAATTGTCTGATCAAAAACCTCTTCGGATGACTTTTTACAGCCCTGTTCGAACTGTTTTGATCCTAGTCGTACAAGATATGGCCCAAATAATATCAACTCACACTAATGTTGTTTAATCGATGCTGAATTTTGTTGAAATGAGTAGCTGCTTCATTTCCTTTGTGCCTTGTGTTGTGTATTAAAACTCAAAACCAGTGTTACAAAGAGCCTGGCTACAAAAACAGACTATAAAGGACATTTCAATACATATATGTATCAAAGACGAGAGAATAAAAAGAAATCAGGGCATCAAAAAAATGCTTTTGAGAAGAAAATAGGTCTTGAGATGACAATAAAAACACTCAAACTCTCATTGCAAGGTAGTTTACTGTGCAGTTATGCATATTTATTCCAGTTACAATGAACAAAACACTCAAAACTGCTTGGAATTGGTATGTAGTATGTAATTATGACACATCTTCAGCTTCATAGACATATTTACTGTATATATATATATATATACAATGTCTTTGTTTTTATGATCCCAAATGTTCAAAACAATAATTAGAGAGCTAAGGAAGCCGTGTAATTTCATCTATATTTAGGATCTCAGAGGGCGCTCCATATGTTACAGAATGCCATAAACACAAATTATGAATCACGTGACAAAACATGTGTGTCATACTTAAATATCCGTCCCATAATCCCTCATGCCTCGTGATGTTTCAGAGCTGAGAGACTCTCTCGCCGTGTGGAGGAAGACACAATGTCACCTTGCATCCCCCCCCCCCCTCCCCCTCCCCTTCTCCCCCCCTCACCAGGTAACCACGGGAACCACCTCCCTGACCCCGCGCTGGGACAAGTGTGTTAACTACGTGGAGAACTCGCTTGTTTACGCCACCGGGCGCCTCTTTGTCAACACACACTTCGAGGAGGACAAGAAACACATGGTGCGTGTGCTCGGGGGGTGACGTCATGTCCCGAATGGAGGGTCAAGGGCTCCCATCGTTGTGTATCTGTAACGGATGTGATGTGAGTGTGTTTTGTCTGCGCGTCACCTGGAGATGGCATCACGGCGGTGTGTGTGTGTGTGTGTGTGTGTGTGTGTGTTTACGTGGCGGTCTATTCCCTGTTCATTTGAGTGTGTGCGTGTGTCCCAGATGGAGGAGCTGATTGACGGCGTTCGCTGGGCGTTCATCGACATGCTGGAGAAGGAGAACGACTGGATGGATCCACCAACGAAGAAGAAAGCCGTGGAGAAGGTCGGAGCAGTTTCCTCCCGTTTCCTCTGCCCGTCATCCTTATCATTTTATCTCAACCTCGAATTGTAGTCATCCAATGAAAGTTTTTTCTTTTCATAAAACTTCACAGTGAACAAAACCAGACACGTGTTGGCCGTAAAAAAATAAAAACATTGAACTGAAAGATGATAAAATGCGTCTTATGGGTGACGTGCAGGGTTCATGATAAAATCCAATTTGAGTAATGTTTCTCCATGTGTCTAAAAATAATGACACAAATCCTTTCACACACAAATAGTCACGTGAGCCGTCATCGATTTAAAGATATTGCTTGAAGCCGCTTTAAAGAAACAGCTTGTCCTCTTCTCTTTTTTTCCATCTTTTTTTTTTTTTTATTATCTAAAGCTGCATTTTCTGACCGCCAGCATCCCATAATAACGGCTGATGAATGTGACAAAAAAGCCAAAATAACGAGCTGAAAAAAGCTCAGCAGAGCTGTGAGTTTGTCACATTACATTCATTCTTAATTTAAATATTGTGGACTGCAGCTGTAAATCAGATTATAATGAGGATCTAACTTTCTGCTTCAGCTCACACATTTTTGGATGCATGTCACAGCGGTGCCATCCTTCTTTTCACTGTCTTTGTAAAATGATCCTTTCATGGCGTACTTTTCCCCTCGACACACACTCACATCCTGCGACGACAACATTGGAAACATCTACACAAACCAGGTCCACCTGGAGTTTTCTTCATCGATGCATTTACCTGCTACATCTTTATTTCTACAACCATCTCGTTATTTCTTATATAATAAAGACTTTTTTTTTTGTCAGGGCATTGCGGCCTTGACTCTCACTCTGCTTGTAACAGAATATGATCTTATTCAACTATATTCATGGTTGTGTAAAAGTTTAAACTCTTTATTCCCTTTTGTGTCATTCTCTCTCAAGGCTCATGCAGTGCTGGCGAAAGTCGGTTATCCCGAGTTTATTCTGAACAACACCTTCCTCAATGAAGACCTAAAACAGGTTTGTATAGCAGGGAGACAACATGGGGTCAGGAATACAGATGAAAACAGAGAAATACATATGCTTACAATAGTTTACGTTGTTTATTTGTGTTCATTATTATCTATGCATGAGTTTCCTTTGTTTTCATGTAGTGATGTATGGACTGTGTGATTCTCACCAGTTTGTTTAAGATGCACCAGTTTCTTTTGATAAGAACACAAATATATATATATATTTTTTTAAATAAATTTATTTATATATATAATTATGTATAATATGTATATTTGTATATTCTTTTTTATATATACATATATATACATAATTATATATATATATAAATAAATGTATTAATACAAAAATATATATACTCACATTTATTTGTATATATATTTATATATGTACATATATAAAAAATAGATATAAATAGATATATATATTTATTATATACATCAATATAAATATATATATATATATATATATATTTTCTTTTCTTTTAAATCTTATTAGTTCAAATAAACAAGTTACATTTAAAGTTCAAATTAACTTTCCTCTCCCACCTTAAGTTTGTGTACTTTTTCAACTGTGTGTGTGTGTGTGCGTGTGTGTGTGTGTGTTGCAGCTCAGGTTCAGTGAGAAGGACTACTACGGGAATGTGATGCAGACGTTGAAGTTCATCGCCCAGTCCGATATCTCCTGGCTCCGAAAGAGCGTCCCGCGTACCGAGTGAGAACAACTTCCTATCTGCCCGCTTTACTTCCTGTTTGACACGCCATAATGTGTGTGTGTGTGTGTGTGTGTGTGTGTGTGTGTGTGTGTGTGTGTGTGTGTGCGCGTGTGTGTGTGTGTGTGTGTGTGTTGCAGGTGGTTCACAAACCCAACGACTGTGAACGCCTTCTACAGTTCCTCCACCAATCAAATCAGTAAGATACGACATACGATTGATCACTGAGACCAATATTGAGTTTAATTATAGAAGTTTCTTAAATTCTGAAGCTCCGTCCAGACAGGACGACGCCGCTGGAGCTCAGAGAAAAAACACAATTAGGTATCTGCCGTGTTTACATTATCTGGGGGATTGTTGTTCCTTTAAAAATGGCTGAGTCGGCATTTCAAAGTCAGAAATAATTAGGAATTTGCATTAGAAACAAAGTGAAACTGACAAGAGAGGACATGTGCTGTCTAAAACAGGTGAGATGTGATCTGTTTTTTAATAGGTCCTCCCCTGAGGAATCACACGTTTTAATCACAAATAACCTCAAACGGGCTGAAGTAGAAGAAAAAAATCAAAAGAATGACCCGACCTTCTGCAGAAAACGGATCCTGACACGCAGACCAACACCTGTTTTCATCTTCTCATGTAGGGTTTCCCGCCGGAGAGCTTCAAAAACCTTTCTTTTGGGGGCGAGAGTATCCGAGGTGAGATTAAAATGAAGTGTGACAAATAAAAAGGCCACATCACACTTTGTTTTCTTCACTCTGGAGCTCTGAAATAATTGCTTTAACATGACCCACAGAGAAGAGCTGTGATCAATACTTTAATGACATCACAGCTCATGAGTCCTATCAACATCTTCCTTTAATTCAATGGTAAATATTTCACAAATATTTCACACAGCAGGTTATAAAATAAAATGGAAATGCCAAAAGGATCTTGGATCTCTGCAAATCTCTTCAAACCTTGATCTGAAAAAGTGTTGCAACTTTCACAAATTCTTTATGCGAAATAGTCGCATAATTAGCATTTTCTTTGCCGTTTATTCTTCATGCCCTTGCTGGGAAAAGGCCCAAAGTCTAAAACCTATCAAATTATTAATGCCGTCAATGAAAGTGTCAATCCTGACCATAGCAGCTAGTTTGGAAAAAGCTACGATGGCTAACTTGGCGCATGGAATTCCAGGAAGCTAGTAGCTTTGTGTGTCCCACGTTATTGTAGGTTCTTGAAGTAAGCTAACTCTATAACTGCTAACAGAGCGATACAGCTCATCTCTTTTTAGTCCTCTCTGCAAACAATTTTGTGAGTTTGTTTCAAAACGTCGGCGAGCTTCAATTTGTCTTCTTCCAGGTCTCTAAGCTACGGCGCCATCGGGGTCATAGTGGGACACGAGTTCACGCACGGCTTCGACAATAACGGTAAATACGGAACGCCAACAGGAACAAACCACAACGTGACATGATTTCTAACACGGCTGTGGGGATTTTTATTTTTAAATGTACAGGTCGCAGGTATGACAAAAATGGCAACCTGGGCCAATGGTGGACCAACTCGTCCATCACAGCCTTCAATGAGAAGACCCAGTGTATGATAGACCAGTATAATGGATACCACTGGCAGGAGGCGGGCCTTAACGTAAGGAATTTACTGTCCAGTCAAAATAGTTCCCTGACAACCTTAAAATAACGATCAAGTCAAGAATATTCTTTCCAGCCTTCTTTGACTCTGTATTTTCAGTGGATTTCTGTTTTTTTTTTTGTACTTGTTTGATGTTTTGTCAATAGTAAGGCGTGCCAGGACGAGGTCACCTCGCTCCAGAATGAACTGAGTAAATACTCGATGAAGGAGTAACGTGAGCTCCATGTTTTGTCCTGTAGGTCCGGGGAAAGAGGACTCTGGCAGAAAACGTAGCGGACAATGGAGGAATAAGAGAGGCCTTCAGGGTAGGAGGTGTTTTCATACATGTTACTCTCACCAAAGAGCAAAAGCTCCACTTGATCTGGCAAAAAAAACAAAAATGGCCGACGTTTTGGACCTTTCCTATGGAACATTTCAGGTGTACCTAATAAAGTGAATGCTTTTATTGCATCCATGCTTCTTATTATTTTTGGTTTATGTTTGTCATTAGTTGCACTTGTGTTTATTGGCTGCACCTGAGCATTAATGTACGAGTTACCTGGGACAACTCAACATGTGACTATTCCCTTCATGCTGGTCTGCAGGCGTACAGGCGCTGGGTCGAGGAGAGCAGGGGCAGCGTGGAGGAGCCTCGGCTGCCGGGAGTCGGCCTGAGCAACAACCAGCTGTTCTTCCTCAGCTACGCACACGTAAGGACACACCTACTCCGGCGATGCCCCGCCCATGAGAGCCGTTCTGTGCTTTTCCCTCCGAAGCCACGCCCCCAAAAAATGATCACGGTGATTGTAAACCGCAAACATCAGATTGAGATTTCCAAACATCCATCCATCCATTATCCTGTTTAGAGTAGATTTCCAAATAGTTTCTTATGAGATCTATAAACTATACAATTTGAAGCGGTGCCATATTAAATTACTCCATAAATCAGTTGTGTTTGTGGTTTGAAAAGAAGTGTGATGTGTCAATTTTTTTTATTTTTAAAGTATCATTTTGAGGTACTTGTACTTTATATGAATAATTAATTTTGTACGCTGCTTTATACTTGTACTCCAACTATTAATATTGTATTATTATTAATTATTATTTAAAAAAACACTGTTACTAGTTGAAACATTAAAGTGATGAACACATTAATGCACGTCAAGTACTTGATGCATATTTTTATTCTAATACTTTTGTACTGTTACTTCAGTATGCACGACACACTTACTATGGAGTACTTCTACACTGTGGCATTGCTACATTTATATACAAGTACTGCGATGACATCATCGATACAATGTATATACTCTGTAGGTGAGATGTAACTCATACAGACCAGAAGCAGCCAAGGACCAGGTCCAGAGCGGAGCTCACAGTCCCCCGAAATACAGGTGAGCGCACACACACACACACACACACACACACACACACACACACACACACACACACACACACACACACACACACACACACACACACACACACACACACACACACAGCTGACCTTCACCATCACTGTTGCCCTGCAGGGTTATCGGAGCGATGAGCAACTACGAAGAGTTCCGGAAAGCGTTCAGCTGCCCCGAGTCGTCGGTTATGAACCGCGGGGCCGAGTCCTGTCGGGTGTGGTGACCTTTGACCTCGGCGTGACCCTGAACCAGGCCAGAGCTGCCAGCTGGACCTCTGCTGAAAGGGCAGATAACGCTGAACTCAGCAGACGTGGTGGTTTACATGATGTGGGAACAATAAATAAAGTTATTCCCACATGAACACACATTCATGTTACATGTTAAACTGGAGCCATTTTTAATGGGCTGCTGTATATTGTTGCAACATATTTTTAACCTTTTCCACAGGTACATACATTATGACTGAAGGCCATAGTTTATGATGATGACATGTTAGAAGAAGTTGTCACTTTTTACAACAACCGCCCTCTTTGTATTGTAAATGTGACTCCAGAATCTTTCTAATAGGAATAAAATATATATACTTTTAAGTAAAGGTACAATGACTAGTATCCTGGTTTTTACAGGAACCCATATGTCCAATATTATGTTAACTGTGTGAGCAGATATATATCAGATCAATGTCTGCATGTATTTATCACAAGCAATGAATGCCCCAAGATAAAGTTTTTAAGCAGAAAATGCAAAAGAAAGTTGAACATTTACAATTTTATCTCTTAAACCCGAAACATTTAAAAAATGTGTGAAAACTTGTATCATAATTTTGTACTTAAAAATGTTTTTATTAAATTATGTCAGTGTTGGCATATTTTTAAGACTTAATATGTGGTTAAACTACTTAAGATATACAGTATCTATTTGTGTGTGTGTTTGTGTGTTTGTGTGTGTGTGTGTGTGTGTGTGTTGGTTTCTGTTCCACTTTGTTATATTTCCTCCGATACATCAGGAGTAATCTATAAAATAATGTTATTGTTATTCCTGAACCCGATGTTCAGGTTTCGTCTCATAGATAAAAACATAGATTGTGTTACTTTTACTTGACATTTATTTGACCGTCTTTTCTTTTTCTGCTTCATGACGCGCTCTTATATCTTGAATTATTGGGCTGCAGCTAACAGGTATTTTCACTATCGATTGATCTGTCAATTATTTCTACCATTCATTTTGTTTTGTCTGAAGAATGTCATAAAATAATAAAACTCAGCGTGGTGTCTTCAAATGTCTGTTTGCTTTTTCCACGTTTCAAACACAAAGATATTCAGTTTGCAGGAAGAAAAACAGGAAAACACAGAAAACTCTCACTTTGAAAAGCTGAAAATAGAAGCCATTACTTATTAATTATTTTTCACTGATAACCAAATATTTGTTGCCAATTTACTAATTGATTGAAAAAAAAGCATATCTCTAATCACCTAGACAGCTTTATTTTGAAAAGCTGAACAACAAACATCCACAACTCCACAGCGGAAATAATTAAACTGATAAAAAATGTTTTTAGCTCATTTACGTTTGTTTTGCTTCAATATCTCCCTGCAACTTAATGGAATACATTTTTACTTTATCATCATTATAATAAACGTGATTATGTTTCACTGAGTCTGGTTTTTCTTGGGGGCGGGGGTGGGGGGGGGGGGGGGGGTTGCGATGACCCTTCACCTCCTGACTTTGCACTGATGGATTTAAGGTGGATTTAAGGTGGATTGGAGGGAGACGGTGGACGGAGGGGGCTGATGGCCGTCAAGAGGGTGGCGTCGCTTTATGAGAGCGTTTCCCTTGGACCTGCCATCACACACACACACACACACACACACACACACACACCGCGTCTCATTCGTTTATCTCCGCAGTTCCCATGGCAACTTCAACCTGTCACAAGTGCGTATGTGTTTGCGTGTGTGTGTGTGTGTGTGTGTGTGTGTTTCAGTGTGCGTCTGGCCAGGCGGGGGGTAACATTAATGACTTGTATATGTGGCAACACCGGCTGTACTCTCATCTATACACACCAATTAGAAACACAGGCTGCCTCGTCTATTGTGGTGTTGTGTGAACTGTGTGCGTGTGTGTGTGTGTGTGTGTGTGTGTGTGTGTGTGTGTGTGTGTGTGTGTGTGTGTGTGTGTGTGTGTGTGTGTGTGTGTTCGGAGGGGGGGAGTAAGTGAGATGGATGATAACACCATCATGCATCAGACCCCCGGCAGCCATCCTTACTCTCTGACATTCATTACCAGTGGCAGCTTCGACCGCTGACGCACAAACAGACACACACATGTTCACTGGGTCTCTGGAAGCCTCCCTCTCATATTCAGACTATATATATATATATATATATATATATATATATATATATATATTATATAAATATATATATATTATATTATAAAAATACAATTAAAATAAATAAAAATAATATATATATATATATATTATATGTATATATTTTTATTTTTATTTTATTTTTTTATTTGGCTTGGTCCAACTTAATTGATTACTGTATTTATTTATTTATTTACTAATTTTGAATTATATTAACCAACCCTATTAAGTTGAGTTGGACACAAGGTAATTAAGTCGATCCTACTTAAGTAATTTTTGTTGGATCAACATTATTGCTAAGAAAGCATTTTAATCGTGTAGAAATCCTTTCCATGATTTTATTTATTTAGTTGAAAGCATTGTTTTTTGTGTGTTTTGCTACAGTATATATATTTATGTATATATATATATATATATTACATATTTAGAATATTTCCATAATGCACTTGAAACTGTGATTTGATTCAAGCTTAATTTCTACATGGGCGACTGTAGCTCAGTGGTTAGCAAGTCGGTCTTTCAATCAGAAGGTCGGTGGTTCGATCCCCGGCTCCGGCAGTCCGTGTCGCTGTGTCCTTGAGCAAGACACTTAACCCTCATTGCTCACCGTTGCTGTGTCTACGGTCTACTGTACACTGTATATCATGTAAGTCGCTTTGGATAAAAGCGTCAGCTAAATGAAATGTAATGTAATGTAATGTAATGTAATGTAATGTACATCAGCTGTTCAAGCCAAAGCGCTGCAGTCAGAGACCAACATGAGGATCGATATCTGCAGCTGTACCTCGGTGCGGTTGGAGCATGAAATAATGAGCCGCCTCGCTTTGTGCTATTACTTCATTGAATTGTGATAAATCTATTTTAGTGTCCGGTGTAAAAATGACAGCTCGGGTGATTAAACCGCTGATTTGTCCGCTGGATCGAGTCCCCGTGGAGCAGAAATCACACCAATCGGAAAATATTGTTTCAATCAAGTCCCAGAGGGGCAGAGATTGACCCCAAGATTCATAAACAATGCATCAAGGCTGTAGATATATCTTTCCTGCTTTTAAAGGCTTCATGTGGTCAAATGTGAAAGTCCATATTGTATTTTCTTTAATAAAAATGACATTTTTATTTAACCTTTGTTGGCCACTTGGGGGCAGCAGAACAAGCTGACCACACAACTTACACATTTTATTGTTCACATTTTTATCATAAAGTTTCTTCACTCTGTTTTCATGGTGTTGAATTACACAGAAGGGGTCATGACCTTGTCAAACGAGGGTCACTTGTGAGGAGCAGGTCTGGAGGCGGAGCTGTCTGAGGAGGAGCTGGAAGTGGGAGGAGCCTCACCTGATCACGTTAAGTTAAGTTAGACTGGTGGTTCAGTGTTATCGTCAGTTGTAGGTTTGATATTTATAGGGAAAAAATAAACATTCCACCATGTCAACAATAAGTCACAACTGAAGTGAACATAGTGATTGATTGCACAATCTATAGATGTAATCATATCTGGTTATCAGCATAAACCCCTCATACAGTCCACATGCTTACTCTGTGTTAAAGCAGAAACTGCACATTGTAATTGTGTCTTACATTTTATTACTTCTTTGTCAGATTTGATTTTATGTTGAGTTTCCTATATTTTGGAACATATTTTGACCTCCGAGGACAAACGTCTGCTTTATCTGCTGCCTTAAGATCTGAGACTCCAACACGTTCCCAGATGAAGATCTACTATATTATTAGATAGACTGCAGTGCCATCTTTTTGCCACAAATTAAATTAAATTAAATCTAAATCTGTCCATGCACGAGCCAATTCCTCCCATACAGTTGCGTGTTATGATACTCTTATTAAATGATAAGAGTTGTGGAGATTTCGCTTTATTATTTTGCGACCTTTAGGCATCTTTGGCTCCTGTGAAGAAGGTTTGCAAATAAAGGAGCCGCGCTGGTGATATAGGACTTCAACGTGGTTACAGCACCTTATTTTATTCACTATATTAGCCAAAAACAGATTTTAAAATCTGGTTATTTCATCTGCAAACTGTTCCTCAATTGAAAAACGTTCTCCGTCGCAGCGTACGGTTTACAAGACGACCTTGAGATGTGATTACGGCCTCCGGGTTCCTCACACACAGCAGCAACAGGCTAACGAGTGGATGCCAGTTTCCAACATCAGCTCCAGAGGCAGCAGCTGTCTGATAATCAGCCCTTCAAACAAACCACTTGCCTTCACGGCCTCCACGTTCTCCTCAAGTGGAGGTGAGTGCGAAGGTGAAACAGACACAATCCCATCATTAAAACCCACCGACGAGGAAACGCACCCACTAAAAAAAGAAAAACGCCATCCAGTGGTGCAGTTCCGTTTCCGTCCAGTAGAGGGCAGAGGAAACAAGCCTCCGGGGCTCCTTCTGAGGTGGCGGACAGGTTACAGATGGCTCCGGGAATCACACAGATTAAATTAGTCTTTCTGAGAGGTGAAAATGGCTCTTATCGGATATTGCACTCTGACCTTTTTTTTTTTTTGGCAAATCAGGTTTTCCAGAGGCTCCGGTGAAGTCATCGAGGCCTCCCCACCGCCCCCCACACTTCTCTTTATCAAGCTCGTGGCTCTCAGCTGCCTCGCACTTAATCTTTCTTCTGGCGCTTTCTGCTGCGGTTGTGTACGTGAAGGAGAAGCAGAGTGAGCCACGTGACGCGCTTTTTTATCTGCATCCGTCTGCATCTGTCTTCTCTGCTTCTGGCTGCAACTGTAATCGAATCTTTGAGTCTCCAAGAGGCCATGAAGATGACTTTACTGCATCTCTCATCTCGTGCCCCTCCTCGTGACCTCCCTCCTCCATCACACACGCCCCACTTACAGCATCCTTCCTGGCCTCATGAGCTAATGTCCAAATGACATTTAGAAATTATGAATGCATGCTGACCAACAAGAGGACGGAGGAGATACGCAGACAGAAATAGCAGAGAGGGAAATAAAGATGGATACATGGATGGATAGAAGATGGAGATGATTGAGGAAGTTCGTCTAGTGGGCGAAAAAAAAATCATATTATATCTGAATTTTTTTTGTTCTATGGTAATCAAATGTTTTGCTGTTGCTTAAATTTAAAGCAGTTCTCGTATTTAAAACATTTTTTTTATAATGGATGAAATGACGAAGTGAAAGGTTTGCTTTTAGAAGCTAAATAGCCAAATATTTCCCTCAGGAGTCGGAGGAGACCAAAAACGGAGCTCAAAGGACAACGACACATTTGTTGTAAAGAGAATTGATTTGTTATTTTTAACTTTTTTTAAGTTGTGTTTCTACACTGTAAAAATACTTATCTTAAGAGGAGAATATATATATATATATGTTTCCAGTAAAACATTATGCTTAAAGCTGGTTATTTTTGCCAATATTGGACACAAGAGTGGAATTAAAATCCTTCATCCAGTAATTTGTTTTTAATTTCAAATATCACCTCGATCGTGGTCCTGATCGTCTCCCGTAACAGGTTACCACCTCTTGGCTGTTTTCAATCAGATCACTCGCACTACAATATGCTGAAGGGTTATTATGGTATGTTTGCCCAATGATGTCAACATATTCTGCCCGGCTTTAAACTACATCAATCCCGATGTCCTATTATGTAACCAAGTAAGACGGGACAAGTGGAACCAATGATATCGTAGGATGTAAAAAATGAAGTACACTGTTAAAAATGTAAAACTTAAATGGACTTATGCACCGTTTTAAAAGTGTTAATGCGAGTAGATAATTATAGAAATTAACACTGAAAGAAATACGTTAACAAGCTTTTTTTCTCACACCATCACATTATGAGTGAAAATTGTTTTTAATCCGGCAGGTTTTCTGCTTTTGGAGCGACTCCTAAACGCTCAGCACATTCATTTAAATTAGCCGAGCTGCCAATCATCCTTTGCTTAACATTATTGTGGCAGACGAAGCGGTTGTCAGAAAGTTTTCAGTGTTCTGATTTAAATATTAAAGTCACATTAATTATAAACTTGGAGTAATTTTGTGTTATTGTCATGAACACAACAGTCACAGAGAAGCCGTCCTTGGCAACGAGCTCCTGAGCTCTTAGTCTCCCTTCAACCTTGATCATTAAATATGTATACAAGAAAAAGAAAAGTTTAAAAAAAAGGTAATTTAGGACATTAAATGGGGCAGAAGGTAATAAATAAATGGGTGTAAAGAAGTAAAACAGTAAGTACAAGTATAAAAAGTGAGGATAAAAGTCAGTGTTCAAAGTGATTTCATATCTGAAAGAGAACTTAATTAAATCAAGTTTTTTTCTTACCCACAAGAAGAAGGTTGGATCTTCTGTGTCCCAATCGGGACACCCACCATACCCGTGGATAGATGGGTAAATAAATAATACAGAAGGAGGAGAAATGGAAATGGAGGGACAGACTCTTTATTAATGGATGGCCTCCACCAAAACAGATGGATTGGGGGATGGGAGGGGTGGAAGACACGGGATGGTGGGCGGGTTCCTTCGTGGGAGTTGAGAGACGGGCCTCGTTCGTGCTGACGGCGTCCAAATCCTACAGCGGCCTTTTGATGACGGAGGGAAGGTGGACGGAAAAAAAAGAAAAGAAAAAACGTGAGAGTGGAGGGCGAATGGGGACGTGTGCAAAGTGACAGCCTGTCGAAAGGGAAGTCATAAGAGGTGCTCTCCTCTTCGCTGCCTATGCCGCTTCACTCATCCGTCAATCTAGTGAGTGAGTGAGTGTGTGTGTGTGTGTGTGTGTGTGTGTGTGTAAGTGTCTTAGTGTATTTGTTGGCTGGAGTTTGAAACCCCTGGAGGGTTCCCTCCCCTTTAGGTGCAGAAAATAGCCTCGGAAAAATGGCAACGCTTTCAAAAGGACTCCATCCTTTCACCTTGCTCTTTCTACACACACACACACACATGCATGCACACGCACACAATTCTGATTTCTATAAATCATTTAGTGACACTAATTAGTACCTTTTTGTTATCAGAAACTGCCCCGAGCCCCCTATATCTCTGCAGCCTTTCATTCCTCCATTCTGCTCTTCCTGTCTCCCGGGGAGACTCTTACTCGTTCATTCCTTCGCCGCTCGTCTTTCTCCGGACTGGTAATGGGGATTAAAGGCTAATTGAGGCTTAATTGAATAACGGATTAAACACATGCACGCAGATGGTTTTTTTCTTCTTGTTTTGTTTTTTTTATCTCACTTTTTTTTAAGGAAACATTCTTAATAGGCGTACTGACTTAGTGCTTAACCCACAGCTGCAGGTTCACACCTTGACTAAGCAGTCGAGTTACTATAGTTTATTATGAGCAAGTGAATGTCAAGTGATGAGTGAAATATCATGAAAGCTTCTTCCCCGTGTATTATCTCATATTCTTCTGTTTTACGGATTATGCTTCTGTAAAGTAACATATACCGTCATTATAATTCATTGTAATATTTTGTCAGTTTATTTTATTTTAGTTACCAGTTCATTTATTATATTAATTTGGGTATTCACTTGCCAGTAGAAAAGTGTCTGCAAAAAAAATAATTCTATTAATACCAGAGAATCAGACCTGGAATAGAAAAAGTAATTCAGGATCGGGTTTGAACAACAGAATAGGATGTTATCCAATGACTTACGAAACGATCCATTTCAGAGTACCAGTTAGTTTGCACTGTTAGCACTGTTAGCATTGTTAGCACTGTTAGCTGCAAGCCGCCTGCTCAGCCAGAGCCGATAAGACGATAGAGCTATGGCGTCCTCAGAATTGAGCATTTTGCTAAAATAAATCAATGTTTGGTTTCACACGGGACACTAACAGCCGTCTCCTGGGTGAAAGTCCTGCGTCTGTTCGACTGATGCTTCCACCATGACCTCCTCCCATAGGCTGACTCTTTATGAAGCTCCACCTGACTTCCTGCTTTGCCCCCGTCGTACTTACTACAGCCACTAGAGGCCGCCACCTAACAATTAAAGCCAATGTGGTTCCAGGTGCTGCCGCTACCTGTACAGATCTACAGTCTGTTATTAGTCTGCAGGCAAAATAAATGGACAACGTATGATTTATTTCTAAAACTATATTTTAGGAACAAATCTTTTGTCGTTTAAGACCCATATAAAAAAAAGCATGCTTTATTTTTTTATGCGTCCGAGCGTCCTCTAATGCAGAGGGAATAAAAAGGTGTTTGTCTTTAATCCAAACAGCTTTTAATTTATAACCTCGAGGGACAGGAAGAAGCTATTAGCTGGTCCATGCAGGCAGGCCAAGAGCTGTTTGGCTATTAGATTTCATGGGTCTGAATACAGAGACAGACAGACAGACAGACAGACAGACAGACAGACAGACAGACAGGCAGGCAGGCAGACAGACAGGCAGACAGACAGACAGACAGACAGACAGACAGACAGACAGACAGGCAGACAGACAGGCAGGCAGGCAGACAGACAGACAGACAGACAGGCAGACAGACAGACAGACAGACAGACAGACAGGCAGACAGACAGGCAGGCAGACAGACAGACAGACAGACAGACAGACAGGCAGGCAGACAGACAGGCAGACAGACAGGCAGGCAGACAGACAGACAGACAGACAGACAGGCAGACAGACAGACAGACAGACAGGCAGGCAGGCAGGCAGGCAGGCAGGCAGGCAGGCAGGCAGGCAGGCAGGCAGGCAGACAGGCAGACAGACAGGCAGACAGACAGACAGACAGACAGACAGACAGACAGACAGGCAGGCAGGCAGACAGACAGGCAGGCAGGCAGGCAGGCAGGCAGGCAGGCAGGCAGGCAGACAGACAGGCAGGCAGGCAGGCAGGCAGGCAGGCAGGCAGGCAGGCAGGCAGACAGACAGACAGACAGACAGACAGACAGACAGACAGACAACCAGACAGACAGACAGGCAGACAGACAGACAGGCAGACAGACAGACAGACAGGCAGAGTGTGATCTCAAGCTGTCTACACTCATTATAATCTCCACATCTCTTCCACTCCCTTCTCTCTCTCCTTTCTGTCTCTTTTGCTTTTAATGTCACTGTATCAGACACCTCCACGCCAGAAGCAGATTGGGAGTCAGCAGGTGTGTGTGTGTGTGTAATGTAGTGTTATGTGTGCACTACTGTGTACGTATGTGTTTTTTTGTTGTTTTTTTATTTTTGTTAGGTGGGATAGGTGGCATCACAATTGCCATGGGAACCAGGGTTTGTATGAAAAAATAAAAAAAGAGTAATTTGGCTGGTTTCCATGGCAACGTGCAACACAATAGCAAACCTAAGGGATGCTTCAGTCAGCTGCAACAAGGAGGACACCTAATATAAAATATAGGAATATATTTAACTCATTCATTTAATTCAAGTTGCACGGATGTCACTGAATAAAATGTGCACATTTATGTTAAAATAAATTAGATAAATATGTTTTTATATGTTTTCATTAATTTCTCTCTCTATAAAGACTATTATGAAAAAATAATATTATTATGACATCATTATTATTATTATTTAGGAAAAACAATTAGGTCCGTGGATATTAGAGGGATGAAATAGAAGATCAAAAATAGAGAATAACCTAAAAAAAAAGAGGCCAGCACTAATGTCGGAGCAGCACTTAAATAGGAAGTGATGAATTCCTCGAAATCTCTCTCTCTCTCTCTCACGCGCTGCCACTCACCCGGTCATGACTGACTGTTTGCTCCGCATCGGTACGGAGAGGCGGGGCCGAGGGGACGGGGACTCGGAGCGGGTCGCGAGGGGTGTGCAGAGAGAGAGAGAGAGAGAGAGAGAGAGAGAGAGAGTCGGTCCCCGGTTGGAGAGCCGGTGATTATAGTGACGTGGCTTCCCAACGAGGTGAGCAGTCGCTGCTGGGAAGAGGAGAGCAGCCCGGCGGCGGACGAACAGGCGCTCCGTCACAAGGCACCACCGGGGCGATGAGGAGCGGGCGGGACGGACGACAGAGAGCCTTCTGCCGCAGAGGA
>CM042234.1:3546742-3709242 GCA_023566465.1 Cottus gobio | reverse complement strand
AAATATGTTAAAATACAACTATACAAGGTAAATTGAAGTCCTCTTCTATTATTTTTAACCTATAGAATGTATCATGAAATGAAAAACAGATATCATGGTGGGGCGGTGAAAATCGGCTCAAAATCGGGTGAAAAATGAGGAAATGGTCAATAAAACCTGATTATAAACATAAATAATGAGCTATGAACTTGTTCTCTGGTCCACATGTTCCTGGGACATGTGAGCCTTGTCCTGTGAAGGAAAAGTCATATGTCAATGTAAAAAAACATCCACATTTTTTTACCCTCTAACACTAACGTCGGGTGAAAATCACCCGAACACGTGACGTTTAAAAAAACAGGGATTGGAGCATAGAGACACGCCAACTTTCTATAAAGAAACGCCCACTTTCAGTAACATCAGTGAGAAGCAGGAAGCTACACAAGGACCCACGCAACTCAGAAAAAGCAACACAATGAAAATAACTTTAAAATAATCGCTCGGGTGAAAATCACCCGGCGTTAGTGTTCTAGGGCTAAGCCAAAATTATTTTTTTCATACTAAATCCTGATTATCTCCTCATTCACAAGGTCTATTTGAAAAATTTGCTATAAATTCAGAAAACCCTAGTGAAGATAGATAATAAGGCCATATATGTGTAGTGGTATATTGGTATAATCAGTCTCACAGGGTCAAACCCAGAGCCCCCCATCTGGGGGCATTCGGGGCGCTTAAGGTTATTAAATGACATATTTGACATTTTGGGTCTCTATAATTCTGCATGTCCATGTCTTCATTCTCCATCCGTCTGGAAATGGCCTTTCAGTTTCAGTTTTTTTTTTTTTTTTTTAACGTACACTTCTGTGGTTGTTGAACACATGGACGTGTTAGCATAACATAAAGAACAGCTATAAAAAAAACAAGGAGTTACAGCTCGGATAAATCAAAGACAAGTGAAGCCAACACATGGCAGGTGTGAGCCCCGGTGAACATTACCATTGCTTTTATACCTCAGACTGCCGGTGTTCACCGTCTGCCTCTTCAGTACCCGTGAAGGGTTCTGCAGACGCCAGCCTCAGGCGCAATGCCATTTCAATGCAGACAGATCGTCAAGATGACTGACAGGTGGCGGGCGGGGCATGGCAGGAACTTAATAAGGGGCTGAAAAGGTACGCTGTTGAGTTGGGTTTCTTGAAGTCTGGGGGGGGGGGAGAGAACAAATCCAGTGGCTGGAACCAGAATCTCACATTTATTAATGTCCAATTTAATTAATTCTAGAATATTAATAAGCGGACCCTTTAATGGGTCGGGTAGTTATAAACCCCTCCGCCTGCACGTTTCCAACCCCAGAATTGAGGATCTGCGTCCCCATATTTTTTGCCATCGTCCCAACCGGCCCCGTACCAACCCTCTTCCATACTTGATAGCAGTATCGCAGACTTGATCAGGTCCATGCACGACCAACGAGGCATTCACAAATCAAACGTTTTTCTCCTCGGATCCCAAACCCGGGTCTCTCGTTTGATGCCAAGTACAAAATCCAACACGAGTGCTCTCTCTTCATTTGATGTTATTTATTTGATTTTAAGCAACACGAGGCGAAGGATGGCTGCGGCACTAAAAAAAAGCCCCGGCCAAGTGTGACTCGGCGGATGTGAATTACAGCAGATACGGCGAATTTAATAAAGCGACGAAGAAACCTTATTAAATGTGGATCGATCGCGGCGTTGTGGTCCACGCGGGACGTTCACAGGGTTCGGCCCTGATGCGATGACGCTGACTATGTCGCAGCGCAAATCGTCCCCGGTTTATTATGGGGAATAAAATACAGTAATGAGGCCGCAGCAGCGTTATTAAAGAGCTGATGCACATGCATCTGTGATCAAACTAGAGTAAATATTAAATTTGAATTCCCAAATGCATTGATGGTGGTTTGGGCATCAACCACTGGAAAGCTTTTTTTTCGGTCTTAAAAACAACAGATTCTGTAAAAACCTTTTTTTTTGCAGCATGCAATTTATTGTATGAGTGAAGTTCGTCATTCAGTTCATCTCATAATATAATGAAAGGGAACAGAAATAAGTTGAAATCCAGATTAAATAGGAATTTAGCAAACTAGGAGCTCAAATGCATGCCAGTGGGAAGGCGTGCATGCAGTCTAGTGCGTGCGTGATAAACACTGTAGGGTGTTCTGCATGTAACCACCACCGAACACATGTAGTCTATACATAATTACTCTGTAATGTGGAGGAGGAAAGGCTTCTGTTCTTCTGTTCGGCTTAAAATACCCGCAGCGAGAACAGAGGAGGCTGGGGAATAGAGGCCGAGAGGGGGCTCCATGAAATATCACTCCGTTGAGGTCGGGATTCTCTGAGCAGAAAATGAAGTTAAACGGCAGTTAGGAGGAAGGAGGGAGGATGAGGAGGGAGGATGAGGAGGGAGGAGGGAGGGGTTTTTCAGAATCAAGTAGGCAGACAGAAAAAAGGTGGGAGGAAGTGTGAGCCGAGGAAGGAGGATGTGATTACAGAGTACCGAGGGAAGGAGACGTACGGCATGGCAACGCTTTTAGAAAGGTGGATTTGTGTCAACCATTTGGCATCCCTCTTTTTCTCAATCCGACTGAGGAAATGTCTTCGCGCAGGGGGCTTATTAACTTCCAGAGCTGGCACAAAGGACACAGGGATGGGAAACAGGAACATTTGTAGAAGAGAGAAAAAAATAATTATTATTTCAAACAAAAAGAACACACACACACACACACACACACACACACACACACATATATATATATATATATATATATATACAGTATATTCCACAATGTGAGGTATTGAAATAATTGCTGTTTTGGTCAAAACAGGCATCATTATGATGCCAACACAAAACATTATCCCCAGCCTGTAGGGTTTGCACATCTTTTGCCATAACCGAGAGTGTAAACGCAGTAATATGGAGGCTCTGATTGGCTTGTGACTACAGGACACGCCCCCTTATCTTCTGGGTCTTATGGCTCGATGTGATGCGAGCCCGTCTCGAGCTCTGTAAATATCCACATCCTTGGGCGGGTGTTGTCTCGAGCCTCTCGTTTGGCTCACAACGTTAACCTCCACACCTCTTCCACTGTCATTCACTGTCTAATTCCCTCTCTTTCAAACACACACACGCACACACACTCTCTCACGCACACACACACACACACTCACAGATCAGCACACTTTCTCAGTTGCACCCACGCCTGAAGTGGCGGCATGTTACGCCTCTGCTAAGGTGTTAAGTGTTTCGCCACGGTGAGGTCAATGGAGGGGGGGGGGGATTGGAGGAGGGGGGGGGGGCATTTGCCACAAAAAAAAACACCTACTTGCAAGTACATAAACATGTATGTGCATGCGCCCGAGGCTGGGAAATGCTCAAGGAGGTGGTGCGTTTGACGGACGTTGATTTGAACCCTTGAACGCAGCATCGGGACTGTGTTCTTTAAATACAATTAATAAGCCACACATCTATTAATCAAGGGGGCGTTGCTTTCATGCATCTGCTGGGTTATTCATAATACCTTGTTCTACTCCCAACATGTACTTATTATTCATCACCTGCGCTGAGTGGTGAGTTAAATTCTCCCGCAGCTGCGGGTTTTCCGATCGCTCGACAAGGATTTTTGGAACTCACGAGGAAATTGCATCGTATTCCCAGTTCAAACGGGACCGAGGTGCACGTCGCGTTCAAGAGCAGGCGCGCCGAGTCATTGCACTTCCTCGTGCAGCGTTGTGATTCCTTACGATTAATAAATTGGAGGACTGCGGGGTGCAATCCGAGCTTCACCGGGGACGGAAACAGAACGGTCGGATATTAGCGAATGCAACATTTCGGGGTTGTAAAATGAAATCAATGAGCTGGAAGAAGTTTATGTTCTTCATAAGCTTCTTTTTCTCTTGTTTTTATCTTATGCATGTTTGTAATTTTGTAAAATGTAAAATATTATATAGGTGGAGGCTTCAAATGAGCCCAGTTGGCTGTGTGCCTCTTCCTGCACAGTGATATTCATTTATCTCCATTATGTTTGTTCATTTTTAAATTGTATTGATTGAATTGTGCAAAAATAAATAAATAAATGGTGCTTCAGGAAGGAGCAGACTGTGGATTCATCACCACGAGCTCTTTTCATATTGCATGCCGTCGACTGATCGGCGGTCAAATCTCTGTTTCCCATCAGGCCACGGGCTCTTCGGCTCCTTCGAGATGCTGTCGTCATGGAGACGAACCCGCGAGGACCAGCACGTGAAGGAGCGCGTGGCGAGCGTCTTCGAGGACGTGATGCTGCGCTTCTCCGGCTCCACCATGCTGCACCTGATGACCCTGGGCCTGGCCGCCTCGCCGCTCACCAACATGGAGGCCGTGCGGCTCTTCTGCCGCACCGCCGCGCTCGCCGTCACCATCAGCTACGTGTACATGCTGTCCTTCTACAGCTCCTGCCTGGTGTTCACCGGCTACCTGGAGACCGGCTACCGGCACGGCTGCTTCTGCCGCCGGGTCCCCAAGCCGGACCGGCTGGACTCCAAACCGGCGTGGTACCGGTGCCTCATGTACACTCGCTACCAGGACGAGGCGCCCGCGGCCAACCCGCCGCACGCGGTCGGGGTCGGCCACGCCCACACGGCGAACTCTAACCTCACGCACACGCACACGCCCCCCCACGCCAACCCGCACCCCCACCCGCAACCCCACCCGCACGCGCCGAACAACCCTGTGACCGACGGACACGTCGCCAACTCCACCCACCCGCACCCCCACCCGCACCCGATCCCCACAGCGACCACGGACCCCAACCCTCAGGACTCGCACCTCTTGCTGGGCTGCGTGAGGCGATGCTACGGGGACTGGATCACCAACACCTACGTCAAACCCTTTGTGGTCCTGCTGTATCTGGTCTACATCTCCTTTGGATTGATGGGCTTCCTGCAGGTGAGGCGGCAGCACATTGAGACATTATGCTCCATATTCATATATTAACCACATGCGTGACATAATTTCCTTGTCGTAGGACAGTGTAGGGCACTTCCATTGGACGAAAAGGCTAATGCAACCATGAGTGAAGGGGCTGTGTAATATTAACTAATAAAATAAGCTGTTTTCTCAATGAAACGTGCAGGAAACCTTCAGAATAAAAGCTTCATGTCCAAACGTGTAAACGGATTTGAATTTCACACAAAAGCTCCAGAAGTTGTAGAAATTTCAAAATTTTGGAAATAACAGTCGGCATTGTATGCATCCATAATACTAATACAGTTAAAAAGTACACAGTATATCATAGTATCGCCATTTCACAGCAACATTTCTCTCCACATTTAAGGAGATCACTGATTACCTGGTATCTCTGACAGAATACTGTATAATACTATGGTATACAAAGGAATACTTCACCTTTTAAAATCACTGTAAAACGACTGCAGCGTGAGTGAAGGAAGAGTTTTTGGAGAGCGGAGATTTATTTTGCAATAATGCATGTGTTTGGGAAGCAGTGAGCAATAAGACTGGATAAATAGTAATAAATCTTCAAGAACTCAGAGGAAACATGGCGTGAGTCAGCTTGTCTGCCCTCAGCAGCGAGGACAGCATCTATACATACATTCACGCGCCAATAAAACCCTAAACATCGTTTAACCTGCTTAACACCTGTCTGTGATCCACAGGTGACCCAGGGCTCAGACCCCAGCGCGCTGGTGGCCATGGACACGGCCACCGTGCTGTACACGCGTGCGCAGCAGCGCTACTTCAGCTCCTACTCGCCCGTCATCGGCTTCTACATCTACGAGAGCGCCCCCTACTGGAACGCCTCGGTGCAGCGGGACCTGCTGGAGTACGCCAAAGGCTTCCAGCGCATCAGCTGGCTGGAGGCCTACCTGAACTACCTGGCGGAGCGCAACCAGTCCACCAGCCAGCCGCGCGAGAACTTCACCAGCACGCTGCGCCACGCCTTCCTGCGCGAGCCGCAGTTCGCCCACTTCGCCGACGACATCATCTTCGCCGAGCGCGGCCCCGGCGAGGAGCCCGACGTGGCGGCGTCGCGCATCTTCCTGGTGGCCAAGACCACGGAGAACAAGCGCGAGGAGATGTCGGTGCTGCTGGACACGCTGCGCCGGCTGTCGCTGACCTCGCGCGTGCGCTTCCTGATCTTCAACCCGTCCTTCGTCTACCTGGACCGCTACGCCGCGGCGGTCAGCTCGCCCCTCAGACACTCACTGCTGGCGGTGCTCTTCCTGCTGGGGCTGTCCTCGCTGGCCGTGGTGGAGCCGCTGGTGTCCGTGTGGCTGGGCCTCACCCTGCTCTCCGTGCAGTTCGGGGTGCTGGGCTTCATGACGCTGTGGGGCGTGGAGCTGGACTGCATGTCGGTGCTGTGCCTGATCTCCGCCCTGGGCCACTCGGCCGACTGCAGCGGGCCGCTGCTCTGCGGCTTCTCGTCGGGCCGGGGCGACAGCCGGACTCGCTGGGTGAGGGTGGCGCTGGAGAGGCACGGCGTGCCCTCGCTGCAGACGCTCATCTGCTACGGCGCCGCCCTGGTGCCCGTGGGCTCGGTGCGCTCAAACCTCACACACACACTGTTCCGCTGCCTGGCGCTCACCGCCGGCTGCTCGGCGCTGCACACGCTGGCCTTCCTGCCCACCCTGCTCACCTTCCTGCCGCCCTCCAAGAGCCGCAGCCCGCGGCCCGACGGGGAGGCGCAGAGGCAGGAAGTGGAGTGCGTGGAGATGAACGACAGCACGCGAGTGGTGGACCAGATCACCACTGTCTGAGCATGGGATGATGATGAGGATGATGATGTTTTTCTCCTCTCTTTTTATTCACTTTTTTTTTTTTTCTTCTGGCCCCCTTTGTTGCTATAGCGACCTCCGGATGGGAATTGGTTCACTGTAGTCTGAGCATCTGCAGACGAGGATCCCTGTGAACGGAGGAGGAAGAGGAGCGCGAGTCACTGAGAGGAAGAAGGGAGGAGAAATAGAGGGGAGGGAGGAGACGGGAGGGTTAGCGAAGACAAAAGAGGATGCAGTGTATCCATGGTTACCTGCTTGTTGCTGGTGCTGAGCCCCCCCCCCGAACAGCCAATCGGAGGCCGGGGATCCGCCGAGGCCCGACTGTGAGGCGTCACTTCTGTTATCACGTGTCGACAAAAGTTGCTCTCGGTCCGATCCCACTGTTCTGCTGCTGCTTTTCTTTCTGTTCACCAAGTTGCACAAATACAGCTCCGATGGCGCGAGGCGATCATCTGTATTATGACGCGAGTATTTCTACTTTAATGCCGGACAAATAAAGTCAAATCAAGAAAACGTGTTTGTAAGTGGTTTGGCTCTTGATGCAGGTTGTAATAGTTCTTTTTTTGTTTTTGTTTTTGGGCACGTGGGAGACATACATACAGTCCGGGTTGTGTTTTTTTGGGTGGAACCGTTCCCCAGATTTGCCTTTTGAGTTTGTAACTTCAATATCATGAGTCGTAAAATTGCATTTTAACCATTCGAGCACTCGCAGCACTGAAGAACGAACAGATAATAATGACTTTATTATCTTTATTTATTATCTTATTAAGACCTTTTCAGAATGTCTTGAGGTAAAAAAAAAGCTAGATATAAACAATATCTGCAACTATGTTGAAACATACTAGGCTTGAGCGATATTATACCAGGGTATGTATAAAAAAACCAGGCTGTATGATTATCAATACAGTCATAAATGCATACACTCTGCTTTCTACGATGCTGTATTGATGTGATGTATTGTAGTGCACAGAACCGCCACCAGAGGGCGCCTCCGTGGGTGAACGGGCAGCCGAGTGCTTTTTGTAGTTTGAAGAAGATTCAAACCCAAAAAACGGTTCACAGCCTCGTGGTTTTTATCCGACTGCCACCATATTCACATCATCTATATGATCATATATTCATATGTGCGCCGTAACATTAGCGGGTGAACGTAGCAGCACAGCGGGTGTACAGTTTAGGCAATTTGTCCGTGAATAAATGCTTCAACTCCCATGTATTGCTTGCCACCTGCTGCTGATTAAAGTAAAAAAAAAAAAAGGGGGGGGCGGGGCTTTATTTTCTCCTTTAGTGACGAGCCGCACTTTCGAGTTTTACCCCGAAAATTAAAAGAATTGCAAAAAAAATCGAATTCTTCGTTTTTGTTATATATCCAAAAAATCCAACCGTCTATTCTTTTCTGTAAAACGAGATATGACGTGTGCTTTACAACTTCAACCAATAACATCATGACATCCATCCATCTGCAACGCAATGCTACACGCAAGGTGTGTGTGTGTGTGTGTTTACTGGAATGTTAATTTCCACTTCTTTCCACAGAAAAATAGTCCCTATAAAAACTCTTGAGTTCTGGACCCTTTTTTCCTAATTACCCATAATGCCCTGATCAATGCTTCCAAACAGAGTCTTCCGTATCTCCATTGTATTGCTGCTAACGATGCTTACTGTATGGGCTCTGTTGGAAAATAAAGTACTGTGTTGGCCAGACATCCAGACAGACCTGCAAGCCCCCCCCCCCCCCCCCCAAAAAAAAACCTGGAGCCAATTAAATCTCTCTTTTCAGTACAATATAAATGGACTGTTGTGGTGCTACAGTACAGCAAGCCTTACTATCATGATTGCATACTCAGTGTCAACAGGTATTAATCAGCAAAGTGCTACGTGTGATAAATCCTCAGATGCACATTACTGCTGCTTAACATCTAGATCCATGTCCAATCAGTCAGAGCTTCAGGTGGTGATTTACAAGCCGACGTCGACGGCTGAAACGCGTCTCCTTGGCTTTGAATGACATGTATTGAAAGCATTGTTCTGCTTCAACCTCGTGACGGCGAAGGCGCTCGTTGCCTTTCACTCTTTCATTCCTGGATTCATCTCGCCGGTTGAAGGTCTCGGTGCGTGGGAGCGCTTCCTATTGCTGGTCCGGGCTCCTCCGCTGACACTCGCCTGAATGAAGGCTTTGTTCCCGGCTCCCCGTGTGCAGCCGCCACGGCCCTCAGCGAGGCCAGACCACCCCCCATCCCCCCCCCCCCCCCCCCACCCTCGCCTGCTTCCCAATCGCGAGCATCGGCAATTGTTTTTTCTTCAGAGCATGTGCACGACCTGCGAGCTACCCGTGTGCCATGCGTCCTCTTTCTGCAAAAATAAAAAAAATGGTAGTTAGACAATTAGGGATGAACATATTTCTGTTGAGATATGATCTGTAGATATTGGGTTATAGGAAAGGGTGAAAAGGATACTTCTTGGAAAACTGGTGCTGCATTAGGAAGTGGAAAAAAAATAATCTGTAATCAAAAAACAGTCCAGTGAAAATACAGCTGCCCTTCACTCCCTAACCAGCAGCCGGTCGGTTCACACTTAGATTGAGCCCACAGGCTGGAAACACAGGACGAAACCACCAACACCTCCCACTCTCCATCCAGCTGTCAATCAAAATGTAGCTTCCTGCTGCTTCCGCTGTGGCTGCTGTTTGGGTCCACGGGCCCAGCTGGAGCTGCGGCGCTGCATTTAAGGAGTTACAATTAACATGTTGCTTATAGGCGACAATAAATAAAACGAGCTGTGAGCATGTGAGAAACTAATTGATGAATTGGAAAGATGTACAAAGGGTATTTTGGTCACCACCTAGCATGCTAGCATGCGCTAATTAGCCTGAAACACAGAGCCTGATGGGAATGATCCCATTAGTTTTGCAGGTATTCGGTCATAAATGAAAGTGCTGTGTCACTTACATCTCATTTGACCTTTTTTGACAATTTTCTTGATTAAACAACCAATACAGTTTGATTTTGCATTTAAGTGTATTAGCATTTTTTGCCAGCAGCTCTATTGCTCACTCGGTCGGCACAATTTTACAAGTTTTAGTTTCCTGTTGGTTTTTGTCATACAGCTGATATTGAGTTAGTAACTGTGAACTGTTTATTTCTAGTAATTGGGATTTGACCACCATTTATTTGTTAAATAGTTTTTTGCCAGCCGGTAAATATCCCCCCTCCCTCCTGTTTGTCATATATGGACGATGGTTTAGTCTTTGTTGGGATTTTAAGAAATCTCCTACTCTGTTGCACTTCAGTTTGATGTATTTTGACTTCAGTTCTATTTTGTAAAACCCTTCGAGGGCCCAATATAGTTACACATTATTTTTGCTTTGCTTTTTTTAATTTTGGGATCTAAAGACAAATATTAAAAACCTTGCCATGCAGAAGATATCACGATAAAAGTAGCTTAGTGCAGCAATGAATCAGTCCACCAATCAATAACTGTAGTTTATGACCTCAATACATCCATCCTATTCTTTTTTTTAATTTTATTTATTTACATATTTTTATTTTTTTCATTTTAGTTATAACAGCAACTGCATCTTGCCCCACTGTGTCTTTGGTTGCAGTTAAAGTTGTGGATCCTCTATAATGTATGAGCAGCTAAGGGGATCAGGTCACGCTGAACCTCAGCACCGGCGACCTTTCCCCCGCAGGCGGCGACTGACTGCTGACTTCCTGCCGACCCCCGGACCCCGTTTCAAGTTCAGATGTGTCTCTCAAATGGACGGCGCTCCAACAGTCGAGTGAGACGCGTCGTAATTTGATCACTTGCCGAGGTTGACCGGGACACATTGACCGCATCTCTTTTGAAGTGTCAACGTTAATGCGTCCTGTTGAGTCCCTCGCCAAGGACATGGCGGGAAAATGCGTCATCAAAGCCGCGGCTCCTCCTTTGTTCCTCTTTTTTTTTCTCTCTCTCTCTCTCATCTTTGGTTTCTTAAATCTCATGAGCTAACTTTATCCACGGCATGTGACGAATTAAAGAAAGGAACCTCGAGATGTATTTACAAGTGCGTCAAACATCTTTGGCCATTTGGTTTGGCTGGAACACGTGGATACATATTCCCAGTCCGAATATTGGATTTATTCCTCTTTTTTAAATAACAGACTAGGACTAGTGTGTTGCTGCCTCCACTCAAAGTGTTTATCGAGCCGGATAAGAGGGCGGCGCCTTGTATATGTGTGAATGAGTTAATGCTGCATGCTGTGAAGAGGTTAATAAGACTAGAAAAGCCCATTCACTATTTGTGATCACATCACCCGATGCTAAACAGGGCCCCGGAGACCGGTAGATGGAATACATTGTCTTAACATCACAGTTACATATTCAACACTCTCTGTCACCGGCAGACAAGATGCTCAAAATTCTTCCTCGGAGTACAAAAAGGCCTTTTTTTTTTTTTGTCGAGCCGTGAGGAGATCTCAGTTTGAATGATTGCAGAAAAGAGAAGAGAGGTAAAAGCTTGCCGGTGGGATTCGGATTCACTTGAGCTTGAACTGTTCTCTCACACACAGACACGCACACACACACACACACACACACACACACACACACACACACACACACACACACACACACACACACACACACACACACACACACACACACACAGACAGACTGAAAATAACTCACCTAAAAAATGCTGTGTCACTGAAGAAGAGCAGCAACGTGCTGCAGTTCTGCTCCGCTCCACTGATCTGATACTGTTTTGGTACATCTCAGTAAAAGTGAACAAAGGCTGACACTTGATATGTAGTGGAAAAAAAGAATACAGCGCTGTAGTCTTTATTGCCCCCTTGTGGCCAATGGTCAACTACTTAATTATCTAGATGCCTGCACACGCACGCACATGCACGCACGTGCACGCACGCACACACGCACACACACACAGACAAGTAAAGACACTGAGATTCGAGCCGGGTCGCCCTGAGGCTGCTCTTGTCTTGTTTGTTCATTTTCCATGTGACGTCAGATGCCATTCCTCAAATTCACAGCCACGCTGTCAGAGTCTGTGTGTGTGTGTGTGTGTGTGTGTGCGTGTGTGTGTGTGTGTTTGTGTGTGTGTGTGTGTGAGAGAGAAGATGTTTGACTGGTTCGTCTACGTAAATCCAAAATGTCATACTTGAGCCTACCGTGTAATTTTTGCCTGTTCTTGCAATTTTCTGCAACGCACACATGTACACACACACACACACACACACACACACACACACACACACACACACACACACACACACACACACACAGATAAAGGCTAATACCCTGTCCAGGAACTGTCTAGTCCTGCATCCTGTAACACCAGCTGCTGCCCTCCTGCCACACTGGGATAGAAGCCCCCCCCCCACCACCACCCTCACCCCCTATCCAGATAAATGATAAATAAATATATGATGAATAACTACATGTTGTACAAGTTGGATAGAAAGAAAACACACAAACATTTTGTATCTGTACCCGTCTCTGTCCTCCTCCTCCTCCTCCTCTGGAGGTGTGTCATTACTTGCTGTACTGTCACATATCAAACATTTTGAATTTCCTGAACGCACCTCGACACGCTATCCCACGCACACACACACACACACACACACGAACAAACACACACAGCTGATGCTACAGACGATGCTCTTGTGTAAGAGACAGGTGGATACGAGACATAAGAGGGAGAGCAACAGAGGAGAGGAAGAAGAGAAGAAAACACAGAGCGAAGCTGTGAAAGACACTCACAGTCTTTGGATTCATCACCGACGGATGAACGACATCATGGGAATTATGACAGGACGTGTGCATATGTGCGTGCATTCACACCCGTGAACCTACACACTCCAGTCTAGTGCGCATGCTGTTGAAAAAGCGCCAGGTAAGCAATCTAAAGATTCCTCACAGAAATTGTTAGAATAAACTTTTCATTTTGAATATTTACCAAGAGGCTCGATGCAAAGAACAGTTTAAGTTTCCGGGCGCTGCTTTGTTTCACTGTCTTTTGTGCTCAAACATAGAAAGTCAGACTGTGGGAAGATGGGATTAGGAATGACAATAACAACGTGGCTCAAGGTGCGCTTCATTCTCAGACACATGTGATGACCCCATCCCACCAGACAGAAGAGAAGCCACATGTGTGATGGGAGGGGTTAAGCTTCCTATAAGCAGTAAACAATGTTTAAAGGCTTTATTAATAATCCATCTTCTATCAAAGGATTTCAGATATCTGTAGATCAGATCAGTCCGGGAACAAAACAAAGCAACACATAAATTATCTTTTTTTTATCAAGAATGATGCAACAAATATGATTTTTACAACAATTTCCACATTATTAAGCCGATACACTTTGATACTTTATGCAGACGACGGCGGCGCTGCATACTTCATCTGGTGAAACCTGCAGATCAACATTTTATCAATAAGCATTGATTGCAGACACTCCCTTTGTTTACAGTGCCAAGGCGTCATTGAACGCGTCCTTTGTGTGTGCGTGTGCATGTCATAAGTTTTCATACATGCAAATTCAATTTAGTATCTAGGACACAGACATGGAACAGTATGTTTGAGATGAAAGGAAACGGAAAGAAATGAGTCAACGAGAGTTGGTTTTGCCAAAATGTTAATAGAGTAATATCATAATTGCTAATTCCTCTTTTATTCACTCAATTCTAAAGATCAAGAAAATTACTGTATACTTAAATAGGACATTTAATTGCATATTAGAATATATGCAGCGACAAGAAACATGAACAAACGAATCATTATCGATGAGATACAAAGACTTCTTGATTTAGTGGATCTTAACTTTGTTTCAGGAAGTTTTTTTGGTATTTTTATTTTGACCTCTGAAGTTAAAGAGGAGCCAAACCATGAGTGCGTCACAGATCGGATTAAAGTCGATGTTTTTATTGTATCGCAGTTGGAGGCTAAAGAGTGATTTAGGTATTTAATACTTACTTTAATGTTTTTAATTTATACTTTTCAACCTTTGGGCTTGTGAAGTGAAGTCAAGCGTCATTGGTGTCAAAATCAAAGTCAAGCTGGAGGTATTTTTTGACTTTGTCAACTCAGGACTAAACTCATAAAATGTGTGACTTGAGTCTGACTTGAGACCTCCAGCTTGACTCATAAAATGTGTGACTTGAGTCTGACTTAAGTCCGGATCACGTGACTCGAGGGCCCCATAAGTCTCTCCTGGGCCTTCAGCTTCAGTATGGCCTACATATTTGTGTTGAACTAGTTTGAAATATTTGGGCCAATGTCAACGTCACTAATGATGTGTTCATAAGAACAATAGAAGATGAGTCATGTGAGAGAAAAGAATGATCTCAACAACTAATTACCCCTGACCTCGTAGTTCCCTCAGCTTTGCCCTTTAAGAGTCTTTAAGAAAGATTACAGCGTTTCGATACCTTTATAGACATAGTGGAAAACTCAGATTTCCCTCAGGAGTCGGTTGAGACCCAAACGGAGCTAAAAGGAGATTAAATAAAGGGCTTACTCCGACCTTGTGGTTCAGAACCACGACCCCAAATGAATGATAATGTTGCTTTCTGCCTCCTTGATGTGTAAATAAGCCACTGATTGCTAACAAGTTATATCTATGAACCTTATTCAAAGATGCAATGACCTCAGATTAAAGCTGCTTCATGAATAAGGCTAACAGACAAAAATATCAATATTTCCTCCCTTCTAATTCTATGAATTTTGATATTGGATACATTACATAACAGAGTGCTTGACACTGCAGAAAGTGAGGTTCAGCCCATTGACGCGATAAAGACGCCACGAGCAACAATACCCTGCAGCCAAACAAGGTCTGAATGCGCTGCGCTGTAACACAATCTGCAGGGTCCACCCCGGCCCTGCAGTCAATCCGGGTGCCGGGACAAAGCCGAAAATATTAGACCGTTTTAGTTTACCATCTGTAAAGGATAATATAGGTGAGCTCCCACGGCTGAAACAATGATGCCCCGGGGCCACATCCACATTTAGAGACACAGGCTGGACGAGAAGGGAGGAACCCTTTCCTCACAATGCTTGATATCGGGCGATAGCGGGCGATAGCGAAGCCAGGGTGCAGAGATTAATACACCCACGATGAAAAAGAAGAAAGAGGAAGATGCCTCACTTCTTGTTAATTCGTGTCACCTTGTGTTTCCAGGAGAATGCGTGACCTTTGCTTTGCAGGAGGGGGGAGATGGACGCAGAACTTCCTTCTCGTCATCTGGCTTCTGCTGTCGGCAGCCGCTCCACTCAAAGGTATCCCGGGAGAAGGAAATATATTAAGGCCAGGGTTTAGCCTAGCAACAGTTCACACGAGATATAATTCCTCACCTCAGTTTAATTTGAATCGTTACCGCCGCATTATGATTAATTTGTAGGCTGGAATGAAATAATTAGTCCTTATTTTGGCCAAATCACTCACATCTGCTGCCCTGGTGCTTAATGGTTGTGAAGCAATGGAGAGAGACTCTTTACTTAAGCTTTACTTAAGCGTGGGGATGAGTTATCGAGACACGTTGAAAACACACGCATTGCAAGGGATTAGTAAACGGCAATTAGTGTTTCCAACTGATTATTACCCTCGTCCCGCCATTGTTTCCGATAATGGAACGAACAAATATAACGGGCCCAGTCTGCCTGAATGACACCGGCCTCGTTTCACGCTTGCTGAAACGCACAATGTTCGACGGCTGGTTTAGGCAACACAATTACTTGGATAGTAAAAAATGCCAACTGAGAAGAACAAAAGCTCCCCTTCAGTCGGGGACTGATCATCCAAAAACATTAATTGTAATCATCTCAGCTGTTGTTGTACCCGAGAGCAGATTCTTTACAAATCCAGTTGCTGTGTAGTCCATGTTTAATATAATAGTACAAATTTGTCATTTTCCGCAGTGGATGTCAAGAATGCTCCGATGTGACTTATCACCTGTAGATAGTCTGGCCTCCTCGGATCCATGTTGAGTTTCTCACCTCCATGGCCAATAAAAGTAGAGACGGCTGTCTTGGAGTCACCACTTCAACAATTTTATTGTTCTTCCCATCCATCCATTTTCCACCGCTTATCCGGGGTCGGGTCGCGGAGGCAGCAGGTCAAGCAGGCTGACCCAGACTTCTCTCTCACCCGCAACATCTACCAGCTCATTCTGGGGGATCCCGAGGCGTTCCCAGGCCAGCTGGGAGATATAATCCCTCCAGCGTGTCCTGGGTCTTCCCCGGGGCCTCCTACCAGTTGGACGTGCCTGGAAAACCTCTAAAGGGAGGCGTCCTGGAGGCATCCTAATTAGATGCCCGAACCACCTCAGCTGACTCCTTTCGACACGAAGGAGTAGCGGCTCGACTTCAAGCTCCCTCCTGATGTCCGAGCTCCTCACCCTATCTCTAAGGCTGAGCCCGGCCACTCTACGGAGGAAACTCATTTCGGCCGCTTGTATCCGCGACCTCGTTCTTTCGGACACGATCCAAAGCTCGTGACCATAGGTGAGGGTTGGGACGTAGACCGACCAGTAAATTGAGAGCTTCGCCTTCCGGCTCAGCTCCTTCTTCACCAAGACGGCCCGGTGCAACGCCTGCTTTACTGCTGCAGCCGCACCGATACGCCTGTCGATCTCCCGCTCCATTTTACCCTCACTCGTGAACAAGACCCCGAGATACTTGAACTCCTTCGCTTGTGGTAGGCACTCTGTCCCCACCCGGAGGGAGCAATCCACCGGTTTCCGGCAGAGCACCATGGCCTCAGATTTCGTGGTGCTGACTCTCATCCCCGCCGCTTCACACTCGGCTGCAAAATGCCCCAGTGAATGCTGGAGGTCATGGTCCGAGGAGGCAAACAGGACCACATCATCTGCAAACAGCAGAGAGGCTATCCTGAGATCCCCGAACCTGACATTCTCCGCCCCACGGCTGCGCCTAGATATCCTGTCCATGAAAGTCACGAACAGGACCGGTGATAAAGGGCAGCCCTGGCGGAGGCCAATACCCACCGGGAACGTATCTGACTTACTGCCGAGGATACGAACACAGCTCCTACTGCAGGCGTACAGAGACCGGATGGCCCGTTGCAACGGGTCCGGCACACCATACTCCCGCAGCACCCCCCACAAAAAGCCCCGAGGGACCCGGTCGAAAGCCTTCTCCAAGTCCACAAAGCACATGTAGACTGGTTGGGCAAACTCCCAGGACCCCTCCAGTATCCTTGCAAGGGTAAAGAGCTGGTCCACTGTTCCACGACCAGGACGAAACCCGCACTGTTCTTCTTGAATCCGAGGTTCGACAAATGGTCGGAGCCTCCGTTCCAGCACCCTGGCATAAGCTTTTCCCGGGAGGCTGAGTAGTGTGATACCCCGATAATTCGAGCACACTCTCCGGTCCCCCTTCTTGAAGATGGGAACCACCACCCCGGTCTGCCAGTCCATGGGCACTGTGCCCGACCCCCATGCGACATTGAAGAGGCGTGTCAGCCAAGACAGCCCAACAAAGTCCAGCGCCTTCAGCATCTCAGGGCGGATTTCATCCACCCCCGGCGCCTTGCCACCAAGGAGCTTTTTGACTACCTTAGTGGCCTCTGCCAGGGATATGGGTTCATCCAACCCCAAGTCTTCAGGCGCTGCCCCCTGTTCAGGGGACATGTTGACCGGGTTTAGGAGTTCCTCAAAGTGCTCCTTCCACCGCCAGACGATATCCTCTGTCTGGGTCAGCAGCAACCCTCCCCCGCTGATAACAGCCTGGGGAAGGCCCTGCTTTCCCTTCCTGAGTCGTCGGATGGTTTGCCAGAACCTCCTTGAGGCCAACCGAAAGTCCTTCTCCATGGCCTCCCCGAACTCCTCCCATGCCCAAGTTTTAGCATCCGTGACCACCGCAGCTGCAGTCCTTCTGGCCTGCCTGTACCTGTCAGCTGCTTCAGGAGACCCCTGGGCCAACCAAGCCCGAAAGGCCTCCTTCTTCAGCTTGACGGCTTCCCTCACCCCCGGTGTCCACCACCGGGTTCTCGGGTTGCCGCCACGACAGGCACCGATGACCTTCCGACCACAGCTCCTAGCGGCCGCGTCCACAATAGAGGCTTTGAACATGATCCACTCGGATTCCATGTCCCCAACCTCCCTCGGGATGTGTGAGAAGTCCTTCCGGAGGTGGGAGTTGAAGACCTCCCGGACAGGATCCTCCGCCAGACGTTCCCAGTTCACCCTCACTACACGTTTGGGCTTGCCAGGTCTTTCTGGCCGACTCCCCCGCCATCTGATCCAACTCACCACCAGGTGGTGATCAGTTGACAGCTCTGCTCCTCTCTTCACCCGAGTGTCCAAAACATACGGCCGCAGATCAGATGATACGATTACGAAGTCGATCATTGATCTCCGGCCTAAGGTGCTCTGGTACCAGGTACACTTATGAGCCACCTTATGTTCAAACATGGTGTTTGTTATGGACAAACTGTGGCTAGCACAGAAGTCCAACAACGAAACACCGCTCGGGTTCAGATCAGGCAAGCCGTTCTTCCCAATCACTCCCCGCCAGGTTTCTCTGTCGTCGCCCACGTGAGCGTTGAAGTCTCCCAGGAGAACTATGGAGTCGGCAGGCGGCGCCCTTTCCAGGACCCCTCCCACCAACTCCAAGAAGGCCGGATACTCCGAAATGCTGTTTGGTGCATAAGCACAAACAACAGTCAGAGCCTTACTCCCCGCAACCCGTAGGCGCAGGGAGGCGACCCTCTCGTTCTCCGGGGAAAACTCCAACACGGCGGCGCTCAGCCGGGGACTCGTGAGTATCCCCACTCCCGCCCGGCGCCTCTCACCCTGGGCGACTCCAGAAAAGAACAAAGTCCAACCCTTCTCCAGGAGTTTGGTTCCAGAGCCAGCGCTGTGCGTGGAGGTGAGCCCAACTATATCTAGCTGGTACCGCTCCACCTCCCTCACCAGCTCCGGCTCCTTCCCCGCTAGCGAGGTGACGTTCCACGTCCCTAGAGCTAGTCTATGTTGCCGGCGATCGGCTCGCCCAGGCCCCCTGCCCGGCCCGCCGCCCGGTCTACATAGCACCCGACCCCGATGTCTGTCCCTGCGGGTGGTGGGTCCACAGGGTGGCTGCACCATGATGTTTCTTCGGGCTGAGCCCGACCGGGCCCCATGGGCGAAAGGGCGAAAGGGCGAAAGGGCGAAAGGGCGAAAGGGCCCCATGGGCGTTCTTCCCATTGTTTTTTTATTCTGTTGTAGCTGCATAATCTTTTATTTTCTGTGGGTTAATCCACATTTACAGGTTAATCCATATATGTAAATGCCAAACCAACACCAGACATTAACGAAACTTTACTTTTTGCCATGAATTGGCATAATTATTACATAGTAAACTGCTACTGAGTGGAGTAGCAGTCGATATGGAATGAGGGAGATCCAGTTTGGGACAAACCAATTTAGCCCAATAAAGGAGACGATCCAGCTAATACAGTTGGCGACCGTACTGACAAAGTATCAACCCATCATATATTTTATTTTCTCCATGGATCAAGCATAATGTCAGCTGAGAAAACATAATTAACTGATTTGTAGGTGATTTAACATTAAAAACAGATATTTCCCTCCAGGAGTTGGTGGAGACCCAAGCAGAGCTAAAAGAGAGTGAATAATGGCCCGAAACACGATGAATTATAATGTGGCCTAGTATCTGCTGTATGTGTAAATAGGCAACTGTTGCATGTGATAACATGTCAGTATTGTGTATTTTGGTCAAACCATCGAGACTATGTGTCTGCTGCAATGAAAGCTGTAAATCTGCATTTCCTTCGCCCATTCCAGTGGAAGGTTTTTTCCTGGGGGACACGAAGGCCGTATTAAATGGCTGCGAGGACCACTGGACCCTGCAGGACAGCGCCGCCATGCCGCTGCTCTTTCAGATGACCGTGTGCGTCGACATCCGCGTGGTCGTGCCCGGAGCCTGGGTGGCCTTCTCCTACAGCTCGGTCCACGCACCCAGACCGGAGCTGGGCCTGGAGGGGGACGACGAGGCGCTGTATGGGTGGCTGCTCAGAGTCCGGCACCGGTTCCCTATCCGGCTGTCCCTGAATCACTGGCACAGGGTGTGCCTGAGGAGGGACGTACCAGGCAACTCCATTAGCCTGGAGGTAATACTTTGTGTACTAGTATGCCCAGTGGAGGAGGGCGTATTCTGAGTTTAGTACATGTGACGCTAAAAGGTAAATGTCCTGAAGCAACAATGGTACTGAGGTAAAAGTACACGAGTGTAGGGATAAAAGTACTCACTGCAGAGCATCGGAGTAGTAAAAAGTCTGAAATAGGCCTATTATTTTGACTTTATTATTATTATTGATGGTGTGGTTAAATGTAGTGGAGCAAAATGCACAATATTTTCAGAATTGAAGCGGAGTAGAAGTACAACGCATCAAATTGTAATCCTCAAGTAAAGAGTACCTCACGTTCGTACTTTACGTTTCACCACTGCTATAGGGTGTACACACACACACACACACACATAGTGTTTGCATAAAATAGATTATGTAGATAATGCTCAGGAAGTTTATCTTGCACAAATTCCATATAAAGTGGGCGGGGCTTAGAATGAAAGACAAAGCAATTCCTGTAATAACACAAACTGTTTAGACCGGTTCACCGAAGTACGCGGAATTGAACCGAGTAAACTTTCGATTTTCACAGCAGAGGACATTCATGACGATGGGTAAAACTCAAAGGGCCCCACCAGTTTATTCTTATTTGTGTATTTTAGGTCTTCATACGTTATAGTGACATTATAGGCCACTCAGCAAAGGTGTGGTTGACTTCTGGGAACATGGCGACATCAACACTGAGAGGGCAAGAAACACCTCTTTATGTGGATGTACAGTATAATGCAAAGCAAGGCAGGGTACAGGGTATTCCCAGTCAAATTAGTTTTCCACAACGTGACCTTCCCAGATTCAACGAACTCTCGTCATTTGGGAAACGAGCGACACACACAAGTGCAAATGTTTCAGGTTGACGGCCGGCTGCTGGCGGAGAGGACGGTCATCGCTCAGGCCATCCCCCCCGCCGGCTCCCTGTGGCTGGGCTGCCGTCCCAGAGACCGGCCCCCGGGAGCCGTGCTCGGGGAAGTGGAGCTGTACTTGTTCCGCATGTGGGCGGACCTGGAGCGCCACGGGCCCTGCGAGGACGGCACCGTGATTGGCTGGAACGCTCGGTACTGGGGCGTGACCAGTCCCAGGGCCCGGCAGAGAGACCCCAACCTCCTGTGTGGTGAGCCGGGCACCCGTAAGCTATTCTTCATCTCTCTGATCCCACTTGAGGCCGTTGGAGCTGGGAGATTGTGCATGAATTACTTTCACTAACTAACTATTTCTAATTTTTCATCATTGAATTCATGGTTTTAAGAGACTTTATTTCGTGCTAAAACATACTGTGGCACCGCATGTTTTATAATCCGTCACATGGAATGAATTCATTTCTAACACCCAGTAGTTGTGCATGTTCCTAGAGCATGGTGGATGTTGAATGCTGCATGTTTTCATGTGTCCTGTAGACAACAGGCGGTTCAGAGGTCGGGCTCGTGCTTACAGAAGCGTAACTGATGGTGTGTATTCAAGTGACGCACACACACCTCCACGCGTGTATTTGTCTCAATGCATTTGTGTGTTTGTATGTGCATGTATGTAGAGAGGCCTGAGTGAAGTACATACAAAGAGAATAGCATTTGATTGTCCTTTTAAATTAAAAAAATCTGGTATTTTATTAAACCTTTATGGAACCAATATAGCTTCCAGATATCAAAATGTGCTTTTCAAGAAAGTCATCGCCAAAATGATCAGGACAGTTACAGTTAGGATAACGTTATTTTACCATAATTGTTCTAATATAGAGACTGCTTTACGAGAGAAACAGCTGGAAGTAGAAGTACGTCTTGAGGGAAAGAGGAAAAACCTTAATTTACATTCACTGTTTCAGCGCCCACAACTGGATCGGTACGGTCACTCCAACTTTCACTTGGTGAGCAAGACAATAATATCCGATTCAATAATACTTCTAATAATCTCAATTACAATGTGACTGAACATCCTTCTTTCCTCATTTTCTTTTTTTTTCTTTTTCCAGAGACGCCTTCAACTACCTTAAGTCCAGTCACAGCAACAGTTGTCACTCAAGTGAGCAACCAGACGTCTGAGGTCAAAGGTGAATGACGCCGACGGTAACTGTGCCCCAAATGGGTTTCAGCTGAATCATGTTAGCAGTAAATCATACAAAGTATAACTTTTTGTGTTTCTGTTCATCATTTTGGATGGTTATATGTTATGCCAGCTAATTAATTAAATTTTTCAACAAACCAAATACTTCTAAAAAATCTATTTCCCCTCATCTCTTTGGGTCCCCATCAGTAAACTGTACCGTCCAACAACTCTGCTCCAACACCAGTAAGAAACATCCACCTTTCGTCCAATCAGATTGTTTCATTCAGCCATATTTATGGGCTCACAACGTCATTCAATGTCTGCAGGTGCTTACTTTTGGATGTCTGTAAATGTGGTGGCCACGGGCGACAACAAGACTGAACAGGACGTCCACAACTTGGTGAGAGTGACTCAATCCCTTTGTAGGGTTTCTCCCGTCTCTTTCGGTTCCCATTGTGTCTCCACTTCAAAGCTTCATGTGCCACATCGGCACAAACAAGTCTTTCCAGCACATGATTACTTTGTAATAGTGGAACATTCCAACCTTGGGATGCACCTGCAATGTATTTAGCTTTGGACAATCAATCCTTTATTGTCACATGAGCCTGGGTGGTGTGTTAAGACAATATCTGTGCCTCCATCTCGATTCAAAGTATTCAAACTGTGCATCATGTATGTGTAAGTATGTGTTTTTCTCTCTTTAAAATTTAAAAGGAAACAATAGATTTCAGGTTGCAGGTGCTGATTTCCAGCTTTAAAGGATTTTGAAGGTGTTTAAATCCGACATGGATGAGCTGTATAGGCTTTCTTTATACTCGATTTGAGCGTAATATAAACAGCAATAGTAAGAGTAATATTTTCGGCTGACGGAAAGAAAAAGAAAGTCAGAAGCGTACCTGAGCTGACAATGTCTTTCATGTGCTGCATAGCGGAAACCAAAACCTACAAACCAACTTTGGGAAAACTGTGTCTGCAGAGGGTGACACGTTCCACAAAGTTCATCTCATGCGGATCCGCTCCGATACGAACGCAGAGAAACATTTGTCGCCGTTTTAATAACTAAACTGAGTTTTGTGTTTGGCTCACATCGCTCCCTCCCACGCAGTATCAGCATGTCTGCCTCTGTCTCTCCATCTTTCAGGTGTCGACTGCGTTTGGTTGCAACAGCGGCGGAGACGTCTGTCTGGGGTCTCAGGTCAGTCCTTCCCAGAAACAGACGAAACCCTTTCACTTTTCAGAATAAAATTGCCTCCAACAAGACAAGCTGACGACTACGCCCTCTCTCTCTCGCCCTCTCTCTCTCTCTCTCTCTGCAGCCAGTGCAGGTGAACTGCAGTGCAAAAAGTAACATAAGGTAACAGGCTGTCAGCAGGCGTTTAGTGTGCACTTCTGCTCCGTGCCTTCCCGTCCTCACAGAGGTGTGAACACTTTGCTTCCAGACAAACGACCTGCGATGTGCTGTTGCAGCTCCGCCAGGCCGTCCCAGCATGCAAACTGCAGCTCGCACTGCAGCAAGCTGGAGATAATCAACTACAGGCCAACATCACAGGCGCGGTGGAGAGAGTTGGTGGGCATTTTTCAATCAATTTAATCTGATTTACCTCTTTTTTTTGCCGACGTGGCGATCGTCACACGTTAATGTTCCCGAACCCCCATCGTGTCATCTTTTGTGCCGATGAATCACATCCAAATATATAATTACATTGTTTTTGTGATTCTCAGCAGATTATCACACAGATGATAAGCCTGCATTTATAATAAACAGGATATCAACTATTATTTAGATTTGGACCAGAGACTATGCCTTTAGGTCACACACTGTTAGACACACACACACACACACACAATGCACTTTTGTATAGTAGTTGACGGATGTACATTTGCACATATGCAAATCACCAACAGGAATACACACAATCACACATTGTGCATAGACTCACATACATTTCTGAGGTTACACAATGTGTGTGTGTGTGTGTGTGTGTCCAAAACAAAACTGCCCCTCGCAAAAGTATGAGAGGACAATATCACACAAGCGTTGGTATTTATTTCCCTGTGAGCAGCCTCACTGACATGATCCATTCCCTTGCCCCAGACCATGACTCATAACTACATGTCTAACTCTAACCTTAAAAAAAAGAACAGCACACAGAATTATTTTCTAGCTTACTCATATTGATTTTGTCCACGTCAGGTCAAAATGTTTGTGGGAATGTGGAGCCCTCTAGTGGCGGGTTTGTGAGGTGCACATCCACGTCCTCCCTGGATGAAATCTGTCGGGGAATCAAACCGCCCGACCTTACATGGTGAGCAACACCTTTTGTTTTTCCCAGGGTAGTGTACATCTGTACATATGTACAGTCTGTAACTTATCAGTTTTTATTCTCTTAGCTCCCTCATTGATCCCAACTCTCACCCATCTGCGGGACCTCAGATTGAATCCTGCAGTGAGTATCAAAAACACAGGCTCCAATTATACCAATACAGAATTCACTGCTGACTTTGATGCTATAATTGTGTTCTGTCTGTGGCTTCAGGTGACGCGCCTCGCTTCTGTGACTGTAATGCTTTCTGTAGCTCCACAAGTAAGAAAACCGCCACAATACTGTCTTCTTCTGTCTGCACGTGTTTGTACTGCAAGCATGTTACTGAATGGGATGTTTAACACACTTTAAAAAAAACAATTTCACACAGTTTGGAAGTTATATGAGAGGTTTGATCCCAAACTAATGTTTGTTTGCTAAATATGACACTACAGCCAGCAGCCAGTTAGCATTAGCTTAGCACTAAAACTGGAAACAAGGGAAACAGCTACCCTGGCTCCATTCATTTCCAGTCTTTGTGCTAAGCTGAGCTAACATGACAGACCTTAGGGCCCAAATAAACTAAATATACTATATTTTAACTGGAACATACAGTTTCTCAGAAGGTGTGTGAGAGGTATGTCTTAAACTAACCCTGATAACATTAACTGTTTTCTCTTCAGGCCAGTTTTTCGCCATAAAAATCAATATTAACAGTTCCACCGTTAATGAAAACCTCCTAAAAACATTGGTATGTACAGCATAGTGTAATTTAACAATATTTCCAATTGTATATGCGTGCTATGTACTGACTATCTAACCCTTTTGACAGTTGTCTGGACTTAGTGTAGTCGGCAAGTGTAACATGTCAGCGTAAGTCTCATTTTGAATCACTTACAGTTAATTTATGTTGAACATGGGAAATTATTAAACAGTTTACCTGAATAGTGAAAGTGTAAATATTTTTGGTGGGTATTATTGACACATGTGAACAATTCTTTGTTTCCAGGTCAGTGTGCGATGACATTTCAAAGAGCTACAAGGTAAATCTTACTGCAGATAAAGGTTGTGTACTGACTAAAGTCCTTCTCCTCACGTTGATCAAGAGCTGTTAATCATGCATCGTCTATTACTTTATTCATCCAGGGTGTTCATCTGGAATGCCAAGGGACACAACAGAGGTAGAGATGTTTCTTTATGGTGTCTATTATGTACACATAATCTGATCCGCACATAAAGAATAGCTCCTCAAACAAACCATGTTGAAAACAGACACTATCTTCCTTTAAATTTGATACAAAACACACAAAAATCATAATGTATTTGATGATCAAAACCAGTATTTGAAGGTGGATTATTTTTTTAAACCCCTTTTGCTGCTGGTGTCTAGGTTGGACAGCTGCATGGTGATACTGGAGATGTCTGGACCTGTCAATGATTGCTCCCTGAAAAACCTTCTGCAACAATTCATTGACAGCGACAGAAGCATAACAAATGAAAGACCACTCACACGCATAGGTTAGTCTGCTGGTTCATAGTTTTTTGTTTATTTTAAAGCCAATTATATAGAAACATATATTTTGTAAATGTGTTATTGTTGGTGCTCTGTGTCTTCAGTGGTATGTGGTCCTCCTGGTTTGGCTGTCAGTACTCTGTTGGCATCCAACCTGACCTGGGTTACGAAGGACCTGCTGACCTCTGATGTGTGCCAACCTGACTCCACTCTGCTTAATTGGTAAATAATTTAAACATTCCTTTAGTAGTGGCTTTTGGAGAATGTATAATTATATTATTCATGCATGTTGGGCACAAGAGAAACAAAGTATCCGATGATGTTCATTGTCCTTCTGGGAAATTGAGGCACTCACATACTGAACTGTAAATAGAGGAGTGAGTCTGAGGGAAATGCAAATCATTACACAAAGTAGCTGCTAGTATGCATTCAACAAAAGATGGGTGTTATCTAATACTGTAAGCAGCATATCTGAGGTGGGATCTCACAACAAATAAAATGAACACAACCACGAGCTTGTCAGATTGTCTAGATCTGTACTCAACTAAATAACCACAGTCACATTGACTGACTGTATCAAGGCACAATAAAGGATACATATTATTGTTATCTGAATGATACATTTAACTATTCTATTGCAATATAAAATAAGGAAACTGGCTTATTTGTTCATTGAGCATTTCCAATTTCCACAGTGCTGTCCTCGTTTTTTTCATACAATATATTTCTGTGTTCTTTTTTAGTGAGGCAAATGAGAATCTTGCTGTACTTTTGACTGACAGCTGCCCTACGGAGCCTCCCACAACTAAACAAAACACCACAACGCCTTCCAATCTGACCAACAGCAACATCACAACAACTCCCGCAGCCTTAACACCATCTGTGACCAACACTACTGAACAAACTGAAAGGACAGCTGAAAGTTCTGCAACAGTGCAACAGAAAAATGCTTCACAAGCAACAGCTCAGCCGGACATGACCACTCCACTTGCAACAATGAACAGTACAGAGTCCTTAACAGCACAGCCTGTCATCAAAAGCAGCTCACAAAGCATGACTGTGACTGCCTCTGACAATACAACAATACAAAACACAACTTTATCAAATAACACAATGTTAAAATCCACTGAAAATACAAAATTGCAAAACACAACCACAGGACTCCAAAATGCAACATTCATAACATCATCCTCTGGGAACTCAGAAGTACTTAACAGTACAACTGATTCTGTGGATTTAACACTTAACACAACTACATTGCCTTCAAATCACACAACAGAGTACAACGTAACAACAGACGACAAAGTCACACTTTTAGTTAATGACACAACAGCATACAATTTAACTACAGCAACACCTTTAACCAATCAGATAACACAATTGAATATAACTAAAGCTACTCCTTCAACCAATAACACAACAAAGTTCAATAATACTACAGTTACATCTTCTCTGAATGATACAACATACAATGCAACTACAGTTACATCTTCGACCAATCACACAACAAATTTAAACATAACTACAGCTAGACCTTCAACCAATAACACAACACAATTAAACACAACTAAAGTGAAACCTTCAACAAATAACACAACACAATTAAACATAACTACAGTGACAAATGCAACCAATCAAACCACACAATTCAATTCACCTACAGATACACCTTCAACCAACCACACAATAGAATTCAATATAACTACAGCTACACCTTCAACCAATCACACAACACAATTCAATATAACTACAGCTACACCTTCAACCAATCACACAACACAATTCAATATAACTACAGCTACACCTTCAACCAATCAGACAACATCATTCAATTTAACTACAGCTTCTCCTTTAACCAATCACGCAACACAATTCAATATAACTACAGATACACCTTCAACCAATCACACAACACAACTCAATATAACTACAGTGACACCTTCAACCAATCAGACAACAGAATTCAATATAACTACAGATACACCTTCAACCAATCACACAACACAATTCAATATAACTACAGCTACACCTTCAATCAATAACACAACACAATTCAATATAACTACAGCTACACCTTCAATCAATAACACATCACAATTCAATATAACTACAGCTACACCTTCAACCAATCACACAACAGAATTTAATATAACAACAGATACACCTTCAACCAATCACACAACACAACTCAATATAACTACAGTGACAGCTTCAACCAATCAGACAACAGAATTCAATATAACTACAGATACACCTTCAACCAATCAGACAACAGCATTCAATATAACTACAGCTTCTCCTTTAACCAATCACACAACACAATTCAATATAACTACAGCTACACCTTCAACCAATGACACAACACAATTCAATATAACTACAGCTAGACCTTCAACCAATCACACAACACAACTCAATATAACTACAGTGACACCTTCAACCAATCAGACAACAGAATTCAATATAACTACAGATACACCTTCAACCAATCACACAACACAACTCAATATAACTACAGAGACACCTTCAACCAATCAGACAACAGAATTCAATATAACTACAGATACACCTTCAACCAATAACACAACACAACTCAATATAACTACAGTGACACCTTCAACCAATCACACAACACAACTCAATATAACTACAGTGACACCTTCAACCAATCAGACAACCGAATTCAATATAACTACAGATACACCTTCAACCAATCACACAACAGAATTCAATATAACTACAGATACACCTTCAACCAATCACAAAACACAATTAAATATAACTACAGCTACACCATTAACCAATCGCACAACACAATTCAATATAACTACAGCTACACCTTCAACCAATCACACAACAACATTCAATATAACTACAGCTTCTCCTTCAACCAATCACACAACACAACTCAATAAAACTACAGTGACACCTTCAACCAATCAGACAACAGAATTTAATATAACTACAGATACACCTTCAACCAATCACACAACACAACTCAATATAACTACAGTGACACCTTCAACCAATCAGACAACAGAATTCAATATAACTACAGATACACCTTCAACCAATCAGACAACAGCATTCAATATAACTACAGATACACCTTCAACCAATCAGACAACAGCATTCAATATAACTACAGCTTCTCCTTTAACCAATCACACAACACAATTCAATATAACTACAGCTACACCTTCAACCAATCACACAACAACATTCAATATAACTACAGCTTCTCCTTCAACCAATCACACAACACAACTCAATAAAACTACAGTGACACCTTCAACCAATCAGACAACAGAATTTAATATAATTACAGATACACCTTCAACCAATCACACAACACAACTCAATATAACTACAGTGACACCTTCAACCAATCGCACAACACAATTCAATATAACTACAGTTACACCTTCAACCAATCACACAACAACATTCAATATAACTACAGCTTCTCCTTCAACCAATCACACAACACAACTCAATAAAACTACAGTGACACATTCAACCAATCAGACAACAGAATTTAATATAACTACAGATACACCTTCAACCAATCACACAACACAACTCAATATAACTACAGTGACACCTTCAACCAATCAGACAACAGAATTCAATATAACTACAGATACACCTTCAACCAATCAGACAACAGAATTTAATATAATTACAGATACACAATCAACCAATCACACAACACAACTCAATATAACTACAGTGACACCTTCAACCAATCGCACAACACAATTCAATATAACTACAGTTACACCTTCAACCAATCACACAACAACATTCAATATAACTACAGCTTCTCCTTCAACCAATCACACAACACAACTCAATAAAACTACAGTGACACATTCAACCAATCAGACAACAGAATTTAATATAACTACAGATACACCTTCAACCAATCACACAACACAACTCAATATAACTACAGTGACACCTTCAACCAATCAGACAACAGAATTCAATATAACTACAGATACACCTTCAACCAATCAGACAACAGAATTCAATATAACTACAGATACACCTTCAACCAATCAGACAACAGCATTCAATATAACTACAGCTTCTCCTTTAACCAATCACACAACACAATTCAATATAACTACAGCTACACCATTAACCAATCGCACAACACAATTCAATTTAACTACAGCTACACCTTCAACCAATCACACAACAGCATTCAATATAACTACAGCTTCTCCTTTAACCAATCACCCAACACAACTCAATATAACTACAGTGACACCTTCAACCAATCAGACAACAGAATTCAATATAACTACAGATACACCTTCAACCAATCACACAACAGAACTCAATATAACTACATTGACATCTTCAACCAATCAGACAACCAAATTCAATATAACTACAGATACACCTTCAACCAATCACACAACAGAATTCAATATAACTACAGATACACCTTCAACCAATCACACAACAGAACTCAATATAACTACAGTGACACCATCAACCAATCAGACAACAGAATTCAATATAACTACAGATACACCTTCAACCAATCAGACAACAGAATTTAATATAACTACAGATACACCTTCAACCAATCACACAACACAACTCAACATAACTACAGTGACACCTTCAACCAATCAGACAACAGAATTCAATATAACTACAGATACACCTTCACCCAATCAGAAAACAGCATTCAATATAACTACAGCTTCTCCTTTAACCAATCACACAACTCAACTCAATATAACAACAGCTACACCTTCAACCAATCACACAACACAATTCAATATAACTACAGCTACACCTTCAACCAATCAGACAACAGCATTCAATATAACTACAGCTACACTTTCAACCAATAACACAACACAACTCAATATAACTACAGTGACACCTTCAACCAATCAGACAACAGAATTTAATATAACTACAGATACACCTTCAACCAATCAAACAAAAAAACTCAATATAATTACAGTGACACCTTCAACCAATCACACAACAGAATTCAATATAACTACAGCTACACCTTCAACCAATCAGACAACATCATTCAATATAACTACAGCTACACCTTCAACCAATCACACAACACAATTAAATATAACTACAGCTACACCATTAACCAATCGCACAACACAATTCAATATAACTACAGCTACACCTTCAACCAATCAGACAACATCATTCAATATAACTACAGCTTCTCCTTTAACCAATCACCCAACACAACTCAATATAACTACAGTGACACCTTCAACCAATCAGACAACAGAATTCAATATAACTACAGATACACCTTCAACCAATCAGACAACAGCATTCAATATAACTACAGCTTCTCCTTTAACCAATCACACAACACAACTCAATATAACAACAGCTACACCTTCAACCAATCACACAACAGAATTCAATATAACTACAGCTACACCTTCAACCAATCAGACAACAGAATTCAATATAACTAGAGCTACACCTTCAACCAATCACACAACACAATTCAATATAACTACAGCTACACCATTAACCAATCGCACAACACAATTCAATATAACTACAGCTACACCTTCAACCAATCACACAACAGCATTCAATATAACTACAGCTTCTCCTTTAACCAATCACCCAACACAACTCAATATAACTACAGTGACACCTTCAACCAATCAGACAACAGAATTCAATATAACTACAGATACACCTTCAACCAATCACACAACACAACTCAATATAACTACATCGACATCTTCAACCAATCAGACAACCAAATTCAATATAACTACAGATACACCTTCAACCAATCACACAACAGAATTCAATATAACTCCAGATACACCTTCAACCAATCACACAACAGAACTCAATATAACTACAGCTACACCTTCAACCAATCACACAACACAATTCAATATAACTACAGCTACACCTTCAACCAATCACACAACACAACTCAATATAACTACAGCTACACCTTCAACCAATCACACAACACAACTCAATATAAATACAGTGACACCTTCAACCAATCAGACAACAGAATTCAATATAACTACAGGTACACCTTCAACCAATCAGACAACAGCATTCAATATAACTACAACTTCTACTTTAACCAATCACACAACACAATTCAATATAACTACAGCTACACCTTCAACCAATCAAACAACAGAATTCAATATAACTACAGCTACACCTTCAACCAATCACACAACACAACTCAATATAACTACAGTGACACCTTCAACCAATAAGACAACAGAATTTAATATAACTACAGATACACCTTCAACCAATCACACAACAGAACTCAATATAACTACAGTGACACCTTCAACCAATCAGACAACAGAATTCAATATAACTACAGATACACCTTCAACCAATCAGACAACAGCATTCAATATAACTACAGCTTCTACTTTAACCAATCACACAACACAACTCAATATAACTACAGTGACACCTTCAACCAATCAGACAACAGAATTCAATATAACTACAGATACACCTTCAACCAATCAGACAACACAATTCAATATAACTACAGCTACACCTTCAACCAATCACACAACACAACTAAATATAACTACAGTGACACCTTCAACCAATCAGACAACAGAATTCAATATAACTACAGATACACCTTCAACCAATCACACAACACAACTCAATATAACTACAGTGACACCTTCAACCAATAAGACAACAGCATTTAATATAACTACAGATACACCTTCAACCAATCACACAACAGAACTCAATATAACTACAGTGACACCTTCAACCAATCAGACAACAGCATTCAATATAACTACAGCTTCTACTTCAACCAATCACACAACACAACTCAATATAACTACAGTGACACCTTCAACCAATCAGACAACAGAATTCAATATAACTACAGTTACACCTTCAACCAATCACACAACACAATTCAATTTAACTACAGCTACACCTTCAACCAATCACACAACACAACTCAATATAACTACAGTGACACCTTCAACCAATCAGACAACAGAATTCAATATAACTACAGATACACCTTCAACCAATCAGACAACAGCATTCAATATAACTACAGCTTCTCCTTTAACCAATCACTCAACACAATTCAATATAACTACAGCTACACCTTCAACCAATCAGACAACAGAATTCAATATAACTACAGCTACACCTTCAACCAATCACACAACACAACTCAATATAACTACAGTGACACCTTCAACCAATAAGACAACAGAATTTAATATAACTACAGATACACCTTCAACCAATCACACAACAGAACTCAATATAACTACAGTGACACCTTCAACCAATCAGACAACAGAATTCAATATAACTACAGATACACCTTCAACCAATCAGACAACAGCATTCAATATAACTACAGCTTCTACTTTAACCAATCACACAACACAATTCAATATAACTACAGCTACACCTTCAACCAATCAAACAACAGAATTCAATATAACTACAGCTACACCTTCAACCAATCACACAACACAACTCAATATAACTACAGTGACACCTTCAACCAATCAAACAACAGAATTCAATATAACTACAGCTACACCTTCAACCAATCACACAACACAACTCAATATAACTACAGTGACACCTTCAACCAATAAGACAACAGAATTTAATATAACTACAGATACACCTTCAACCAATCACACAACAGAACTCAATATAACTACAGTGACACCTTCAACCAATCAGACAACAGAATTCAATATAACTACAGATACACCTTCAACCAATCAGACAACAGCATTCAATATAACTACAGCTTCTACTTTAACCAATCACACAACACAATTCAATATAACTACAGCTACACCTTCAACCAATCAAACAACAGAATTCAATATAACTACAGCTACACCTTCAACCAATCACACAACACAACTCAATATAACTACAGTGACACCTTCAACCAATCAGACAACAGACTTCAATATAACTACAGTTACACCTTCAACCAATCACACAACACAATTCAATATAACTACAGCTACACCTTCAATCAATCACACAACACAACTCAATATAACTACAGTGACACCTTCAACCAATCAGACAACAGAATTCAATATAACTACAGATACACCTTCAACCAATCAGACAACAGCATTCAATATAACTACAGCATCTCCTTTAACCAATCACTCAACACAATTCAATATAACTACAGCTACACCTTCAACCAATCACACAACACAATTCAATATAACTACAGCTACACCTTCAACCAATCACACAACACAACTCAATATAATTACAGTGACACCTTCAACCAATCAGACAACAGAATTCAATATAACTACAGATACACCTTCAACCAATCAGACAACAGCATTCAATATAACTACAGCTTCTACTTTAACCAATCACACAACACAATTCAATTTAACTACAGCTACACCTTCAACCAATCAGACAACAGAATTCAATATAACTACAGCTACACCTTCAACCAATCAGACAACAGAATTCAATATAACTACAGATACACCTTCAACCAATCACACAACACAACTAAATATAACTACAGTGACACCTTCAACCAATCAGACAACAGAATTCAATATAACTACAGATACACCTTCAACCAATCACACAACACAACTCAATGTAACTACAGTGACACCTTCAACCAATAAGACAACAGCATTTAATATAGCTACAGATACACCTTCAACCAATCACACAACAGAACTCAATATAACTACAGTGACACCTTCAACCAATCAGACAACAGAATTCAATATAACTACAGATACACCTTCAACCAATCAGACAACAGCATTCAATATAACTACAGCTTCTACTTTAACCAATCACACAACACAACTCAATATAACTACAGTGACACCTTCAACCAATCAGACAACAGAATTCAATATAACTACAGTTACACCTTCAACCAATCACACAACACAATTCAATATAACTACAGCTACACCTTCAACCAATCACACAACACAACTCAATATAACTACAGTGACACCTTCAACCAATCAGACAACAGAATTCAATATAACTACAGATACACCTTCAACCAATCAGACAACAGCATTCAATATAACTACAGCTTCTCCTTTAACCAATCACTCAACACAATTCAATATAACTACAGCTACACCTTCAACCAATCACACAACACAATTCAATATAACTACAGCTACACCTTCAACCAATCACACAACACAACTCAATATAATTACAGTGACACCTTCAACCAATCAGACAACAGAATTCAATATAACTACAGATACACCTTCAACCAATCAGACAACAGCATTCAATATAACTACAGCTTCTACTTTAACCAATCACACAACACAATTCAATTTAACTACAGCTACACCTTCAACCAATCAGACAACAGAATTCAATATAACTACAGCTACACCTTCAACCAATCACACAACACAACTCAATATAACTACAGTGACACCTTCAACCAATAAGACAACAGAATTTAATATAACTACAGATACACCTTCAACCAATCACACAACAGAACTCAATACAACTACAGTGACACCTTCAACCAATCAGACAACAGCATTCAATATAACTACAGCTTCTACTTTAACCAATCACACAACAGAACTCAATATAACTACAGTGACACCGTCAACCAATCAGACAACAGAATTCAATATAACTACAGATACACCTTCAACCAATCAGACAACAGCATTCAATATAACTACAGCTTCTACTTTAACCAATCACACAACACAATTCAATATAACTACAGCTACACCTTCAACCAATCAGACAACAGAATTCAATATAACTACAGCTACACCTTCAACCAATCACACAACACAATTCAATATAACTACAGCTACACCTTCAACCAATCACACAACACAACTCAATATAATTACAGTGACACCTTCAACCAATCAGACAACAGAATTCAATATAACTACAGATACACCTTCAACCAATCAGACAACAGCATTCAATATAACTACAGCTACACCTTCAACCAATCACACAACACAATTCAATATAACTACAGCTACACCTTCAACCAATCACACAACACAACTCAATATAATTACAGTGACACCTTCAACCAATAAGACAACAGAATTTAATATAACTACAGATACACCTTCAACCAATCACACAACAGAACTCAATATAACTACAGTGACACCTTCAACCAATCAGACAACAGAATTCAATATAACTACAGATACACCTTCAACCAATCACACAACACAACTCAATATAATTACAGTGACACCTTCAACCAATCAGACAACAAAATTCAATATAACTACAGATACACCTTCAACCAATCAGACAACAGCATTCAATATAACTACAGCTTCTACTTTAACCAATCACACAACACAATTCAATAAAACTACAGCTACACCTTCAACCAATCAGACAACAGAATTCAATATAACTACAGCTACACCTTCAACCAATCACACAACACAATTCAATATAACTACAGCTACACCTTCAACCAATCAGACAACAGAATTCAATATAACTACAGCTACACCTTCAACCAATCAGACAACAGAATTCAATATAACTACAGATACACCTTCAACCAATCAGACAACAGCATTCAATATAACTACAGCTTCTCCTTTAACCAATCACTCAACACAATTCAATATAACTACAGCTACACCTTCAACCAATCACACAACAGAATTCAATATAACTACAGCTACACCTTCAACCAATCACACAACACAATTCAATATAACTACAGCTACACCTTCAACCAATCAGACAACAGAATTCAATATAACTACAGATACACCTTCAACCAATCAGACAACAGCATTCAATATAACTACAGCTACACCTTCAACCAATCACACAACACAACTCAATATAACTACAGTGACACCCTCAACCAATAAGACAACAGAATTTAATATAACTACAGATACACCTTCAACCAATCACACAACAGAACTCAATATAACTACAGTGACACCTTCAACCAATCAGACAACAGCATTCAATATAACTACAGATACACCTTCAACCAATCAGACAACATCATTCAATATAACTACAGCTTCTACTTTAACCAATCACACAACACAATTCAATATGACTACAGCTACACCTTCAACCAATCAGACAACAGAATTCAATATAACTACAGCTACACCTTCAACCAATCAGACAACAGAATTCAATATAACTACAGCTACACCTTCAACCAATCACACAACACAACTCAATATAACTACAGCTACACCTTCAACCAATCACACAACACAATTCAATATAACTACAGCTTCTCCTTTAAGCAATCATACAACACAATTCAATATAACTACAGCTACACCTTCAAGCAATCACACAACACAACTCAATACAACTACAGTGACACCTTCAACCAATCAGACAACAGAATTCAATATAACTACAGATACACCTTCAACCAATCAGACAACAGAATTCAATATAACTACAGCTACACCTTCAATCAATAACACAACACAATTAAATATAACTACACCTACACCATTAACCAATCACACAACACAATTCAATATAACTACAGCTACACCTTCAACCAATCACACAACACAACTCAATATAACTACAGTGACACCTTCAACCAATAAGACAACAGAATTTAATATAACTACAGATACACCTTCAACCAATCACACAACACAACTCAATATAACTACAGTGACACCTTCAACCAATCAGACAACAGAATTTAATATAACTACAGATACACCTTCAACCAATAACACAACACAACTCAATATAACTACAGTGACACCTTCAACCAATCAGACAACAGAATTCAATATAACTACAGATACACCTTCAACCAATCAGACAACAGCATTCAATATAACTACAGCTACACCTTCAACCAATCACACAACACAATTCAATATAACTACAGCTACACCTTCAACCAATCACACAACACAATTAAATACAACTACAGCTACACCTGCAATCAATAACACAACACAATTCAATATAACTACAGCTACACCTTCAACCAATCACACAACACAACTCAATATAACTACAGTGACACATTCAACCAATCAGACAACACAATTCAATATAACTACAGCTACACCTTCAACCAATCACACAACACAACTCAATATAACTACAGTGACACCTTCAACCAATAAGACAACAGAATTTAATATAACTACAGATACACCTTCAACCAATCACACACCACAACTCAATATAACTACAGTGACACCTTCAACCAATCAGACAACAGAATTCAATATAACTACAGATACACCTTCAACCAATCAGACAACAGCATTCAATATAACTACAGCTTCTACTTTAACCAATCACACAACACAACTCAATATAACTACAGCTACACCTTCAACCAATCACACAACACAACTAAATATAACTACAGTGACACCTTCAACCAATCAGACAACAGAATTCAATATAACTACAGATACACCTTCAACCAATCAGACAACAGAATTCAATATAACTACAGATACACCTTCAACCAATCAGACAACAGCATTCAATATAACTACAGCTTCTACTTTAACCAATCACACAACACAACTCAATATAACTACAGCTACACCTTCAACCAATCACACAACACAACTAAATATAACTACAGTGACACCTTCAACCAATCAGACAACAGAATTCAATATAACTACAGATACACCTTCAACCAATCAGACAACAGCATTCAATATAACTACAGCTTCTACTTTAACCAATCACACAACACAACTCAATATAACTACAGCTACACCTTCAACCAATCACACAACACAAGTCAATATAACTACAGTGACACCTTCAACCAATAAGACAACAGAATTTAATATAACTACAGATACACCTTCAACCAATCACACAACACAACTCAATATAACTACAGTGACACCTTCAACCAATCAGACAACAGAATTTAATATAACTACAGATACACCTTCAACCAATAACACAACACAACTCAATATAACTACAGTGACACCTTCAACCAATCAGACAACAGAATTCAATATAACTACAGATACACCTTCAACCAATCAGACAACAGCATTCAATATAACTACAGCTACACCTTCAACCAATCACACAACACAATTCAATATAACTACAGCTACACCTTCAACCAATCACACAACACAATTAAATACAACTACAGCTACACCTGCAATCAATAACACAACACAATTCAATATAACTACAGCTACACCTTCAACCAATCACACAACACAACTCAATATAACTACAGTGACACATTCAACCAATCAGACAACACAATTCAATATAACTACAGCTACACCTTCAACCAATCACACAACACAACTCAATATAACTACAGTGACACCTTCAACCAATAAGACAACAGAATTTAATATAACTACAGATACACCTTCAACCAATCACACACCACAACTCAATATAACTACAGTGACACCTTCAACCAATCAGACAACAGAATTCAATATAACTACAGATACACCTTCAACCAATCAGACAACAGCATTCAATATAACTACAGCTTCTACTTTAACCAATCACACAACACAACTCAATATAACTACAGCTACACCTTCAACCAATCACACAACACAACTAAATATAACTACAGTGACACCTTCAACCAATCAGACAACAGAATTCAATATAACTACAGATACACCTTCAACCAATCAGACAACAGAATTCAATATAACTACAGATACACCTTCAACCAATCAGACAACAGCATTCAATATAACTACAGCTTCTACTTTAACCAATCACACAACACAACTCAATATAACTACAGCTACACCTTCAACCAATCACACAACACAACTAAATATAACTACAGTGACACCTTCAACCAATCAGACAACAGAATTCAATATAACTACAGATACACCTTCAACCAATCAGACAACAGCATTCAATATAACTACAGCTTCTACTTTAACCAATCACACAACACAACTCAATATAACTACAGCTACACCTTCAACCAATCACACAACACAATTCAATATAACTACAGTTACATCTACTCTGAATGAAACAACAGCATACAATGTAACTACAGTTCCAGCATCGACCAATCACAGTACGGCATCAACCAACAACTCAAATGTAGTACCAGGAGTCAATTTCACAACTACAGCAGCTAACCCTTCCGTTGAAGCTACAACTTTAAACACAACAACTATACATGGTACACTTCCGGCCCAGATTAACACCACTACTTCTTCGACAACAACTGGCCAAACCAGCCCACTTACAAGCACAACACAACCTGGTATGTATTGTTGATAATTTACTTTATTTATTTAGTTTGGGTTGAATAATCAAATTAATCTTTTCTATACGGTGGATCAAATTGGCTGGATACATAAACTCTGCAGTTTATGTGTCCATTAATAAAGTCATAAGAATACATTTTTCTTATTTTTAGATAAGAACATTTTTAGATCTTTACTGCTATATAAAATGCTCCTCTGTGCAGCAAAATAAGAGGACTTTTTGATCAAGGCCTCAACTAGTAAACTTTGGCTTTTGCTTTATTGATCAAATGTGTATATATATATATATAATGACCACCATAGATAAATAATTGATTTGAATGATTTGACGACTTGATGTGCTGCTTACCAAGGTACAGGAACTACCTCCACAACCACCTCGGCTACAACTACAACCCAAGACGCCCAAGAGGAACAAGCAAACCAGCTGCTAAACCAAACACAAAATGCGTCTCATCTCAACTCCTCTCAGGTGACGCTACAGATGTATTGCAATCGTAGACTTTTTTTTTTTTTTTAGCATAAAACAAATATTTTTTTGTAATTCTTTAAAGTAAACTTCATTATTTGATTGATGTTGCAGGTGTCAAACTTGGTGGGAAAATTAGAGAAGCTTCTGGATGGCCCCAACGTCTCTCAGGCTCTGGGACAAAAGGCTGTTAACATAATAAGCAACCTGATGGAAGGCAACTCCCTTGCTCTGTCTGTGTCTTCTAACAGGTACAACTCACACAACCTTCATGGACACACACACGTCCATACCTTTGATTTTTCTAAGATGTTTTGTCTTCTGTCCTTCATACAGGCTGATTCGTCTGGTAGATAATCTGGGTCTTAAACTGGTCGTCAATGGGGACAAAGAGATTTTATCTTCAGGTTCGCTGGTTTTGGCAGTGAGGGCAGTCGATGGGACGAACTTTCCAGTTACATCCGTTGACATTTTCAACACTGATAATGTCCAGGTAGATTTGAATTTCAGCATCTGGTCACACTAACTTCCGTAAGACACCTTGGGTTTCATGCAAGAAGTCTTACAAACAGATCTTACAAATGAGTGATTTAAGGGAATTTTTGTCACGTACTTGTAATTCTCTCTTTGGTAAGCACACAAATCCAAGGATGGTCCAGACATGTCGCAAGTCTGCCTTTTTCCACAAGGCCAAGACAATTCTGTTTATAATATCATAAGTGTTCTTTTTACTTCTTTTTTTTCTATGAAACTCACCCTCAAAAAGAAGGGAACAGGTAGCCTTTTACAATATTTTCAGGAGCATTGATTATCTAATGATTAAATCACATGGATGTCCACGCACTTATGGACAAGATTCATTATGTTGAAATTAGCAAATTATGGCAAGTTTGTGACTCTCACTTGGAACACTTGTACACTGTACGCAGATTTTTGTTTTTGAAATGCAACTCAAATGCAACTACTGTGACATAAAGTGACCTTAATGATGATGAGAGACAACTGAAATAAGGAAGTGCCAAACTTTTACATTAACCTTTTATGTACTTTCTTCGTGTCCAGATCCGTTCCCTCAGTAGATCCCGGTCCAAGAGGTCCGGGTCTGCTTTGGGGTCTGTATTCTTGCCCTCCTCTCTCACCAATGGGCTCAGTCATGAGCAGCAAGAGGAGGCCAACAGGGTCCAGTTCACCCTCTACACCAAATCTGCCTTCTTCCAGGTATTTTTGCATCATCACATTGTCTCATTGTAATCTCTTACAGATTGTTTTACCGAACAGGGCTGTATTTAAGCCAGGTTTAGTTCAACAGAAAAGGAAATACCTGTGACATATTTCTTTTTACAGGATGCAGCACTAGATGACAACACCCTTGTCAGTCCAGTCCTGGCAGCCAGTGTGGCCAATCTATCAATAAGCAACCTGGCAGAGAACATTCAGTTTACCATCCGAAACATCGACCCCATACACGTGAGTGTGCACACGCATACAAATCATTAGTTTTCTCACGATGCCAGGTCTCGTCTCTTAAAAATCACATTCCATGTTGCATAATAGGATGGGATGGATGGATGCAAACACAAGACTTTTACTGACCATTTTTGTTATTGTCCCATGTGAAATAAAAAGTCTATGTTGACTTTAAGCCAAACCATTATCTTTTACTAAACCTAACCAAATTTTTTTGTTGCATTATGTTTAGTTTAGTTTCAGTGTACAATGTTAACCATGTGTTCAAAACTGTGACTGTAATCCTTCAAAAAATAGGTTTATTTAAGGGAACATATTTTTTGGAATGGTTGGAATGCCATTAGTAATTGCATTTCTTGGTCATACAAAAGAAAGTCTAAATAAAAAATAAAAATCTGAATTACCCACAAATACAGTTAAATAAACAATTTTGAAAGTGTTGACAGGTCGCTTAAAGTTCCTCTGTGACGCTTTTCTTCCAATTTGTTTGCAGGAAAACTACACAGCCGCCTGTGCATTTTGGCACATGAATGGTGAGTGTGTGTGTGCACGCTAAATCGAGTGGGTTGAGCTTGTTAAATTTCCACAGGAATGAATATCCCTGTTTGTTGTGCTTCTCTGGTTCAGGTGGTGAAGGACACTGGAGGTCTGCTGGCTGCTTTGTTGTCAATGTCACACCAGAAGAAACAACCTGCAGCTGCAACCATCTCACATCCTTTGCAATTCTGCTGGTTTGTGTGCACATTTGTTTGTGTGTGACATGTTGACAATGACCTGCATGGTGGTGTAGGGGCAAGCATGGTGGCCTCACAGTAAGAGGTTTTTTTTTCTACATGGCTGTTGTACTCATTGCCTATTTGTGTGTGTCCTGAATACAGGATTTGTCCAGAGACGTGACACTTGACCGTCAGCAAGCGCAAATCCTGACTTTTATCACCTACATCGGCTGTGGAATCTCTTCCATTTTCCTGGCTCTCACCTTGCTGACATATGTCTTATTTAAGTAAGGATCTATGTCTTTGTCAAGACTACTTAAATCTAAACTTTATGTCAAAGTTCAAATGCACACGTATCCTAACAAACTCTTTCTATTTAGCAAACTGCAGCGGGATATTCCTGCCAAGATCCTGATTCAGCTCTGCCTGTCCCTCCTCTTCCTCAACCTGGTCTTTCTCCTGGACGGCTGGTTGGCGCTCTACCCAGCGGTCGGGCTCTGCATTAGCACCGCCTTCTTCCTGCACTACTTCCTGCTGACATCGTTCACCTGGGCGGGGCTTGAGGCCCTGCACATGTACATGAGCATCATCCGAGTGTTCAACCCCTACCTCAGCAGATACATGCTCAAGTTCTCCCTGATGGGCTGGGGTGGGTAACCCAATTGTCAAGATTTTTATTTTTAATGGATATAAGGAGATGGTTCTGATGATTAACATCCTGGTCTTTGCAGGTATTCCTCTTCTCGTGGTGATAGTTGTAATATCAGTGGACAAAGACAACTATGGCCTGGTCACATACGGAAAATACACTGATGGCACTTCAGATGACTTGTAAGTTACGCTTACATCTTAATATCCTTTTGTAAACACAGACTCATGTTTTAATTGAGCAAGCAGTACAGGGCATTTCCTCTAACCTAGCTACATGTGAATTATTAATAAATTACTTTTGAACTATGCTCGATCTGAGCGTAGAGCAGCGGTTAGACAGCGACCAGGCATCTTATATATAAATGCAGTAATTCACTTTTAACTGGAAAGGAAACAGTTTCAATTTAATACTGATGCCTTTATATGACCTACATAGGCAAACACTACTATCAGCAAAAAGACTGGCTATAAATATATACAGTTATTCTTAATTCTTGCAATCCGTGTCACTGGTTCAGATTCTGCAAAATAAAAATAAAAAATCAAGCAGGTTCACCAGAAACTCCTTCAGCTCAGACACCAGCGAGGCCTCCAGCAGCGATCAGCCCAAGGCAGACAGATCCAGATCCAGCAATTCCTTAAAGACACCACGCTGCTGGAGGCCCGGGCTGTACTAGGAAACCAGCTGGATAGAAGGGAGGCCCTGGAGAACCGGAACAAGAACTGTGCGGGTCCAGCTGTCAGACCCCTAGTGCACTAAAACAAGATCCAAAAATCGAAAATGAAAGTTCCTTTTAGAAGAGGAAAAGTATCTTAAGGCACCTTAGTGGGTGCGAACAACCACCTAGAAGACAGCGAGCAATGCACTTTTTTGGGTTGTTAAATATATATTTCACCTTTTCTGTCTTTATCGCCCCCCCTGTAGCTGTTGGCTGCGTAACAACATCGCCTTCTATGTGGGCGTGGTGGCCTACTTCCTCCTGATCTTTGCTCTGTGCCTGCTGGTCTTCATCGTCGTTATGATCCAGGTGTCCCGGATCAAAAAGCAGAACCCCCAGAACCAGGCTCCCAACAGGGGCGTGATGTCTGATCTGCGCAGCGTTGCTGGCCTCATCATTCTGCTGGGCCTCACCTGGGGGTTCTCCCTGTTTGCCTGGGGACCCCTCTACTTACCCTTTGTTTACCTTTTCACCATATTCAACTCTCTGCAAGGTGAGACTTGTATGAATATAGTGGTTCTCTTGTTATGATGAAACTGATATGGTTTTATTCACATTACCCAAACCATAATATGCAAATGTACCCTAAAAGCAGTTTAATTTGTCCTGTTCAGGATTTCTCATCTTCATTTTCCACTGTGCGTTGAAAGAGAGTGTCCGCAAGCAGTGGAGAACGTATCTTTGCTGCGGGAAACTGCGATTGTCTGAGAACTCAGGTAGGTTCCTCTACCTCGGATCATTTGAATGTACACATGAGGGCTCTTCAACCTGGGACGTAGGACGGACAGACAAGAACCTGCATTCTAAATTGCCCCAATTTGCTTTAAAAATAGTCACAACTCTGTCAAAGTTGACACACTTTTAGTGTACAATGATGCAGTGTATGTTCATAAAAGGTCCTCCTTTTACGTCTAAGAATCTGCCTAAGAATAAAGACATTTTTAGTTCTTAGGCCGTCTGCTTCCATAGAGACATAGAGGTGAAATCTGATTGGATGAGAGCTCTCCTCAACAGAAACTGGAGGCAGCGCGACTGCAAGCAGAGAAACAGACAAAGACAGGAGCTGTGCAATGAGAAAATAAGCTAATATGGAAAAATAATTATAATACATGTTGTGTATTTGTGAAAAACAATGAAATTATAAAATAGCTATAACTATGTACAGACATAATAAATATAACTATTATTATGAACAGTGTATTAATATTGCACAGGTTGAAGTGTTTTTGTGGTCTACTTGGAGTTCAGCTGGTTGTGCAGCCTGACAGCAGCAGGAAGGAAGGACTTTTCTTTAGTCTTAAAGTAATCCAGTACTATTTGTCTGTACATGTATGGGCACACTGCAAACCAGAACAGCTAATAGCTAATCCGTCTTTACTTTTAATTTTCCAAAATGTGAATCCCACTGAATCTATATCACAATCCCAATAATGGGAAATGTAGTTCCAGAATTAAGAGAGTATGATTATCACTAAAATATAAGTAAGACAGAAAAATAATAGAAGTGTAGAACAGTTTTTTTATGAAAATATTATTATGAAAAACTTGATTAATCTGGGAAATTGAAAAAAGTTTGAAAAAAGTTTAGTCAACCCAACTGACACGAGGTTGGTCATACTCACTTTTCTGCAGATTGGAGTCGGACGGCCACCCAGATCAACAGGGGTATGTCTGTCGCAACGGCAACCACCTCAGCTACCCAACTCCCCTCCCGAAGCTCCTCCGTCATCAGCGACGCCACCAATGGCAGCGGTACGTTTCGCAGGTCGCAGTTATGCAACGTCCGCTCCGCATTCGTAGCTTTTCTAACCTCGTGTCGCTCTCCCCCACAGACTCGGTGTTCATGGACAGCGGGATATCCGACGGCTCCAACAGCGACGCGCTCCTCAACGAGATTCACAGAAGGAATCTGTCGCTGTGAGGCTGAGGATCCATTCGGGATCACAACGACTATCAAGTTTGAGAGATTAGTGGACACGAAACTCATCCCAGGAGTGGACGCTCAAGAGAAATGCTCAGTGTTACGGAAAGGTGAAGGTTTTACAGGTGCAATGAAGGACGGAAGAAGCGAGACTGAAGAACATTTATGCGAGGGTAATGCGACTTGATGCCTTTTTCTATATTAACAGTAGAATACATGAATGCAGAAATAATGCAAGAGACTTGTAGGACTCATACAGAAGATGTGTTTCTGACTGAATAATGTAATAATTTTACTGTTTTGCTTGTTTCAAAGCTATCAGCGGTGTTACTGTACATAATAAATATGATTATTTGTCGTCAGCGAGAAAGCCGACGCATGTTACAGATACTACATCGTATCTAATTAGAACAAACGCTGATGACTTTGTGTAGATTATTGTGAGGCTATTTTGCCTCATTGGTGGAACGACAAGCCAAAACTCAACTAAACAGGAATTATTTTATAATAAATTTAAAAAACATGATGTATTTTTTTGAGTATTTGAGGGGAGTGGCGGTTCTAGACCATTTCAAATGAGGGCACGCTGGGTTCACGTGCGACTCAGAGTTGTTCGATCATCTGTATGTTAGAGATTATTTAATTAAGTGTAAAAGACGTGAAGTATGATCATGCCGTGTGCTGGGGCATGACTAAGAGCGAGGGCACATATTGCTCAATGCCCTTGTGCAAGAACACATGCACGTCATGAGAGAGAGAAGAGATAATTAAAACTTCCACTCCTCACCTGTCGAGTCCGTCTCTTTTTTCCGAGCCATCTCCGTGACATCTCTACATCTTTAATCAAACCTTGTTCAGCAGAAACCAGCGATTACCATCCAGCAGACCTCCCCTCTCCTCACCACATTGTGTAACCTTCAGCAGATCATCATCCCCCCGAAGCCAGTTCCATCACAGCCTGTGAGGACCAACCCGGAGGATGGCAGCAGTTGGCTATTAAAAGGTTTTACACAAACTCAAATGGCCCAACAGCTCGACCTCTAACGAGAGCCAGAGGAGGAAGCTCGCCGTGTGAATAATGGAGAGGCAGCGAGGTCGAGCCGTTCAGCAACTATTTGAATTCTTCCTGAAATAATCATCCGTGTGACTATTGTTGTTATTCCTAATGTTCTGGGCTCTCTTTAGAAGCTCAAACTTTTTACTGAACATTGTTTTATCAGCTTGATACTTATTATTAGTTATTATTATTATGATACTTATTTAGGCTTATTGTCAGACATTTTTGTCGAGCTGTCTTGACTTTTGTCCTCTTTTCTAGTTCCCTGTAGTGAAGCCACACCGAGGAAGGCGGGTGTGTTTCTAATTCATCGTTTGCATAAACAAAACAAAATTAATTAAATCAATTTAGGTTTTGGATCAATGCACACTATTGTGTAGCCTAAATATATACTTTAATACAATAGCTCCATCATATAACATCAGAATCACATACGATCATCTTTCATGCGTATTCATGCCCAATGACTTATATCCAATAGATGTATTAGCATATCCATGCAGGACAATCTTTTAAATTGTGTTTGGTACCTTGTGGAGAAACTCAGTTTAACAGATCAGTCGATTAAGTGAGTCAAAAAATTCGTGCCAATTGCATCTTCTATAGATATTTTATGTTGCTGGTATTTCACTTTTCTTGTGTGAATATTTGGCTTAAATACTGTACAACCTGCACCTCACACATCGTCCACCAGGTGTCAGCGTAACCCCACACCTATTAAAGGCATCACAGCCGCTCATGTTCACACAGGGAAAGAACAGCAGAGGGCTTCGTAACACTTTGTGTGTTACTGCCACCTCATATAAAACAATTCTAGCGCTTACATTTAACAATGGAGAAAACTGCCCCAAACAACTGATTTACATGATCCGAAACCCTTCTGGATTATTCATGTATGCATGCGAATCCTGCCGGTCAGATGAAATTTGGTTACGTCTGGTTCACTTGAATAATTTTCCTCCAGATTTGACTTACTAATGACACGTCAGTCAAGGGGGGAGCTTTTTTCTTCTTGTTTTGAATTCTAATTCGATTTGAAGGTTAACTTTTAGTGCATCAGTGTGGCTTTTATCGCCTCTTTATAACGACGGCCGTGTGGGAAGGCTGAAAGAGAAAAGTGATGCAAGTGTTTATTTCTAAATAGATGCTTTACAGCTTATCTCAGAGTAGGAAAACGTACACTTAGGAACAAAAGATTGACCCCCCCACCTACTGTGACAGTTGTGGACCTCCATTATCGAAGGCATCAGTATTTAAACCAAAGGAAAGGTCCAGCTCTCCCTCAGGGTGCTTCAGTAACACCTGGCCAGCATTCGTCACTTTCACTGGACGTCTGGGTCGTGACCGAAAGAACGAGGTCTCGGATACAAGCGGTCGAAATGAGTTTCCTCTGTAGGGCGGCCGGGCTCAGCCTTAGAGATAGGGTAAGGAGATGAGTTTCCTCTGTAGGGCTCAGCCTTAGAGATATGGTAAGGAGACGAGTTTCCTCTGTAGGGCTCAGCCTTAGAGATAGTGTAAGGAGATGAGTTTCCTCCGTAGGGTAGCCGGGCTCAGCCTTAGAGATAGGGTAAGGAGATGAGTTTCCTCTGTAGGGCTCAGCCTTAGAGATAGTGTAAGGAGATGAGTTTCCTCCGTAGGGTAGCCGGGCTCAGCCTTAGAGATAGGGTAAGGAGATGAGTTTCCTCTGTAGGGCTCAGCCTTAGAGATAGAGTTAGGAGATGAGTTTCCTGCTGCCACCGAGATCCGACCCCGGATGAGCGAGTGAAGATGGATAGATGGTTCTGTCCTTTTTAAGGTAAATATCCCAAAAGGTGCACTTGAAGAAGTTGTTCAGCACTTCACCTCCATCACATGTGGAGCTTTTAGCCGAACTCCCATTACTAATTCTGAGATATTGCACCCTGCAGCCATCAGATTGCAAAATATCTGCGCTTACATCACACAGCTCGCTCGACACACTTTGGATTTGGAGATATTGCATCTATTTACAAATAATCTGAAATATTACTGGCATTCTGCCCTCGCCAGAAATACTTTTGATGGAGGGCTTCTCTGCACTAGACATTCTGGCAGCTGCATTACAGGTCTAACTCACTTTGTTACCGATACACTTCTTTGTTATTGCCAACTCACCAGACAGTCTCAGGAGTCGGTGGTGGTCGTGAATGATAAGTGGCCGTATCGTGATGTTTGATGAAGGTCAAAACTGCTGCCGGTAAGACGTCGTCTTTTAATGTGCATCTCCCAAGCATGTCTCGTTATCACAGACATGGAGGCGGGAGAATAAAGAAATCGTCTCTGAATTACTGGCAGTATAAACTTATGCTCCTAGTATCTGTGCTCAGGGAGAGCACATCTCATTTCTGTGTGTTTGTGTTTTACGAGCGTGTCCATAAATATCTCAATTTTCTAAATACGTCGATGTCTGAACCCTCTGCTCCTTTTTCCGCCTTTGATAAAGTTTGAAGTACGCACCGACTGTTCGTTCCGTCTCCTCAGCAGAAATAAAAGTCTCCCCGGGGAACCATCTGATCGATGAGGCGAACCTCTCAATCAAATGTTGATTGAAGGAAGCCACTGAATCAGCAGGATCTTTATTGTTTGGCAAATTGGGAAATTTAAAGTCGTAATTATGTGAGCGCTTAATGTCCTCCAGCTACTACAGGCCTTTTTTTTTATCCATAGAAATGTAAAATGCGAGTTGAAACGTGTGGTTTAGCTTCATGCTCCTCAGTAATGAGAAAATCAGGAACGTCACAAGGATTCCCAACTAGCTCGTTTGTTGCACAGGAACATGAATTTCCAATTCTGTCTGAGCAAATGCTCCGGGAGTGTGATGACGTCAAAGAAAGATCGGGAAAAAAAGTATATAGGGTGTGAGAAGGGGGGTTGAATAGGTACAAAAAGAGTTATTTTGAAGTTTTCCGTACATTTTTTGTGCATTTTCCTTATTATTTTAAGACCAACCATGATGTTTTTCCTAAACCTAAGGAAAGGGTTTTCCTCTGAATGCCGGCGTTGAGCATCACAGTGTTAGAAAACGACGCCAAGAGGTCCTGACCAGGCGACTCCATGTTGGGAATGAGAACAGAACATATTGTGGTTTACAAAATACTTAATGCATATTAGAAGTCCTCCCTCCTTTTAAAAGTCAGAGATTCTTATAGAAATACTGTTTTCTATGGGCCAGTGACTCCATAGCGTATGGTAGCACTTCTAGGACTAGCTTAAGTGTTAGCAATTAGCATGAGCAATTCACAAGCTATCGATAACGGTGGTTTAGGGTGAGTAAAGGTTAACCGGACACATTTGCAAACCAACCATTTAGTTCTCATCCTTCAAGTATTTTCTTTTGTTAATCACCCCAAAAATACCGCTCGAAAGCGAGCCTGAGCATAAATCTCACCTTCGTGCCGCTCGTTGAGGTTTGTTTACGAGAATTTTAATGGAGCTTTGAGAGGGGCTGACCTTTCAATCACAAAAAAAACATTTTATTTGTATTGTTTCCAATCTTCTTTTGCTACTGCGTGCCTGTGATGACACTTGGCTGTACTGAGACGAAGGACAGTGACAACACTTTGGGTACATCTCAGCTGAAGAGGTAGAGAAACGCAGCACAAATGCTGGAGTCCGAGTTCGAGGGGAAAAAACGTCTTTGTTCATACTGAATGCAAAACAAATCTTTGTGATGACTATGTGTATTCAATCGGTTATGTGCGAAGAAAATAAAGTTTTGGAATTCAAGATGCCGGACAGGATGTTAGGCCTGTAGCATTATGCAGAGAAGTGATCATTTTGAGGCCCTTTCTACACATTTCATAGTTTCAGATTGTGGCACTCTGATTGGCTTGGTTTGTGCATGAAGTTTTAATTCATTAATTGTGTTTTCTTTGTATTTGCTGACCCCAGATATTAAAAAGCATCACCACAGCCATTTAAACATATTTTTTTTAACTGATGAACAAAGTGACATAACATTCGTAGTTTGTTGTCTGGCTCACAGAAGCAGATGGTGCTCACTGACTCGGCTCACTCAAAGTCCAGATTAGTCTGAAAGCTGGAGCTCAGTGACATGTTAGAGCCCTCTTGTCCAACTTTTATTCCCTATATTAAGAGCCAAACTTCCTGCAAACATTCCCCGCTGAGCGTGTTTTGCCTGCTTCTGATTACGAGTGTTGTGTTCTCACACGGACAGAGTGCCAATGTCCCAGCATCCTCTCTGATACTGGGGGGATTAATTCGTGGTGGCTTGAGTCACTGGAAGTTGTATTTTCACACTTATTGAAGAATATAGTTTGATCTTTTACCTTCTGACTAGAGCTTCCAAGTCTTCCAGCAGCTCTGGATTCCTTTCAGCCGCTATGGAAGAAAGAAAACATGTTTATTTACAACATGAAGTACACGAGGAGGGCTAATGGAACAGCGCAGACCTCCTGCTGAGGCTTTCATTCTGGACTCTGAGCTTATTTGTCCAACATCCTTTCGAATGTTCATAGCAGCTGCAACTTTAGTGTTTTATTAATATTCTGCTTATTCAGTTAAAGCATAAGAGTCAATGCTTCAAAGATATGTGTTTAGGGCTTTTACATTTAACGCCGATGAGTCAAAAATGTGTGCGTAGAAAAGTGCAGCAGTTTAATTTCCATGCATATTTTACTATTCATGAATTATCCCTCGTGAATAATTAACAAAAAACAAATTTCGTGATTCAGCATTTTTAAGTATTCTTCTTACTTCTTTTGTAACACAAATCATCATATTGGTTTATCTTGAGATTGCATCATCACAAACTTTTTTTCTTATAGGTCATGAAAAGTTTGCATGTTGGATAACACCATATTTATACTTTATGATGATTTATTAGGTTCCCAAAGGAGTATATGTAGGTCGAGAAATTCATGTATTATCATATTATTATCTACTGTACATAGCAGATAAAAAATAAATAAAAGTCGTAGCATCGCAAAAAATATATATTTATAATCTTATGCCTCCACGCTGGTGACAGCTGTGCCCAGGTGCATTGTGGGTTTCCTGTCTGTACGTACGTCTGTACCCTTCCTGTGACCGCAACATGTCCGGAACGCCAGAAGGAAGTTTCTTCACATTCGGCACAAATGTCGTCTTGGACTCAACGGAGACCTGATTTAAAATTCGGGGGGTCAAAGGTCAAGGCCACAGTGACCTCTCATGCGTCCCATGCTCTCGAATCCATCCGCTCCAGAACGCCTGGAGGGAATTCAAATTTGGCACAAAAACGTTGACACACTAACCTGATCACATTTGAATATTTACGAATATATATATTATAATCAAGGCCTTGCCCATGTGCAGGGATGCCTTATTTAAGATGGCCTTGCACTAACAGAGGCCTCACATTTGTGCATTAATTTCCTCCTCCCACGCAGTAGAAAACACTCTGTTCATATCAAGATAGTTAACGATGCATATTTCTTGGTTCGTTATCTCGTACTCCTTCACTGGGACTAACGTCACAGTTTTGGTCCTTGGTGATTAACATGCCCTTCACCAGATGCCCGCAGGACAAATAGATCCATTGAATTGATTAAATAGATATTGAATAAGACTTCCCTTGGCAACACTTCTATGTGTCTGCCTTGCCTGGTGTGAACTGTTCTTTTCTTCCTCTGCAGTCCATCTCTTTGGACTTCTTCTTTGTGCGTCACATCGTCTGGGATGTCAATGTCGGGAAAGGTTGAAGGAAAAGTCTGAATAGTAAAACAACGGATGTAACAAGAGTCTTGATGTGAATGTTTACACGTCTGCACACTGCACCCAAACACAATGACATTTTCAATGCAAAAGTATAAAAGAAATACATTAAATTTATACAATACCAAATACATTTTCTCACCTGTATTCTCCACAAAATGTTCCTGCCTTTTTCTGTCTTAAATAAACCAAATGTTCTTTATAGGCTACAATAAAAGCTGTAATATAACAACAACATTTGGGTGACACCAATAAGTGGGCAATATGCATTTACAAGAGAAAGACTGCAGGTTGAAGAGAATGTCTCTAAACCGCGAAAACCTTCAATAAACAGAACTGGGACACAGCGTTGGAGGCGGGTCAAAGTTTTATGAAATGCTGTATGATTTACAACATTGTTGTTAGCCATGCTAGCTCCTGCAGGTCATGAGGTCATGTGTACGACCTCTGCCCCCTGCTGCCTACGGCTTCGTCTTGCAGGCACATTTCCACCAGTCTTCTCTTCTGCCAGTCAGCTGATCCCCCCTCCTGCACACCTGTCCCTCATTACCTCATCAAGCCACACCTGTTCCTCGTTAATTAAGCCCCAAATACCAGCCAGTGTTTCCAGCTTGTCGGTGCTGAGCGCTTCCTGTCGCGCTGCCTGTTTCTGCCTTCGCCAAATCAGTTTATTGACTTGTTTCTCGATGCTGACTGTGTCATGATCATCTTCCTGTGGTACTTTTTAAGGGTCCTGCTTCTAAATAATGCTGTGAATTAATGAGTTTGTTCATCTTGCAGTTATTCCAGGTACAACATACTGTAAACACAACGTGAATCGCTAAATGGTTTATAGACTTTTTTAATCCTTGTCAACACTCTTTTCGTGACTCGGGTTATTAAGGCATTACTGTTTATGCTAGAATCTGTTTTTACCATCTGAAATCAAATTATATTTAATCGTTCACTTTATCATTTCTGAGACGTCAAAACAGTTTATTCTTTTATGGGCATATTTTGAAAGTGTCTGGTTTTTTTCCCTGACAAGCAGACTCATTTGAACTTAAGTCGGAGATCGAGGGAAATTACATCCTTCTCGGCGCTGGCTGCCGGCCGTCCTAAAGGAGGGGATGTGCCGGTTACCGTTGGCAGGATGATGAAGAGGCATTTGAAATGCAGATATTAAAACGACATCAATCAAGTGTGCAAATGCAATCCGGACGAGTGTTTGTGCATCGATCAATCTTGCAGATCTATGGAGCGGTGGCCCAGTTTATTGTCTGAATGCTGATCCGTAAACAACATGAAGGATCTATGAATGCAAAATTAAGTTATTTGGCTGAAAAGCGACCGTAAAAGTGCAAGTTTGAATGTCTCTTTCAAACTTGTCTTTTTTTTATAGATTGAACAACCAACAAGAGCAATGGGTCAATTAACAGAATATAACTAACAACTTTGAAACTTTAAGTTCAGTTTTTTGCTTTCACTCGTAATGGATTATTTTTGGACACTGCTATCAGTAGCCATGTTAAACCTCTCCAGCATTATTCACTCCCTCAGATAAAACAGAGCCTCCTCCTGTCGTCGCTCAGACGTCTCAGTCCTGCGATGATGTTTATGAATATTTGACCAGCTCCTTCGGACATCCAAAATGCTATCTGAGGGAAACAGACGGTGGTATATGAGGGATGACGCAGAAAAGGTTGATAACTTCACTGAAAAATGGCACATTGTGAGTAAAAGGTGTTTTATCAAAATAAGCTGTCTCACAAGCAAATGTCTCAAGGTGACTCGGGAGTGATAAAACACACAGCAGAGGGTGTGGGTAATTTATTTCCATATTTAATATTAGAGAGAAAACATACTATACCCATGGGCACAAGGGAAATTAACCCATGATCAAATAATTAGAACTTTTCTAAATCTCCCAGCCCGTTGTGAGACTGAAAAGTAAATCAATGTTACATCTTATTGTTATTGTCCAATAGTTTGACATGTAAGTGTTGCTCAATTTAGTCAAAGTCAGCTTTATTGTCAATTCTTGAATATGTGCAGCGTGAAGAGTTAAAAAATATGTCCAACATATAAAGTGAATACAGATAATAATAATAATAAAGTTAAAATAGATTCAAAAAACATACATAAGCCGCAGACGGGCCAATTTTGGGCCAATTGGGCTTCAGCCTCTGGGACTGAGCATATCAAAAAATATAAGAAAAAAAAACTAAATCTAAAAAATAAAATTAAAAAAGGTAAAATCCCTTTATATGTTGGACATATTAATTGTGCCATGTGTATGACACTATTACACTATACATATAAACATAAACCATAATAATGACTCAAAGTGACTCAATGCACCCTGAGTTTTGAAAAAAATGCTGATTAAAAAAGTTAGGACTAGCTAGAAGGCTAAACGGGTGTAGAACCCATAGAGCCTACAGAGTTTACCAATACCAACTATTCCACGCTCACACAAAGCATCGCAAAGATACGCACAAGAATGTAATTTGTGTCAAGCAGAAATATAAAAATTGACTTACTTATGGCTGAAATATGAATATTCCAGGCCTTCCTGCTCCCTACTGACAGCTAAGGCCACGGAGTACCCAGCTGCAGTGTAACGAGCACCGTTCAGGGACCACCGAGGACTGTGGGAACTTTCAGGCTTGAGCGGAGTTGACATGAGTTCTCGACATGTCTGAACTAAAATAATTATTAGAAATACTAAACTGCACTTAATCAAAGCCAAACTTCGCACAGATACTCCTACGATATTGAGCTATTTTATATTTAAATAAAAAGTATTTGTTGATATAGTTAAGATAATACAAATTAACCTTTTTATTTTTCAGTGTACTGTCATAAACCAAAATACCACTAATTACAAAAAAAAAGACTTATTTTTTTTATCAAAGAGGACGTACAAGTTTTAAAACCAAAATAAGAAATCTCAAATGCAGACACATGGGTGAGCCAACGTCGTGGAGGAGGCAAGGCAAGGCAAGGCAAGTTTATTTGTATAGCACATTTCAACACAAGGTGATTCAAAGTGCTTCACATACAGCCATTAAAAGCATAAAAACACAATGCAGAATAAAATATTTAAACACAATCCAAAATAAAAGATTTAAAAACAATTAAGAACAATCATTAAAACAATAAAAAACAGTTAGAAGGATAATAGATAGATATAGAATTGAATAAAAGTTGCAGTGCAGTTTAAGATATAAAATGCAGTAGTGAAATGTAGAATCTGGTTTAATTAAAGGCAACAGCAAACAGAAAGGTTTTCAGTCTGGCTTTAAAGAGGCTGAGGGTCTCTGCAGACCTGCAGCTCTCAGGGACCTTGTTCCAGATGTGTGGAGCAGAAAAGCTGAACGCTGCCTCTCCGTGTTTAGTTCTGACTCTTGGAACAGAAAGTAGACCCGTCCCAGACGACCTGAGGGGTCGGGATGGTTCATAAGGCAGCAGCAGATCACTAATGTATTTAGGCCCTAAACCATTCAGGGCTTTATAAACCAGCAGCATGATTTTAAAGTAAATTCTTTGTTGGACAGGAAGCCAGTGCAAGGACCTCAGAACTGGAGTGATGTGATCCACTCTCCTGGTCTTAGTGAGGACTCGAGCTGCAGCGTTCTGAATCAGCTGCAACTTTCTGATTGACTTTTTACTGAGACCTGTGAACACACCGTTACAGTAGTCAAGTCTACTGAAGATGAATGCATGGACAAGTTTCTCCAAATCCTGTTGAGACATAAGTCCTCTAACCCTTGATATATTCTTCAGGTGATAGTAGGCTGATTTTGTAACTGTCTTGATATGGCTGTTCAGGTTGAGGTCTGAATCCATAACTACACCTAGATTTCTGGCTTGGTTTGAGGTTTTTAACGTCAGTGATTGTAGCTCAGCGCTCACTTTCAATCGTTCGTCCTTGGAACCAAAAACAAGTACTTCTGTTTTATCTTTATTTAATTGAAGAAAATTCTGGCACATCCAGTTGTTGATTTCTTCAATACATTTAGCCAGCACTGGTATGGGATTATAGTCCCCTGGTGATATAGTTATGTAGATTTGTGTGTCGTCTGCATAGTTATGATAACACACTTTGTTGTTTTTCATAATCTGAGCCAGTGGAAGCATGTAGATATTGAACAGAAGAGGCCCCAGTATTGAACCTTGGGGAACACCACATGTCATACCAGTCAGCTCTGACCTGTAATTAGCTACCGACACAAAGTATTGTCGGTCCTTCAAGTAAGAGTCAAACCAGTTAAGTGCTGCGCCAGAGAGTCCTACCCAGACTTTCAGTCTGTCTAGTAGTATGTTGTGATCGACTGTGTCGAATGCAGCACTGAGATCCAGTAATACTAAGACTGAAATTCTGCCTCTGTCTGTGTTTAAGTGGATGTCGTTGAAAACCTTAACAAGAGCAGTTTCAGTACTGTGATGCTGACGAAAGCCAGACTGGAAGACATCAAAACAATTATTTTCGGCCAAGAAGCTATTTAGCTGATGATAAACCACTTTTTCCATTATTTTACTTAAAAAGGGGAGGTTTGATATTGGCCTATAATTTTTCATTATTTCGGGGTCTAAACTAGCCTTCTTTAGGAGTGGTTTAATAACTGCAGTTTTTAGGGCTTGTGGGAAGACACCTGAGAGAAGGGATGTGTTTACAATTTGTAAAAGGTCAGTGATCATGCAGTGCGAAATATTTTTGAAAAAGTGTGTTGGTAGAATATCTAAGCAGCATGAGGATGTTTTCAGATGTTGTATAATGTCTTCTAAACTTCTTTGGTTAATTGAATGAAATTGTGTCAAGATATTTGGATGGATGTTATTTAAAGATGGGGACAACACACATCCTGTGGTTGGTGTGGAGCCACCAACTGCTTGTCTAATTTGCTGAATTTTGTCAGCAAAAAAGAATGCAAATTGATTGCATGCCCAGGTGGATTGGAGCGTAGCAGTGGATTGGAGAGGAGCAGCTGTACGGACTGTATAAGGAACTGCAGCAGCTCTGGGTGGACTTCTGAGGCAACCTTGAGTCCAAAGTCAACTCTCGACACGAGAAAGCCAAAGGAAGTAAATAAATAAATAAAAAGCGACTTAAATCTCTCTTCCTACAGGAAACATTCACTTTATCTGTCTCTTGAAAGCTTTACCTTCAGGCGAGGCTTTCATAAAGGGGCTCTGTCCCCTCCCTCAGCTTTGCTTTTGGAATAAAAATAGCCCATCAATTTGACATGCTTACCATGTCAGTTAGCAGACGTCTTACTTTTTAATGCAGAGGGACCAGCGGCAGGCGGGGGAGGGGAGCTAATGCTTTTCATAGAAAGAGGTCCTCTTGTTACTAACATCACAGTTTTGAGTTACACAGATCTTCATGATCTACATGTTCTTTATTTGTCTCATTTATTGATCTATTCAGTTCTATCAGCCATAACTGCCAACATAATAATAATGGGAGCTGCGTCTTTATGGGGTTTATAACGTCTCTAAGTAAGGAGAGAATCAATATGTTCACAGTCGGATTCATAATTATAGCTAATGGCGTTTTCAGAACATGGAAAAGGGCACCATTATAGGGAGGTGTCGCCCCGATAAAATCACCACCTGACGAGTCCGTGAGAAACCTTTAATCAATGCTGGATACAGTAATGAATATATATAATTAGCTGGAGCTCTTATTGATTGAGAGCAAAATCTCAACGGCCTCGAGCTGTTTAAAACATTACATTTCCTGATGCAATACAGTATTTTCCTATAGGTGTTGAAGTAAAGCTGTCATTACACTGCATTATAGGTTTATTATAGTCATGGTCTTTTATTCCCTGGGGCAGTTCATGCAACAGTAGCAGGATGTAGGAAGCATGCAGATCTTTATGCCGATGACATCGTTGTTTATGTTTCTATTTTTAAAGATCACATGACTACGTGGCTGCCATCAGGGACAGATACCGATACAGATATCGGACCCATACTGACGAAAATAGCTAGATCGGTTGTCTGAGACAATAGGGTTGATCTATTCAATTCAGTTATATGTTCATGTACATTATAGTCTGAATTTTTTTTTCTTTCTACGTAAATCCTGATCATTCTGAAGATTTTCTACCAAGTTGCTGGTGTACGATTATATTATTATTGTTGGGGTCTTTGGAGTTTTTCCTGTGCCGAATGGGCTCAAGTATGAAGTTTAGAACCATTTTTAAGACCATTTCTTATCTATTTTTAAACATAATTAACAAGATAATAAAAGTAAATTGAAGCATTCAGAGAAATACTTTAATCTCTACGGCTCACTAACTAAAAAGCTGCAAACATGAAGCCGTGAGAGATATTAGTGAGACTTTAATGGTCAAAGGTCAAACTGTGTTGGATTCTCAGGTATGTTTGAACAACAAAGTGACAGAAGTCTGGTTACGAAATGTAACAAGCAGGAAATGAACTGCAGTGTTCACTTCAGATCATATTATAATGAGAGTGAAATGTACGTTCGTACAGTGAGAATATCCATTAATGTCGGTTTGTGGAAAACCGAGCTCGGCAGATTGCCCAAATCAACGCTGGCCCCTCCCCTTACGAAACCTCTCCTTTTGGGCTGTCATGCTTATCATGCAATCACCTCAGATTTGAGTTCCCAGGGCCAGAAATACTGTAGATAACAGATGAAAGATAGGGCTGCGAGTGCTTTGAGATAAGAGGCTGATCGTTTACACAACTTCTCATCTGATGGTGCTTGTGTGATCGTTTTTCCCAGGACAGTAAATTAAGCCAAGGAGCTGTTCATTAGGAGGAAGTAATTATCTCATCGCTGATTGATTACAGCACATTGTATTTGAGATACACAACTCTGAGAAGTCAGATCCATAAAGACACTTCTCGCTATCGGAGCTGCCGGAGAAGAAAACGGTAATCTTTGACGTGGTAACGATAAAGCAGACAAACGCTGCTTTTACTTTCCATTACTGACATGTTTGCTGTCGGGTTTTTAAAGGCAATGCAACAGAGCATCCTGCAAACTCTCGCTGAGTAATGTTCCTCCTACAACTCCATGCACACCGCTTTGATGTGTGCAGAGAAACATCTTCAGATTGACAGACCTGCTGTGCCTTGTTGCACAAAACGGGTTGAAGATATATTGTAAAAAGCAAGAAAATATGCCCCTAAACCACACTCTAGATCCTAAGCACCATAGCTCCCCATATGGGGAGGTCGAGAGTTCACCCTCTGAGACTGAGCATATCAGAAAATACAAGAAAAATCCAAACAAAAAAAACAAAACTCCCCGAAAAACAAGTCAATATAACTCATTTGTGTCATGTTTATAACACTAACACTATTACACAATAAATATAAACATAAACCATAAGTATGACTCAAAATGACCCCCAAACCCCCAAACTGAAAAATGTTGATTAAAAAAAGTTAGGGTTAGCTAGAATGCTATACTCAACGGTTTTGGAATCAACCATTCCACTCTCACACAAAGCATTGCAAAGATATGCACAAGAAAGTAATTTGTGTCCAGCAAAGATTATGAAAATGGACAACTGAAAACTGTAGGTCTGACCCAGGTGAAGACAGCTGCAGTGAAGCGAGGTGCATTTGAGGACCGTAGGACGAGCTGTGGCGCTTTCAAAACTTTCAGAATTTCCACACTTCTCGACATGTCCGAACTAATTATTAAAAATACTTAACTTCACTCAATCAACTCCAAACTTCGCATAGATACTCCTACACTATTGAGCTATTTTATATAATAATTACAGTCTTAGGTGAAAAGTTTAGATAATACACTTTTTTTTCCTTCTTTTTCTGTCATAAACCAATACACCACTAACACATACATGGCCTTATTATCTATCTTCACAAGGGAATATATTATAGCTTTTTACATTTTTCAAATAAACCTTGTGAATGAAGATATAATCAGGTTTTAGTATGAGATAAAAAAAATTCGCAATTTTGGCTGAAAAATGGCTGGTGTGTTAAGATCCAAATATCTTTAGTAGAGCAACTAAGAGTGGATTTTCTTCTCATGAAGGAAATATATTTCGAGCTGGGTGATCTGATCACTTGAAAGCGTCCGCGCTGCATTTCTTTGTTCCTTCTTTGCAGCAGAATACCTCCACAAAGACCTCCTTCACGCAGGACATCTTGCCAGTTTTAATCATCTAAACTGGTTCATTCAGTCCCCAACTCTGCAAAGAGCAAATTGACATTCCCTTTTTCTCAAAACACATCTTTTATTTGCAGCCAAAAATCTCCTTTTGAGATCTGCCAAACATCGCCGTCTGCTCTAAATCTGCACTAAAGAAACATTGGAGGAGCCGGTAAAGGCCTTTCATTGATTAGGCTACAAACACTGGTGGGCTGTGCTATCTCTGTCGCATGTTCAATAACAATGCAGCGTTTCAAATGTGATCCTGGATGGGTCTGCACGAGGTTCAAAGTGTGTCTCATGTTACTTTGAGTCGGTGTGAAGTTACAACCTGAGATCCATACGACCCGGATCGGCTCCCAATCCTAATCTGATCAGCGGCATCTGGAATATTTAAAAGCATGTTCAAAAGGGTCTGTCCAACTTTGTTCTCTGGATCCTTCAGCAAAGCTGTCGCTTCAGTGCAGGGCACACACACACACACACACACACACACAGACACACACAGACACACACACACACACACACACACACACACACACACACACACACACACACACACACACACACACACACACACACACTAGCCATGTCCTAAACCAAATAACCAAAACAGTGACATTAAAATATGGAACAGTGGTTAATATTTTAAACATTGCATTTTAATATTTGACATGAATCATCATGGTAGTTTAATGTTTCGATGCATTCTGACGCTTTTCCATCCAAGCATCGGACTTTTGTTTAGTTTTTTTGTGTTGTATTTTTTTTCCCATGGGGCCGAGGGGCGAGTCATTGGACACCAACTCCCCTGTATGCACGAATGCATGAACGCACACACGTCGGCCTCCGTCAGCTCAATGCACACAGGATGGAAGCCCTGGTATGCAGCTCCCACTGCAAGCGATGGCTTCTACTGTACAAATCCACCAAATTGTTACACCATGAAATATTATTTCCCCCCCGGTTTGCGTTTTACTGAACACGGGATGCATTTCCCCTGAAGCGGTTGTGTCCTGGCTGATGATTAAACACTTCCTGGTTGTTCTTTCGAAAAACTGCTGACTCCCATCTGGGACTTTGTCACGAAGGTTCTTCTTTTCATTTCTGCAAGTGAAACTCTTCGCCTCATTTATTCGTCTCACTTTGGGACCCGCCATCTTCCCCTCAAACATATCCGACTTGCACAAACTTTTTTGTCACTACAGAGAAACAGCACAGAGTCATTTTAAATGAAGGGCAGTAATCATGTTAACTTGAGTATTTCCAAAGGCGCATTTCAGGTCAATTACAGTTTAATGAAGCCAAAATGTACTAATCACATAGACTTTGCCGCCATTGGCTATAATTTCATTTTTGCACGCACAAACAGGCAAATAATTTATTGTTTCCTCTGCGCTTTCATCCAATATGTCCTGGAGGTTATATATCAAGACTTTCCCCCCAAAACCGATGGGTTTGCCTGAGTTTTGGAACGCCTTTTATATATTATATATATCAAGACTTATACATATTAATGGGTTCAGATCCTGGAGGAGCACTTGACCTGCAGTTTGAAGAGGAAGCCTCTTTGAGTTATGAAAGTGCAGGTTCTTGTTTCTGACGGTGGATTCTGGATGCCTCGCTTCACAGTTGAACATATATTTGTGTATTTTAGTACTTTTTAGTACTTACTATACATTTTTTCGTCAGGTTTGTGTTCTCAGTGCAAAACCTTTTTCAGGTAATAGTCCAGACACAACCCGTCTATTAAATCGGACACGTTTGGCCAGTAATATTATTCCAGGATGTGACAGAGAGAGAGTTTCATAGTCGTAGCTATGAACCCACCTGATCTCATCCGTTTGCCAGCTTTTATCACCCAACTTCATTGGATTTTATTTACACTTTCATGATACTTTCATACGTTTCTAGATATTGAACGGACCTCTTTTTTTTTTCTTCTTTAAATCCATTATCAGCTTTTTTCTTTGCATGTCTGTCCTTTACCTATTTGTGGTGTATAAGCTGGGGAATGATGTAAGGATGTGCCAGTCTCATTGAGCAAGAGTACAATGAACTGGAATGAGATCATCTGAAGGTAACACTTCGTCTCATCAGGTCTCATTGATCCCTGAGAGGCTGCAAGTGAAGGACAGGTGTGGACGAGGTGGGCAGGAGATAAAAAAAAGCACGATTCATTTTTCAAATGCCAGATGTGTCTGTGCGCTCAATATCTACTCGATACACCACGGCTGAATTATGAGCGGCCAAAAAAATTAAAAAAACGGGACAAAGTAAAAAAATAGAGGTCGTATTAACAGAATCCAAAATTCAGAGACCATATTTTATTAATACTTTCCTCAAAGCTCACAGCCAAACATATAGTGCTGCGTTTGCCAAGCTCAGTTCTCGCTGCCACATTTCTGCAATCTGTTATTTTGTAGCAAATGTCCCCTGCTGCTTCTTTTTTTTTGACAAGCCAAGTAAGGAATAGGAAGCCAAAAGTTCTTTGAATTTTTAGAAAGAGCCCTGACAATACTTTTGGAGAGTTTAGTTAGAGTTTGATGAGAAGATCTATACCTTTATCACGTCTCAGTGGTATGAATCTCATCTAAATATCCGTAAGAAAACCAGTGTTGACCAACATGTTGAGCTATTCCTTCAGGTAGGGTTGGAATCTTCTTTCAAACATTTTGGTTGAAATTCCCATTACATCCCGACAGCAAATCAATAAACAAAATCCTCATAATGATAATTCTGAGTAAGCTTTGGCACGGTGGCTTTCTTTAGCTTCTCATACGATATCTTGATTACTGCTGAACCGATGGGCACAACGCTTTGTTCACACATTCCTGGTCCACAGAGGAGGAACGAGCAGGAATGTTGTTGGCGCCCCAATTGGGCAACCTTTGGAGCTACAGCCGCGAGCGAGCGACTCAAATTGGAAAAAAGTTGGCACTGCTGGGCTGGGCTTATATGTCGGATATAAAAAAAATAATTAATAATAATCTAGCGTAGTTTTGTTAGTTGTACTTGTTAAGCGTTAAAGACTTTATGACTAAAAGGGAAAAAGCGGCGTCTGTCTTGCGTCTTATTTGATGCAAATGCTCACACACACACATTGCTTCACCATCACGGATGCGGAGACTCATTTTGCCGACTCAGCAAGCTTGAAATCCAATGACTGACAGCCCGAAACCGGAGACAGCGCCATCTTTTAACGCCAGAGAGAAGCTGAAATGTCGCTCATGAATAAAGAACTGTGTAGGCTCACCAGCTGAGATGAAACTGGGACCGTTTCTGCGTTGCACTCCTTTAAGGGAATCTTTGAGGAATATTTTTGACTGGCGGTTTAACCTCTGCATTTTGGAGTGCTGCATAATGACATGCAAATGCGAGAAAAAAAAATGTAATTTGACGTCAGGGAAAAACGCTGTCAGGCCAAATAGAAGGATGATGGATGACATCTTAAGTGACTGCAGTCAGCCATTAACATCCATTTTCACTCAACTGTACTCGGAGACATGAGGCTACAGCCGTTCAATTTCAGTTTTCATAGGAACTAAATAACTTAACAGTTATGGCCTCCAGACTATACTTACTTTAAAAAGCACGGCACCTTATAGGGTTTAAGATGCATTCAAGGCTACAGTAATCCATTGCGATACTTTCTAAAGAGGAATAAATGGTGGTTTAGGTTGTTAGAAAAGGTTTGATCTGGTTTCCACAATATCATATTCAGGGTTGCACTTCTTTTAAAAGTAGCGGACATAAACAGATTAATCCATAGAAGCTACAGCACATTTATTATTCATGGTTTCTCCATAGGTCTCAGATCAAAGGCCGAACCATACATATTTTAGCATCCTCCTCCTGATCTGTCAGACATCAGCAAGGACAGAATCGCTTTGCACTATAAGACAACATTGAGTCTTTTTGCTGGAAATCATTGAATTTTCTTAGAAATCTTTCACTCTAAAAATTACCAGCAATCCTGTGAGGTGAAGGTGTCCCCAGAGAGGTGAAGTAGGTTTAATAGCCAGTGTTACATTCCTTGGTTCATCATGTCATCGAAGGAAACCATAAGGCTTTGGCTGTTGGAAGATGTTTTCTGAAAGTACCAAATAGGAATCATGGTTTAACTAAAGGGCCAAAGTCTGGATCTCACTTCATGGCTGATGACCCCAGAACCACGAAATTGATTTTTGATAAGTTACAAAGGGAGTCTGGGCTGGTCGGTGGGAAGTAGAGCAGGTCAGCATGAACATAATGTAAATGTCAGTTTGTGAATGAGAAGACTTTGAAACATCAACATACACAGATGCTTTTAGTCTTGAAAGTCAGAGAGAAACACGTCTTCTGATGACTGAACGGCTCAAAACCGCAGAAAACACAGTTAGACTGCTAATAGCAATCCTGTCATTAGGAAAAATCCCTAAAATAGAAGAAACGACAAAAGAAAAGACAAACAAATAGCGGACAAGACACGAGATGAAGCAGACAAAAGGTACAGCAAAAAAAGACAATCAAATTAGGGAAAGGACAAAAGACCGGGCAGAAAACAATTAGACAAACAATTACAGACAAGTTTAAAGAGACAAAAAACACAAAAATGAGACAAAAGACACAAAACAGACAAAAGGACCGACAAAAACCCTCCTAAAAGATGAATAAGACTATGACGAACATTCGGCAATAACCCCATAATTCCTGACTTTTACCATATCGAGTGATTCTCACTCTGCAGACTGTCGCTCGACTCAAAAGGACGCGTTTCGCCTTTATTCAGGAAAGTGCCCACTCCACAAATCATTGTCGCACACATCCAAACTCCTTACTTTGAAGTCGATTTTAATTTCGTTTTTTCTTTTCGTTCATGCTTCCAGCTGAAAGGTTTGACCCTCTCATGGCCTAATTATCAGCTGGCTGTGATTTGAAGCCTCCAATCAACAATGTTCGGGCTCTGCAGCTATTAATGGACCACATTTCTCTCTTGCTTGTTGACTTTGCCGACAGAAAATTTTGCCGTTGCAACAACAAGCACGGAGGGTCACTTCAGGGTTCATCAGTCCTCCCATTACAGCCAATTAGCAAACACGAGAATCAATGGAGACCAACGCAGAAGCATCAACTGACCTTGGAGACGTTTTAGTTTGGAGAACTGATTTGTGTTTCTTCAATTACACTGATGGATGCTTTGGAGAGGTTTTTCTTTGCCTCTGCATTTCCACAATTATTTTCAGATTTCCGATTCAGACATGAAGGAAACATGCCGATCCCCGAGATATGTTGACATGCAGTCAACATGTTTGGAACCTTTTAGCCACACAAGCACTAGAAAGGCAGTTTGTCTACAATGCTTTGGTCCAGATGAAAATATATAAAAACAAAATTTTGGTTTTACTCGTTTTTTGGCCAGAACTCATGAATTAATATGTTGATTATGTCAATTTCACACGTCTAATCAAACAAAATGATGAAGTGACGACATTTTGGAAAGGCGTGAACGTAAACTACAACAACACAAGGCTTATTTGGTCAAATATGTTGAACAGATATATTATGTTCTCTACATGCATTGTTAAACTTTGATTCTGATGCGGCATCGTCTTAAAATGCTGATTTCTATGTTTAAATCCTTCTCACTGACACAAATAAAGGTCTGCAACTCCACCCACAGGGTAAACCAACTCTGGACCTTCTCTTATCCGTCTTTCAGTTTGGTTCTCTTCAATGAGCATTACACCCACAGAGCTTTTCATTTAAAAGTTAAATTTAAACACCAAAGCCCGCCGGCTGAACTTCTGTAAATGTTGAAAGATTAGATCTGTGGCCCCCGAAGTGAACGATAGATCAATAACCAATGAACCCTGCGGATAACTCATTCAAATCTGTGGGTCAGTGGTTAGCAGGTCTGACTTTCAATCAGAGGGTTGGTGGTTCAAACCCCGGCTCAGCCAGTCCATGTCGTTGTGTCCTTGAGCAAGACACTTAACCCTCATTGCTCACCGTTGCTGTGTATACTGTACATCATGTAAGTCGCTTTGGATAAAAGCCTCAGCGAAATGTAATGTAAAATCTCGGGGGCCGTCTACTGTATGTTCTCAGTTTGTGAGACAACGTTCATTTCTTGTATCACATTTAAATGTGTATTTTATGACACATTTTACATTCCCAACATTCCCAATTCAGCGACCTCTTTCATCCTCACCCTAAAGACGTCAGCTGGAAACCGTTCGATGAAACGTTGTGTAAGTGTTGCGTTAACGCTGCGATTCCATCTGACTTCTTTGATTTGTTAATTATGAGACGTTAATAACGAAAGCCTCGTCAAGGTGATGCGCATTTCCAGAAGAAAACTGCTGATGGGGATCGGGTGTTTGTTAAACTACGACACAACTTGGTGTTGAGTCTCATGAGAAAATATGAAGAGCAATGCAGTTGTGAAATTAAATGAGTGAGCGGCCGCTATCTGATTTCCATGAAATGCTCTGGTTTGCCGCCCTATCGTGCTAATTTCATTTCTTGTGCATAATCCATTTTTAAAAGTCGGCTAATTGAATTTTCATGAGATTATAGCTCCCTTCCCAAGTGTGCTTTAATTCCTTGATACTCTATTCTCTGTGTACTGTTTGCAAATGTGCCATCACTCATTTCTTATTAATGACGATTAAGATGCTAATCACAGGCCTCATTATCTGTCCAGAAAGAGGAAAAAGGCTCAGCAGAGTAAACACATCCCAGTTTAGAACCAATATTTGACCAATCAAAGAAGTTTCACTTACACTGAATGATAAACAGGTCAGAAATATGAGAAATAAATTAACATAAATAAAAAATCAAGGTCTCTTGAATAGCGGCCACAGCGTCGGCTGTGTTATTCATGCCGGAGTCTTCTGGTCGATGAGAAGCTGGAAGCTCTGCAGCCGACTGCTGTTTTAAATGTGATACTTCTGTAGTGTGAGTCGGCACTAATAACCAGCTTATTACTGAACCTCCATGTTCTGCTTTCTGTGGAGTCAATGAAGCAGGATGTGTGTTGAACCTCCAGCGGCGCCTGTGGTCCACTGTGATGGTCATTTTATTGTGCGATATGCCACACACTGTTGGTATCATTTGGTTCAGGACACTGGGATGGAATTGGATATATTCTGAATATTCTTTTTTTGAAAGCCAGTCATCCTTTGCTTTATCGGGACAATCCACCTTTTTGAATAGATTTTTTTATACATTATTGTTAGAAAAATGATTTACACTCGACACCGGGTTTTGGTGGTCATATCAACAGGTCTGTTGCAAGAGAGGAGACAGATATACAACGTGTTACTTTACTAATTGCATATCCACAACTGCTCAAAGATTAGATTAAACCCTCCTTACATCCCATACCAACAGGACATCATGGCGTCTTCGTACCAACAACGATGCGTTGTCTCTAGTCAGCTGTTATCCCATATGATTACGGTGATTGCGGATTCTCCAGTCAGGCGCCCAACATGTGATAACAGTAAATGTAGATCTAACTGGCTGGCTTTATAGACAGGCCATAACTCACACTTGGGGGAAAGTTTATCTAGAAGTCACAGGCCATATAATAATAGAAGAAACAGAAGAAAGAAAACCATTTTTTCCCAACAATTATGCACCCTGCTTTCCCTGCCATGTGGAGGACGGGGCGGAGTTAATTTGCCCTCGGTCCTAATCAATTAAAACCAAACTGTTATTGTGTTTTCAAACCAGCGTGCGCACTCTTCTCCTGCGTGCACGGAGGAGCTCAGCGGGCGGCTGATTAGAGTTCACAGCACCTTTTTAAAATACCAGTTTAAACTGGGGTAATTTCACAGCAGCTTTAATACCGATGCACTAGTTAGAAGTTTTACATGTTTTTTTTCTTCTTCTTCAACCTAGTTAAGAGGTTCAGAAGAAGAAACTATTGTGAGTAAATGTTGACGCACTTGAATGTCATGGATGTGAACAAAAACGTCCAATAAGTCCTACAATCTGAAAATGTCTAGTTTTTTTTCCTTCTAGTTTCCTGTTTTATTTTGAAGTCATTGTCTTGTTTGTGCTCTGTGTCCCTGCACTTCCTGCCCCTGTGATTGGCCTGTCCCTGATTGTTTCCTCCTGTGTCCAATCACCTGCACCTTCCCCGTGTATTTAATCCCTGTTTGTCTCTGGCCCCAGTTTTGGAAGCCTTGTCTTGTTTTTGATAAATAAATTTAGTTTAGAACCATTGTTGGCTTTTGGGTCCTCATTTCGAAGCCACGCTGTGACAGAACAATGTGTGTGTATACATATATACAGTATATTCTCACAGCAATGCATCAACTACAGCTAAGTTTGTGGTACTAAGATCACAGATATGCACTCCTTACATGCATCTTTTCAAAATAAACACTTTTCTTCACAGGAAGTTATGTTTATGACAATAGTGTGGTTGATGCTACCTTGACTGAGTCATGTGACAAACGACACCAACGACTAACTTGATAAAATGTCACTCTAACTAAGTTTTGCTGGGAACACAAACAGCGGTCTCCTGGACGAAGGTCCTGTGTTTTATTTGAACTAAACTCTGGCAAGAATCAGATTAAAAGTCCACCATATGCACTGGAAATGACTTTAAATGGCTCCAGGGCTGCAGAACCTATGAAAGCAGGGTGAGGTACTATGAGAAGCAGAAGGCTTTGTGCACACGTTGCAGGAGTTCTATAGAAAGCATAATAAATAGCCTTTAGGAGTTCCCATGTAATGTAAGATCATGATCTCCGGCCTGCCCTCTTAAAGAAAAGCAATAGCTGAAATGGATCCTGCAGCCAGAGCATCTTCTCAGAGACAATTAAACGCATCAAATTGAACTCTTAAACTTCGGTCGGCTCCCCATCTGAACTCGTCTCCTACATTGTTTTTTTTTCACACTTGATCAGTTTACAACAATGCGAGTAATGTGATTGCTGCTTTCCCGACTGCGGTTTCCGCCGCAGCGTTCGATTCTCCTCTGCAGCAGCGAGCCGGGAAACATTTGCATTTCCTGTGCTGTGGATCGGTTAACGAGCAGCGGCCTGCCGGCATAAAAGCTGAGTATTTTCCGATACATCAAGCTGAAGCGGTTTAATTAGAGAGACCACAGATATATTTGGCTTCTATGGGCTTTCTTTTTTTGTGTGTTTTAAATAAAGAATGGCGCGCCGCCTCGGGCCACAGCATCAACAGAGGGTTAGTTACAGACACATTTAATGTGGTGAATGCAAACACTCATCCGGATGTAGTGCATTACTGTTGTACAAAATGTGTACACATGCAGTACACGTGCAGTACGAGCGTGTACGGCAATGCCGTGACCTGTACTTGACCTTCATGGTGCGTTCAGGCTCTCTGGCTGAACAAGTCAAGTTCATCCAGTCACCACTGTTTCTTAACACTACCACTTTGGTCCAGACTGGAGTGAGGGTTGGGCGATTGTTTTTGTTTTCATATCGTCCAATCGTGCGACCCGGTCCCCAGTAGGGGGCGGGGCTGTGGCTCCACATCTGATGGATAATAATACAACCTTGTTGCATGCAATACAGTCAAAGTTACATGAATGAAATGGATGAATGATAAAGAAAAAGTGCAACAGCAGTGCAATAACTTCCAGGTATATTATTTATCTGAGCCAAAGTCAAGTCTTGTATCTGTACAAAGGAAGAGAGATGATTCAGGGACTTAAAAGTAGTTTGTTTTTATAGTTCAATAAAAATATTTCTGCAACTTTCTCTCATGCTACAACACAATATAAGAACAAACCAGTTCTTAAAAGCTGTGTCAACATCATCCTACTCATCAAGTTGCTTTTTATTAAGATTTTCAGGCCCCATATTCTTCTTTTACATGAGGGTTTAGCAATATTGTTGCTTTGTCTTTATTTTCCTAGTGAAAATCTTAGTTTAATGCATTACAGACTTCAGTACAAGACCCATATATGCATCCTTCATGATCAAGAAAGACCGCAGGTGATTTCATAGAAGCTGTGAGGAAATATTAAATTTCTCTGAGTAAACTGAACCTCAGCAGAGAGCTGGCTGTGAATTTTGTCTGCGTTCAAGTGTATTTGAAAAAAAAAAAAAAAAAAGGCCTCTGCTTTGCTGGAAACACTAAACAGGATGACGCCACCAGCTGTCACACATCTGTGTGAGGTTTTACAACCTATTGTGCAATATTATGAGAGACTGTCTACACAGCCCCAAGCAGCGGATGAAATATTAATCTGAGGGATGTGGCGTGTAAGAAAATATGTCCAAAACTAAAATACAGGGTGAAAAAAAAAAGAAGGAAAGATTCATTTTTTCCGGGCTTCATCTCTCGGCGTCTGAGGAAATAGTCGTAGATGACAGATTAAGATATGTTAACGTCTACCGTTATGAATGTAAATCAAGGATAAATATTAACTGGCACCATCCAGAAGCTGCACACATTTCCTCGGTTTCCTTGCTCGAGCTGCTTTCCCCGTAGAGACTCCTCACTGGAACTGAGGGGATTGGACCAATGTGATCAGCACATGCAATGGAGCTGCTGTTTCCTGCAATCCGGCCTCCAACAACCTGAAGCAGTGATGCTGCTCCAAGGTTCGGTTATTTTGTATTTAGAATACAACATAAACTATTTTTTAATTTTTTTTTAGCCTTTATTTAACCAGGTCGGTCCCGTTGAGATACAATGACCTCTTTTTCAAGGGAAGCCTGGCCAAGACAGCAGCATAGAAAATATTGCAACAGTCACAAACACACAGAAATCACATAACACAGATAAAATACATTAAAAGGACAAGGCAACAGGAAAAAGCTCCGGATTTACACCAAAACAAGAACAAATGCGGTATGAAGCCGCTCCAATTTCTCGCAACTTAAGGCTGTCCTCAGAAGTTCACCTCAAGCTCCTCAGATTGTATCGGTTGCAGCGTTTTTTCGCTGCTGAAACAGCTGTTTAAGGTGTTTAAGGACATTAAATGCACTCGGCATCCCATCACATTCGGCCCTGAGTGATATTATTGAGCACTGCCTGCCAGACGTGGAAATAAAGGCGGACGATGTTTGAGTTTTATTCCTTTTGGTAGTTTCCGTTGCACAGATTCATAGTCGGTGGCCTAATCTGTTCTCAATAATACGCTTCATACACGCTGCAGCATCCCCACAGGAAGGGTTACAGTGAAGGCAAGTCAGTTAATGGCTCGTACACCCACACAGGCGCAGAGAAAGCTCCTGCAAAATATAATATTTCCCAGCGTCGGTGTGCATTGAAACGCGAGCAAAGTATTCCAAACCCGTGATTATTTGTTAAATTATGCTCCTCGGTCCGGAGGCTCTTACGCCTTGAGTGCTCTTCGCCGGTACTTTAGGGAAGAGGTGGGTAGACGTGTAATGCATGGCAGCGTCTCTGCCTGGCCAGCACACACACACACACACACACACACACACACACCTCGGGGAGATGACTGTACACTCGCCCTCTCCTCCATGTAGGGCACACTTTATTTTCTTTTGGACGTCGGCTCCATAATGGTGCTCAGCCGAGGGGGCGTTAGTGAAAAGGAGCGCTGGCACAAAAGCCCCAAAGAATCTGAGACGCACTCCGAACACCAAAGCTGAGGCGTAACCCGGGGAATCCTGGGGAAAGTACACAGAGTATTTCGTACTGTAGTTTGCTGACATGTACCGATTGCTTGTTCTCGGCTTTTAATGGTTTCACTCTGCTGTTTTCAACCTGCACACGTTTTCCTCATTTCCTGTAATTTACTTCACAGGAGAGTTTGTGTTTGTCTGCAGGAGCAGAAATGCTCATAGGGCCAATTCCAAAAAGTAATTAAACAAGTGTTTGCAACACAATAACACTAACGTGGCAATAAGACACTGTATTGTATAATTATGCATGTGCATATATCACAGAAATGGGGAATACATAATGCTTGTTAGCAGCAGCAGCAGCTTCAGTCCTATAGAGGATGCGTTCAGGGACATTATTAAGTGTAGGTCACTCGTGTTCTGGCATGCTCAGAGTTCAACACACTAGCGAGAGCACGTGTTGGGCTACAGGTGATCAACACAAGACTTATTGATTCAAATAACTTGATTATAAAGTCAGCACACATGTTTCCGAAGCGCCTCCGTCGTGGACGAGCGTTGAGCTTTATTGATCCGGTGCCCTTATCGGCAGAACTAGCTCGTAGGCCGCTGTTTCAAAACTGCTCAATAGGATTGTTTTGGAGATCCAGGCACCGACGACGACCCTGAAAAAGAAACACGTTCAGAGGAAACTGGAAACAGGCAGAGCTCTTAAATGTGAAATATCGACACTATTGACCCGTCCATCCAGCCTGACCTTCGCAGTCCGATGCCTTCAACAGACGCTGTATGTTGCCTTTTTTTTTTTTTCATCAGTGTCTATTATTCAGGGGAGACTTTTGCAGTTTTAAAAGTGAGTTCACACGTGCAGAGAGTCCGTTTCTCTGCTTGTTCTGATGGTACATGAAGGCAGCGTGCCGAGTAAACATGGGAATGTTTGAGCGACGCGAAAAACGAGTCTGACTGTTTATCCTAACTGGAACACACCATTTCATTTTTGCATCTCTATTAAACTATTGTGTGTAAATTGAACGTGATTTTGTTGGACTCATTCTGATTAATTTGCCTCTTAGACAAAGTTTTTAATTAAGTGCAAAAAAATTTCAGCAAAATCAGCAGCCACGATGTCCGAAACTAGTAAATTACGGCGCACATTGAAACTAGCTTTCCTTTATTTCCTTTAAATAGTAGCCGCAGACATTTACTTTGGGCCGGCCTCTGCCTAATGGGAGCTCTCTTAATGAATACTAAATGAGCCATGTCTGCACAGAGCGGCTTCACAACAAGTTTCCTGCACTAATGGGATGTTTGGCTTTAACTGGCTCGGGTTGAGAGTTTGAAAAGATAATAGACGCCGAGCATCGATGGTGTCTTTTATAAAGAAACACCACTGAAGGCAGTTAGCCTTTGACTGCTGGGATTGGCTAATTCAGCATCACGCCCGAGCCTCTCAAGGGAGACGCTAGCGATAGAAACCAGAGTCAAGAGGAGTTTTATTCGTTCCCTTTGGTCTTGAATCTGTGATATTTTATTCACAGGGTAGCCTCTGCATCTCCCAGACCTTCCCTCTGACTTTTGTTTTTGCAAAAGGAAACTCTCGCAAGCGGTCCGCTCTTAATATAGCCTCAAAGCAAAAGCATGAAAATAAAAATACGAATTACTCATATCCACCGCTGGCAGATCCCTCACATTGTCTGCAGCCGGGGAAGAAGAAGAAGAAGGAGAAGAAGAAAGAAAAAAAAGTGCGTGCAATAAATCAAAGTTGTTTTGCATGGATAAAAATACGCCCGTTATCTGCCGTCTTTGACCTGTGGGATATTTACACTTCAAACGTGTCTACCTTCCCAGCAGCCGTTATTCCTGGTTGGGGGCGGGTCCTCAGGTTAGACCCTTGAAGTAAACTCGGCAGAACTGTTTGGATCATCCATCTTCCCTCTCGGATGACTGTACTGCATGTCCTCTCCACGGAGGGGGGGAAAGGGGGAAAACGGTGAGCAAGGTACCTGGAAGGATAATTAGAGCAGCTGACAGGCCCAGCTGCTGATCGGTAAGCAAATTTTAAGATAATTTCCGTTATCTAAATTGTGCCTTGCACATCTTTTTCCCGCAGAGCTCTTCCTCTCCGCACGGGACCGGGGGATGTCACTCCAGTTTCCATAAGTAACACAGAGATGAGAGTATTAGCGGTCGACTTCCCGTCTCGGATGCCATTATGGCTCTCGGAGGAGCCATTAGGGGATGGAGGGAGAGACGGCAACGGAGGGGAAGATTGCCATTACTCACCTTGAACTGCAGTAAGTGAGGAACATCAATTACACCGACGGCGGTTCGGCCGTCTCAATGTAATTCACATAGGTGGGTGACGGGGGGGAATTGTTATCCTATTTGAGACTATTAACGGTAACGAGCTTCACCTCACAAGTGGCTAAATATAAAGAAGAACATCTCCATCTATTCTCCCGAGACTTCCAGCCCCATGAGGAAAGACATTTGCTATTAAATGTGTGTGTGTGTGTGTGTGTGTGTGTCGTTCCTTCATAAAGGATCATCACTGGGGACACTAGCCGAGAAATATGAAGTATGAGGCGAGTTTGGCAGATTGAATCCCAAACCAGCTGTTCAATTTGAATACGAAGCGCTGCAAAAGCTCATGTTAAATTATTAATGCGGAGGATATGTTATACTTTAAAGCTTCATCGTGAGTTATTTGTTGTTTGTGGCTGTTTGTGCAAATTTCACTGCAAATCATTGTTAAAGGATGTCATTGTGTGTGTGTTTTTTCAGCAGCAGACGGACCTGCGCGGCATTAAATTGTCTGAGAAGAAAAGAACATCTTTCACTAAAATGATGAAACTTTACCAGAACTCTCAAATCAGTTTGCATTTTAAATGACTCTCTAGAAATCGTCCTAAATCACACAGCACAGTGTATTTTATGATATGCATGGGAAACATCGTTCATTTGTTCACACATTTTGCAATACAATATCTGCACGAAAGCATTGTCAAACTTTGTTATGGTTCAATTTGGATGAAGATGAAGGTCTTGGTTAGCTAAGAAGAAAGACACAACATGATGATAACTGGAAATTCCTGCTTTTTGTGCGGCGAACATCAGCTCCTCATCCTGTAACCTCTGCAAACAGGTTCTGCATTCACATGCAACGGGACACTCAGACTGCACCGGAGGAACCCAACGCTGCCGACACCGATGCCTTGGAGCCGCCTGGTCGAACGCAGTCAAACAGTTCGTGTGGACAGTAAAACCAAAATGGAATCTCTGAACCCAACCGGGGATGACAGAGCTTTTTATTGGTCTAAAATGAGCTTGTAAACTTGAGAAACGTTCACAGACTACAACTCAGGTCTCTCATCTCAAGTTGCTAATCGGGAAAGGGAAGAAATATGGATCCTGCTTTCCACGTGAACACTCAAATGCAACACTGAATGCCTCTCTCTGACAGCCGGCCTCTGACTCCGCCTTCGAGTGTGGCCGTTTTGGATCAACTGTCTACAGATTAGATTTCTGACGTGGGCCGACAGCACACGTCGGACAAAGTAGGTCCGTTGAAGTGTTTCCCGTCTCAGGAGTTGGCAGCTGTGTGCGCTAGCTTCCTGCATACACACACACAAAAATACACTTTAGAGGTAAATGCATGAGAACCGGCTCCAGAGGTGAAAGCATGTAATCTCATAAGAGTCGGGCTCGGGTAGAAATCTGAATGCTGCACTGATTAACTTTCCTTGTCAAGCTGCTTTTAGTCTAATGTGGCTTCTTGGGACTTCTTTTTTGGGGATGCGTTAAGCCTCCAGCTTCTCTCTGCAACACCCAGAGGGACCACGTCTACCTCTAATGGATAGAAGAAGAAGAAGAAGAAGAAGAAGAAGAAAGACTGTGGCAGATCCACTGCGGTTTCAGTCAATGAGTGTATCCTGTGTGGAGCACAGTGGTCTACAGCAGGTACAACAATTTCCACATCGATAACACACACACACACACACACACACACACACACACACACACACACACACACACACACACACACACACACTGTTTATGGTCTAAGATCTGCACTCTCATAGCACTGGAGGAGCTTTGGAGAGATTTTGCTCCTTTGGGACTTCATCCTGCACCCAATGAGCATCGAGAGGGGGGGGGGGGGGAAGCTCTCGGGGGGGAATAAGAAACGAAGGGGAAGAGGGGAGTCTTTAAATTGTGCTCTGCACTTTGTCTAAAGACAGGAGGTTGCAGGAGAGTTTGCAAGGTTTTCTCAAGCGACAGGAAGTTGAATCAGACCCTCTCTGGGTCTGAATGCCTCTTGTTATGAACATGCATGTGGGCGGCCAAATCCTCTTTTGATGCCGAACGAAATTTGAAAGCGGGAACCTCGAATGCCGCTCCTCCGTAGAAGGTCCTTGACATTATCACATCCCTCGCGTTAAAGTCATCGTCATCAGGACGAAATGTCAAATTGGTGGAAAGCAACAATCCCCGTAAAACGTGAAACCTTTTTAATCTCGATGTTCTCTACAGTTCCCGCCAGAGTCTTTTTTTTCCTCCCTCTCTCTCCCGTCTTGCAAAATCTTTTGACATTTATGAAACGCGATTATATTATATTTGCCAAAACACACCTCATAATCTCATGATGCAAAGCGCGGTAAACAAGCTTCCGTGACACCTGGAGATCGGCGGTGTGAAGTCACTGATGCGTTTTTAGACGTCCATTTTTTTTGTGTGCAGGTGTTTGTTTCCCAAGGTACACACATCCGATCCCTGTGTGGTTCACACCTTCCTCTTCTGCTCATCTGGGAGTCAAAGAGACACAATATCAAAGACTGGAAACTTAAAAAGGATTCATAGGCATAAAGTTCAAAGGCAGTGTTGGAAATGTTTTTGTTTTTTTTCGGCTCTTCTGCGGGAACCTGAACTTAAATCGGATCAAAAAGAAAATCAGATTGAGTCGTCACGTGGGCGCGATCCGTTTAGAGCCAGTCGATGGCGGCTCGATTCCCGCCCTGGAAGATGAATAAATAGATACATGAATAATACAGTAATGCATGTAGGTGATGACAGGTTCTTTTTTTTTTTGCTTGTGTTTTACACGCAAGACTAGCAGAGCATGGCGGGAGGAAGACGAAAAGCTTAATTGGCATCCAGATGTTATCGGTATCGTTTCCCATGCGATCCATATTATTGATAGTGACTGCTCATAAGCCTCTCATACACGGATCAATGGGCTCCCAGATGGACTAATTAGGAGAGTCTTTTTACCCACATGTGTACCGTAGATGATCCAGAATGGGACAGAAGTTAAATATAGAAGTGAACACATGACCTTTTGTCTCTCAGTGTAATATAGTTTATCTGCACTGCCTTCCATTGACATGCATATTATACTTGTTTATGTTTTATAGATGTATATATACATATATATACATACATGTGGGGAAAAATCCTAAAAGGTCATGTTTATGTCATACTTACAATGTATTATCTGCTCATAGCACTGCATAATAGTTAAAAACATTCATAAGTATTCATATTACGTCATATTCCCTCCCTGACCTTTCATTTTTGCTCATATTATTATACGGGAACATCTAAACTATGAAGCAATATCATTAATACTTATTTACAACTATGGAATCAAATGCACATTCTATATTAAATCACGCATACATGTTTACAGATATTTATGCACATGCTTATTTGACCAATTATATATAATAAGACCATTCTGATTTCTTTTATTTTTTTTTAATGCCTCTATACTTTTGTATGTGCTTCCAGATCCTCTTGCCTGAAGTGATAAAAAAACAACGAGTAATGATCTTTTAGTTGTTCACATTCTTACATATCCATAAATCCAGACTCGGGGGGGCGTCAATAATAATATTTCTCCCGATCGACGCAGCAGGTGTCGACGCGCTGAGGTCCGGCGGCCGTTTGCTTTTGGGACTTAAAGCGGCCGCCTCGCAGTCGTGTTCGGGCGAATCCGATATATATATGAAATATGCTTGATTTCTTTTATTTTTGTCACCGAGAGAACCCACACAGCCCCATGAATATATTCCATTTGATATTCTCCAGGCTGCTTGATCTTGATCCTCTGCTTGTTTTCCTGTGCTATGAATATATTACAAGGACACAAAAGAAAATAATTTCATTTGGTGCATGGCTCGGGAGCGCAGGATAAGAACGGCTGAGGGAGGCCACGGTCTTATCAAACACTACTTTTCATAAGCAGCTATTTGGGGAGAAAAGTAGGACACCGTTTTATCATTTCTGTCCCGAAGCTAGCGGCTGTGACTGCTGCTAGCGGTCGTTATCGAGCCACTGGTGGAAAGTGGAATAATAAGTGGAACACAATATACGGTTCATTTTGCCAGGTTCTCACTGCAGGTTTGCACACCGCCAACTCCCACCGTCTTTTGATCGCGGGTCCGCGAGGAGGTGTCGGAGGTATCGGTGCAAACATTTCATTGAAGCTCCCGCGTGTCACTTCACAGACGCGTTATGGAAAAGAGAGTTTTCCACATTCCTGCCCACAGCTTGCGTGATAATCCTATCAAAGCGAGGGTAACAGGATGTTTTCTTCTGGTGACGGAGTCACTGATGCATGTTGCAGCGGCACCAACTCATCCGGGAGAAGATGGAAGGATTTCAAAAAAATCCATTTTGTAAATGTAAATGAACTTGATAATGTAAGGTTTTAATTTTGGGATGTTTTGTTGTCAACTTAATGTGGAAGTCCGTTAAAAACATTGAGATCCTGTAAGTCATAATTATGAGATGCTATCCCAAAACTATGACTTAGCATCTCCTAATTATGAGACAGGAAGTCGAAATTATGAAATACTAAATCAGAATTATGATATATTATGAGATAGTATCTCATAATTATGACTTAGCATCTCATAATTATGACTTAGCATCTCATATTTATGAGATAGTAGCTCATATTATAACTAAGAATCTCATAATTATGAGATGTAAGTGGAAATTATCTCATAACTATGAGATGCAAAGTCATAATTATATGTTATGAGATAGAAACTCATAATTATGACTTAGCATCTTATAATTTTGAGATAGTTTGTTGAAATTATGAGATATTATCTCATATTTAGGACTTAGCATCTCATGATTATGAGAATCAAAAAGATGAGAGATCTTAATTTTTTTATCACAATGACGGAAACGGGCTTCCATAACTTAAAGTGTTAATTTAGGGGAAATGATCAACTAAACTGTAATGAATCGTGCAAAAATCAATTTAATGTTGAACCGGTCTCTGTACCAGGATGGACCCGGGTACCCAAATCAGCGTCTTCGTGGCACATTACTCCCGAATGAAGCCGATCCTACGATATGGGAACTTCAGATGACTTTCTCCTCACACTAATCAGCTGGCTGTGACCTTGACACGTCTTCCTCTCTTCACCGTGTGTGCGCTCATAGTCACACCGCGTTGTGAGCGCTTTTCAACTGCGACGGAGAAATATTGCACAAACTATTCAAAAGCATCGTCGCTTATTTTCATCCGATTCAGAACGGAGCCGTTATGAAAGGAGATGACAAACGTGAAAACGCTATTTTCTTTATGCAACACAGAATTAATCACAAGACTCCTGTGAACTCAGGAATATGATTATTCCTCACTGAATCACATGGACAGGGACACCGTGACATTATTGTCCAATCGGCAGATTTGAGAAAAATCTGTTCATATTGATAATTCAAAGCTCATTTGGTCGTGAACGTCTCCAACATAACCCACATGCACGAGGAGGTATTCACAAAGGTGGAGTCTCACAGGTTCATTTTCTTAAAGTTCACGGCTGCTTATGAGAGAGAGGCGGCGTTCATAAAACCATCATCGATTTGTAAAGACAGTGAAGTCGATGCCGAATCCAAAATCCTTTTTGACAGAATTGAAGTATGAAATATTACATTATTCATTCATCTGACGCTTGTATCCAAAGAGATGCTGACATGCACCTCAGAGACGCAGACTCAGGTTCATCGCCACGATGCTCCTCTCGTTTAATTTAACAACTCCTTTTAGTCTCCGAGCTCAATCCATCACCGTTACAGTGCGGACGGCACCGTGACGTGATCGTTCTCATCAATATCACACACGTGAACTGCTGAGCCATTTTAAAACGCTATGATAGGAGATACCACAGCTGAAGGGGCGGGGCTTGGGTGTGAGGCTTTTATCTTGAAAAAAAGACCGCTTCAGGCGTTGATAAAAAAAATGTATTTCAGAAGTTGAATCACGCGAATCTTCTGCAGCTAAAATCACAATATTCTAATTTGAGTTTTTTAATATAGAACAAATGCTGTCAGTGTGTGTAGTCAGACGTGTGTATCGCAGCTTTTTGTACGTTTTCTTCACATTTTTTGCGAGATGTGAAGCTTATTGTTTTATCCTTCCAGCAACGAGGAATAAGTCAGAGACACTTTTATCTCCTGTCACGCTCTCGACTCTTTAAATCTCTCATCAAGAGTCCTTCTGTCACGTCTCTGCTGATGCAGGCTGCAGGAACAAGGCTTTCACACGTAAAGGGAGCCGCACGCCCGATTCCAGCATGCGAACATTGTCACTTAGGTTAAAAACTGATGATTTGGAGCTATTGTATGAGGTCACTTCCATTTATCCTGTTTGTTCAAGCTTTATGTTCGTTATACTTCTCTGATCTGAGAGGGATCACTCGTATGCAACGGCAAGAGCAGGTGGCCATTGTTCAGTTTGTAGAGAAACAGAAGGAAAAGGTATTTTTTTAATTTTTAAATTAGAATCAAATAGTTTAATGGGCCAGTCACGCCAGCATTTAAAACAGGGACATTTTAAAGATAAATCAAATAATTTCAATGGAAACACGATGCATGAATTTGCCTCATTAACCAACAGAACACCTTTTTATCAACGGAGAGCAGGTGAGTCCAAATGGAATAAACTAGCTTTAACTGTGCCCATGACTTTGTATTTACATTGCATCAATAAACTGCTTCACAATAAAGGAATAGTTTGAGGTACAACACCAATATGTTTTTTTTTTTCCTATTAAATGTGTCAACATTTGGTCCTATTAGCACTTTGACAGTTAGCATCTCGCTAGCTCAGGAAGCCTTTTCCCAGCTTTAAGACATCTTTTATTAAATTAAATGAACAAAATCCTTGTTGCAGCTTATTGAGTTTAGAAAATATGCAAACATATTTAAATAGTATGGCTGTTCTGCCCTGCTGAGGGATTTGTTGAACCTCGCAGGGTTTTCCATGCCGCTCTATGGCGGCAAAAGAGAAACCATATGGCACAACAACTGACTCCGCAAAGCCATTACTGTAATGATCTGTGTCGCGGGCCGGCAACAATCTCATTTGTCTCTGTTTTTGTTTGTTTGTTTCTCCTCTCTTTTTCTTCCGTCTGCCAGCTGGCAAAGTTGCTGATGGAGCAGAGGAGGAGGAGGAGGAGGAGGAGGAGGAGGATGAGGAGGAGGCCTGACAGCTCAGCAGGTATCAGTATTTTGTTCAGCTCTCTCTGCCGAGGCCTCAAGTCACCTCGACAGCTCCTCTGTTTCTCTTTGTCTTGACACCTTCTGGTGAATAAGTTAAACAACACATGAAGGCGATGTCATACTTGCACCACAGGTGTCGCGCCTCCCCCGCCCCCCCCCCCCCCCCCCCCCCCCCCCCCGCCGAGCAAAATCTGACACCCGAGGGCAAAAAAAAAAGCTATTGTTTGCGTTTTGCGACTTTTATCCAAATTTATTACACATCATGAGCTCTGAGAGCCGAACTGGCAAATATTCCCACCGTATTATGACAGATTATCACACGTTGCCTCATTACACATCACACTGTTGTAACCGCCACATTTCTACAAAGCGACCTGAATACTGAAGTCTTATCTGTGTGAGAAAAACGGAGCTTTCATTTAATGCAGTGTTGTGACCTCAAAAGAAAGAGAGAATATCTTTATGCAAATTATGCAAAAGGAGTTTGGATTAGCTCTCGGTTAAATCTATGCGTTCGTGCTTGTTAGCACATATTCTACCCCCACATGTAATCACACGATGACACCAACAACAGGCAAACTGATGACAATCTTAAACAGATTCATATCACATCACTGCATCATCGCCATACAGTCAAACACAGATATAATTCAAGTGGTTTAATTTAAAACTTTTTTTATTACCATTTTTCTTCTCTTTTACTGTAGGGTTAAACAAATAAATAATATTAATAAATAATATTTTTTTATTTGGTATTTTACTTTGTTACTATTTAAAAAAATACTGTTTAAATTATTTGTCTTATTTTTTTTAATATTTATTTTAATAAAAATAAATATATATATAAGTATTTCTTTACAAAAACATTGCTTTTTAAAATTTTATTTATTTGTATATTGTATTAATTTGTATTTAATTAATTTGTATTTTTATTATTTCTTTCTTGTTTTGTCTTGTCTAGTTTGAGGTAATGTGTAATGTATAATCTTAAAATAAAACAATTGAAAGAAAGAAAGACATCTTTACTGCATATTTAAAGTTAAAGCTCTCAGAGGCTGACGTGTGAAATCTTTAGCAGCTCCTCCAACTGAATTAGAAATAACTTTATCTCCTTGTCTGTGGCATTTATTCATTTTCCTCTTTCGAGTCAATCAATACGCTGTATTTCAGAGCTCTCATCCCGTCCTGATTTAATCTTAAATTGCAGCGCGCCGTCGTCTCTGTGAGGAGAATCAATTCTGGGAAATTCTCGCAAATGTCAGACGGCAGTTGCCATTGACGACCGATGTGATAATGACTTTAAACTATCAAGAATTGATCCGGCCGTTATTGTACTGTCTGCACGTTAGAGGTCCTTGCTTGTAAAGGAATTTGAGGAGGCGCTGCTTGAAAGATAATATCGACTACTTTTTAATATCTGTATTATTAATATTCTTACCTCAATTTAAAGGTGAACCCGGATGATTGTCTGCGTTACAACACGAGGAAAACGTGTTTGAAAGAGGTGTAGGAGGTAAGGAGGCTCTGTCATAGTCACAGCACAGATGCATTATGGGAAGTGTAGTCATATGTGTCTCAAAAATCTTTATGCACACTTAATCACTCAAATACCTCTTCATTTGTGTCAGGTTTTTAATTGGTGTAAATGGTTTATTTTCCCCGGTTGAAATGTCCAAGATGTGCAATGCAGATGCATGTTTTATTTTTTTTCCTCCACCGTGAACAATTCTGTCTATTTTGGTAAATCTGAAAATAATGAACTAATCAATCAGGTTTCATTCATACGGCACCTTTCAAACACATCAAATCATATCACAGTCATTTGTCTTACAAGACGGAAACAAGAGAAGATGAAGAGACTCTAATGCACAGCAAATTAGGTTAAGAAAAAATACATAATTTAAATGTAACACTGAAAAGATTGATCATGAAACAGAAATATAAAAGTAAATTAGAGTGAAATAAAATAGGTATGAATACTAAAAACATAAAAAACATAAGACACTGTATACAAACTGACTTAGAATTAAGCAATAATAACAAAAATCATAAAATATATTAAACACTGAACTGCCAAACTGAATAGGTGGGATTTTAGTTCAAGTTTAAACATTTATATAATATTTCCAGCCTCTGAAAGGCTGCCCCAGAGCTCTGAGCATAATGACAAAAAGGAGCTTCACTAAATGTAAAAAGAGGTGTAAGAAAACCAAATAACACATAACACCCTGTAATATTGATAATAACTAACTAGCTATAGCTAGTTTGCTGTAACTAAAAAATCCAGAAACATCCCTCATGAAAAACGAATACGGACCCTATAGGTTACAGAAAAAAAAGCAATATAAACATTTTCAGGGCCTTAAAATACAAAAAGCAGAAGCATACTGTATAATATGCAAAATGCAGAGTCAGAGCTGGCAGCCCATCCATCCTGACGTCTCACCGCTCTGTCAGCCACTCAAGTGTGAAGGTGGTTATCACCAATAATGTGTGTTGACAATCCTCCAGATGTATCCATCAATGGAATGGAAAAGCTGATCCCAAGTAATAACTAGCCTTCTGCAGGAGCGCTGCAGATTGATGGCGCTGATATCGGTGTGTCGCGGAGTGGAAAAGCAAATTATGACTCTCGGCATGTTGGGAGAAATGGAGGGGGGGGGGGTCTGCACCTGAAACGTGAGTGCAGTCGGTTAATGACGGGGGCCGCGGCGAGGAAGGAGGTGAGGTCGTTAGCGTTCCCCGTTAATGACTTCATCTTCAGCTTCTGTTATCTGTGCACGTGTCCTCATTGGCCCTGTTGTGTTGGATTCATGATCATGTGATTGTGTCTGCACTGATCTGTGGGAGGTTTAAATAATGAAAAAAATAAAAAATAAATGGAGGAACGGCTCAGAGAGTAAAATGTTTATTTTGAAATACACGGATCTTGAATTATTTCCTTTGCTGCATGGGAGCAATTTTATTTATTTTGCAATTTTATCACAAACACACAATCTATATTCAGGCACAACTTCTACCTGCTATGACGTGATAATACGGCAAGAAGGGCGTTTGACTGAGCGTCTTTATTGTTGTAATAAGTGATGACATGAATGTTGGATGACGATGATTTGACCTGTGTTGCCTTTTACGGCATTTTCAACTTCATTTTGTTTAATTAATAGTTGTTTATTTAAATATATAGTTATTAGCAAATCATTTTCTTGTTTGCGTCATGTTATGACGGCACGTCCGGTTCATTCACGTCCGGTGTATCACTTCCGGTGTTGTCACTTCCTGTTCCGGTGTTGTCACTTCCTGTTCCGGTTTAGTCACTTCCTGTTCCGGTTTAGTCACTTCCTGTTCTGGTTAAATGGTGTCCGACCACAGTGCATCTGGTTCAGCAAACATTTGTTCGTGGACCGCTCCATCTGCTCACATCACGTGGAACCATAAAGCAACACCGTGAGTTATGTCTTGTATAAATATGAAATGTTTATTTATATACTCATTTTTCTAGTCTGTTAAAATATAATATTTAAGAAAATGCACAGAATGTTCATATTGTTTAGTTTGCAGTTTTCACCACAGCATGATTAAGAGAGACTCTGTCTGATTGCGGCGGTTTAACTCGTGTTTAGTCAGAGTTTCAACACTCGAGAACATTACTCCCGAATCAAAACTTATAATAATATGAATAATTCAAACTTATATAGCGCTTTTCTAGACACAGGCTTCACCTCGGGGACAAGAGACAGAGAAAAACAGAACAAAACAAAAAATGGAAAGACAAAGCAAACAAAAACAAGCAAACTTTCAAAATAAAAGCATTCTCACCAGCCTCAGCTGTACTGACGGTGAAATTGATTCCCTCTTAGCATCAGCATGTCAGAATTGTCATTTTTAGCATGTTAGCACATGGATGCTTGCCTTTAGCTCAAAGCAGGACAGGTTATTCAAGCATGCATGGAAACTCTTTAGTGGTGAATTTTACAGAAACCTTTTTAGGTTTTTGTCCATGTGTTGGATTTCCTTTGTGAACTCAGGCATACGCAGTGAAGGCACCGTGGAAAGTGTATTATTAGAGACAACTTTTGAAGCGCTCAGCAGGTGTCTCCACACAAGTCTAAATTGAAATCACGCCCTCGAACTCCATCATCCTTTATTGATGGAAGCAAAGTGAATCAGCTGCATGCTCGACGACAAACAACCGTCATAATGCCGAGCAATAACCTGCAAGTCATCAGCAGTTTAGCTGCGTACCGAATGTTCCCTCATCCGAACCTCAAATCGCTTTCCCACCTGAGAGAACGAGGTCGTCTCCCCCCGCACGCCAGGGCCCCGAGATCAAAATCCGATTACAGCGCTCACATCCATACGTTATGGTGGAGGGCTTCACATCGCCCGGCTTCACAAACACGTTTATGACAATTTGAAACCGCCACAGTTTACATTTCCTGCGATTATGGAAGACGCAGCATCTCTTGACGAGACGTTATTGTCTTCTCGGGGAGTCATCCTTTGTACAAATGGCTTCGCGGCGACATATTTCGAGATGAGATTGAATTTAAACAGCGAGCTCCCATTTCAATTTTAATTAGTGCCGTTCTTGTTTACAAGATGTATGCATATCAATTACACGCTGCCGGTGTTCTGGAGGACCGCTCAGAGCTCCGCACGGCATCGTCGTGACGGCGCACGCTAAATAACACGCCGTTGTTATTTTGTCTGATTATACAAAATAGGAACCTTTTTTTTTGTACTCCCATGAGGGTGTTTCAGAAACTTCCTTTATTTTGGAGGTTACAATTTACGAGAATGTAGTCTTTTTGATGAGCAATTTACAAGTCAGTGCTTTTATTTCCTCAGCAATTTGTTGCTTAAATTGCTCAAATTGGGAAAGGATCCAGTCTGTGAACTCTCCCAACCGCCAAAATCCGACATTTTGTGTATTTCGACATTCTTCATTTGAAAGCAACATGATTTAACCTAATCATATGTGTTTTTTGTTGTTGTTGTGTGTTCAGGACGAACTAGTCTGGTCGGTGACTCAGATTTAGCCGCTTTAACACAAACAAAAAGCAAAAGCAAAGCCAGCACACGTCCATGTAGCTCTCCGCAGACACATTCAGGATTAATTGGCATCCGAAGTGTTTCCATGGAGCCAGCTGGCAGATGTGGACTGGGATTGGCCCAGCAGCTGCTCTAATCCCAACCTTTTCCTCCTTTGCACTCATTTCAAAGTCAAAGTCAGACACTCGAAACACAACTTCTTCGACTGATTTGCGACCTTCCTCTCAAATATCTCTACCTTCAAACTAAAGGTGGTATTCATGATCACTGTCCTTCATTCAGACCACGACGTAAAACTTTGCTTTGCATGAAATCATTCTTCTTCTTATTGCTCCAGAGCTGAAATGTTCTGCATAACGTTCACAGAATCACCTCGTTGTTGTCGTGTGTGAACTGAAACAAACAACCGTGCAGGGAGTGTTATGCACTAAAGTGATGCAATTGCACACTAAAGTGAACGGGATATGAAAGTCCTTTCACACTAAAAGCTGCAAGCTGCAACACAACAGCTAATCACAGCCACTGAAAAGTACACGTTAGTTTTAACATTATTTTACGAGGCTTTGCAGCTTCAAAGCTGCAGGAAGCTTTGCAGTAATACGTATGAGGAAAAGCATTTGGTGACCCAAGTCAACCACAATAGAATGTCTGCATCTCCATTCCTCTGTGCTTCATACATGAAAGTGAAACGGTGGAATCCATTCAAACATTGTGCCTTTGCTGCAAAAGGCCGCTGACCTCACGGCCATTTTCTTCACTTTGGGCTCCCTCCAGGATTCCTTTCAAGCTTCTGGTTTTCACACATGGAGCCCTTCTGACCTGCTCTCCATTCTCATCCCCACGAGGTCGCCCAGGTCGTCCGGCCGCTTTACTGTTTGTCCCTCGAGTTTCCACTGGAAGCAAAAGGTCACTCTGCCCTTCAGAAGTGGGGGTCTGCGACCATGTGGAGCCCTTTTCATACAGACATTTAATCTGCAGCCTCTAGACAGCCTGAAGTGACACCAAGTCCAGTTTAAATATTAGTCTTCTGCTGCTTTTACATTTATTATATTGTATTATATTATGTTATATTATATAATATTATATTTGATTATATTTTCATATTATATTTTATATTAATTTATTATATTTTATAATATCATATTTTATTACATTTTATTTTATTATAATTTATTATATTATATTTTATTATATTATTTTTTTAAATTTTTATTTCATTATATTTTATTATTATCAGGCCTAAACCGTGTTTGTAATTTGTGTTTTTAAGGAATGTTGTTTGTTTTCATGAAACTTCTTTGTGATCTTGTCCTATAAACGCTTCCTATATTATAAATAAACTTTTCTGACTGACTTGCAGACATGAATATCGAGGATTTGATTTTCTCTCTCTTTGATCGACCCATTGTGTAATTTAATTGTATTGAAGTGTGTTCAAAGCCTCCGTGTTGGAGGGATTACCTCCCGACTTACCAACTGCTCCGCTCACGACTCAGAACACTCGCTGCTGTTTTGGGAAATTTCGATGCACATATCTTACTCAAAGATTTCAATTTGGGCCAACAGGGTTGTTTTTTTAATTTATAAATCACAGTCTTGGTTTTTAGCACATTGTGAAACAAACACGTTGCTATTTAAGATATATTTAATTATTTCGTGTGTGTGTGTGTGTGTGTGTGTGTGTGTGTGTGTGTGTGTGTGTGTGTGTGTGTGTGTGTGTGTGTGTGTGTGTGTGTGTGTGTGTGTGTGTGTACATTCTGCTGTCTCTTCTGTAAAAATGAGCACAATTTGACTTTATGGACCCGTTATAACAACTAGGTATGGACAGGCAACATAGTGTTGAAGTTAGTGAGGAATTTAACAAAATAAGTGTGGGCATGATTAGCCCACATTTACCTGGATATTTAGGTATTAATTTTTTATTAACTAATTTTCTCTTTTTTTCACCTTTTGAGAATCACTTTTTTGTGCAACCTGAAAATATTAAGATCATGATATTAAATAATAACTTCAGGGGAAAAATACTGCATACCAAAAGGTTATCAAATGGAGATAATCTCTTCCATGTGGATGAGAGGCTTTTGGAGAAAGAGGATTCCCGTATAAAGCCACCCACACATTTTATTAAAGCCACACACTGAATTTTACTTCTTGGCATTTCAAACTTTTCTAGAAGTTGATATTTACCGCTCAAGAGCTTTTTCTTTACCGCTCAGAGTTCCTAGAGGATCTGGGTGGTGCAGCATCGCCTCAGACTGAAGCCGTGGAGGTCGATTTCGGTTGATGTGAAATGTGTGTTTTATTCCTGAAGACATTCCCGTTTCCCCTCGTGGACGCAGCCTCGCCCGAGCTGTTTGAGGTGTGAAAACTACAGCTGGCTCTCTCCGGTGGGTAAAGCACGTCTGGTAACATTTCTATCAGCTGGATGGAAACGCGTCTCAGCCTGAAGATACTGCAGTTAACTGAGTGTTTACTGCATATACAGATGACAGGAAGTTGAATGGAAAGCCGCATTGGTCATGCACAACAGTTAAGGGACATTTAGTGATGTGTTCGGCCCTTTTGATTTGCCCTGCAGTGTCTTTGCAGTCCGCCTTCTTCAGCTTTAACAGCCAATGTGCCAACTGTCAGTCAGTCCGAGCCAACTTAAAGCTGAGGTCTGCAACGTAGGAGAAACCAGCAAGCGTAGATCTATCCAACCAAAAGACCCGACTCAATGATGCCAACTCTTTTCCAATGAAAGTCGCAGGTCTAAAGTCTCTAAATCGAGAAAGTCAGCATGACTGAGAGCTCCCCTCCTAAGCCCCGCCCCCAAAAGGACACGATGAAGATGGCTAGTTAGCGTGCAGATAGACAGGCAGGTAGATAGACAGGTGGTTTGGGCTTATTACAATTACTATTTATGTATTGCTGTCGCGATGTAAAGAGAATATAAAATTCAAAGGTTTTTAAAATACATGAACGATCAAATATGTCCTCGAGCAATACTCACATGTCCTTAAGTACTTTGAAACCTGTGACTGAACATTCACGAAGTAGAGCTGTATAATTTCCATCCTCAATTTTAAAAGTGTTCAACTCTGAAAAGTTCCCACCGCAGGAGTCTTTCCATTTACTCTGGATGGGGCCATTTAAAATTCCCTTCAGGTCTGAAAACACCTTTAAAAGCATTACTTTTACACGAAAGCTCCGACAATGTTCTTTGAATGCTGAATGCCACCCGGCCGTTGCTCAAAGTATTTCCTATACGACACATGAAGAACTCCACAGGTCCAAACTGGTCATTAGTGCCGTCCCCTGGACAAGCCAATCCATGCTTCTTAGTCTGATTCTGCCTTCCCCCGGCTCCTAAGTGCCTGAAGATTACGGTTTGCGACTCCTTGGTTCTTCACGGCACCAGAGTTTCCATAAGTGTGGCCATTTACCGTGTGAGCAACCCCCTTGTTCTTTTGACTCTCTGCACTTGCAGCGGGGCGACTGTGGCTCAGTGGTTAGCAAGTCGGTCTTTCAATCAGAAGGTCGGTGGTTCGATCCCCGGCTCCGGCAGTCTGCGTTGTTGTGTCCTTGAGCAAGACACTTAACCCTCATTGCTCACCGTTGCTGTGTCTACGGTCTACTGTATATCATGTAAGTCGCTTTGGATAAATGAAATGTAATGTAATGTATGTAATGCAGCGTCAATCTTCTCCGTAGAGTATTTCGACTTGAATGTTTCTTCTGAGCCTCTACGATAAGAATACGCTCCAGTTTCTGTGAGCAGATTGACCACCTGCTGGTTTCACACTCAACTCTGCACACAGACAATCAATAAGGCTGTAATGGAGGCTCCCCGCCCGCTGCAGGGAATAGGAATACCAAGCAGGCAAACTACTGTACGTCAGCATTTGTGCCAAATGGAGCGTGAACACAACCACTTGAGCTTCGACGCCGTTCTTTTAATTCATACATTTCCACCAAGCACCAGACCTGGGATGACAGGGCCTTCTCAGGATGGGGAACACCCTCCCCATCCACATCCGTCAGGCTCCCACCCTATCATTATTTAAGATAGCCCTACAAACCCACCTCTTAAAACATGCCTTCACCTGCTAACCCCTGCTCCCTACCCTTCACCTGTTAACCCCTGCTCTCTACCCTTCACCTGCTAACCCCTGCTCCCTACCCTTCACCTGCTAACCCCTGCTCTCTACCCTTCACCTGCTAACCCCTGCTCTCTACCCTTCACCTGTTAACCCCTGCTCCCTACCCTTCACCTGCTAACCCCTGCTCCATACCCTTCACCTGCTAACCCCTGCTCCATACCCTTCACCTGTTAACCCCTGCTCCCTACCCTTCACCTGTTAACCCCTGCTCCCTACCCTTCACCTGTTAACCCCTGCTCTCTACCCTTCACCTGCTAACCCCTGCTCCATACCCTTCACCTGCTAACCCCTGCTCCATACCCTTCACCTGTTAACCCCTGCTCCCTACCCTTCACCTGTTAACCCCTGCTCCCTACCCTTCACCTGTTAACCCCTGCTCTCTACCCTTCACCTGCTAACCCCTGCTCCCTACCCTTCACCTGCTAACCCCTGCTCCCTACCCTTCACCTGCTAACCCCTGCTCTCTACCCTTCACCTGCTAACCCCTGCTCTCTACCCTACACCTGCTAACCCCTGCTCCCTACCCTTCACCTGCTAACCCCTGCTCCCTACCCTTCACCTGCTAACCCCTGCTCTCTACCCTTCATCTGTTAACCCCTGCTCTCTACCCTTCACCTGTTAACCCCTGCTCCCTACCCTTCACCTGCTAACCCCTGCTCCCTACCCTTCACCTGCTAACCCCTGCTCTCTACCCTTCACCTGCTAACCCCTGCTCTCTACCCTTCACCTGTTAACCCCTGCTCCCTACCCTTCACCTGCTAACCCCTGCTCCATACCCTTCACCTGCTAACCCCTGCTCCATACCCTTCACCTGTTAACCCCTGCTCCCTACCCTTCACCTGTTAACCCCTGCTCCCTACCCTTCACCTGTTAACCCCTGCTCTCTACCCTTCACCTGCTAACCCCTGCTCCATACCCTTCACCTGCTAACCCCTGCTCCATACCCTTCACCTGTTAACCCCTGCTCCCTACCCTTCACCTGTTAACCCCTGCTCCCTACCCTTCACCTGTTAACCCCTGCTCTCTACCCTTCACCTGCTAACCCCTGCTCCCTACCCTACACCTGCTAACCCCTGCTCCCTACCCTTCACCTGCTAACCCCTGCTCTCTACCCTTCACCTGCTAACCCCTGCTCTCTACCCTACACCTGCTAACCCCTGCTCCCTACCCTTCACCTGCTAACCCCTGCTCCCTACCCTTCACCTGCTAACCCCTGCTCTCTACCCTTCATCTGTTAACCCCTGCTCTCTACCCTTCATCTGTTAACCCCTGCTCTCTACCCTTCACCTGTTAACCCCTGCTCTCTACCCTTCACCTGTTAACCCCTGCTCCATACCCTTCACCTGCTAACCCCTGCTCCCTACCCTTCACCTGCTAACCCCTGCTCTCTACCCTTCACCTGTTAACCCCTGCTCTCTACCCTTCACCTGCTAACCCCTGCTCTCTACCCTTCACCTGTTAACCCCTGCTCTCTACCCTTCACCTGTTAACCCCTGCTCCATACCCTTCACCTGTTAACCCCTGCTCCCTACCCTTCACCTGCTAACCCCTGCTCCCTACCCTTCACCTGCTAACCCCTGCTCCATACCCTTCACCTGCTAACCCCTGCTCCCTACCCTTCACCTGTTAACCCCTGCTCTCTACCCTTCACCTGTTAACCCCTGCTCCCTACCCTTCACCTGTTAACCCCTGCTCCCTATCCTCCACCTGCTAACCCCTGCTCTCTACCCTTCACCTGCTAACCCCTGCTCCCTACCCTTCACCTGCTAACTCCTGTTCTCTACCCTTCACCTGCTAACCCCTGCTCCCTACCCTTCACCTGTTAACCCCTGCTCTCTACCCTTCATCTGCTAACCCCTGCTCTCTACCCTTCACCTGCTAACCCCTGCTCCCTACCCTTCACCTGCTAACCCCTGCTCCCTACCCTTCACCTGCTAACTCCTGTTCTCTACCCTTCACCTGCTAACCCCTGCTCCCTACCCTTCACCTGTTAACCCCTGCTCTCTACCCTTCACCTGCTAACCCCTGCTCCATACCCTTCACCTGTTAACCCCTGCTCCCTACCCTTCACCTGTAACCCCTATATCATAAATATCAAAAATATTCTGTTTTTAATTGTTTTTCTAATTGTTCCCGTTTTCATTTTCTTGTATGTAAAGCGTCTTTGAGTGGCTTGAAAAGCGCTATAGAAAATAAAATAATATTATTATTTTTTGGTGAAGGTTTTTGTTTGCTGTCTCTCTGCCTGAGCCCCTTTTGGGAAAAGCTGGTGGTGAAAGAATGCATGTGGAGCCGAGGCCTCCCTGTGAGACGATGCGCAGGTCACAGTCAACCCTTTAACTGACAGCGGGGCTCAAATGTATAGGCGAGTGTCGGATGTCCTTACCTTTCACGGTGGATCAGCAGCATCCGCATCCTGACACCCGGACGTCCGATCTGACTGACGGTCTGCTGATGGGTTCTGTCAACAGCCTCATTTAAAGGGGAGGCCGGTGTCCTGGAACCAGAAGACTAGAGACCCCGGGAAACAGGCATGGTCTGTCCATCAGCAGCCTGGTGCACTATTGATGTGTCCTTGAACTAAACACGGATATCTGGAACAAGGTCCCTGAGAGCTGCAGGTCTGCTGAGACCCTCAGAGACCCCCAGAGACCCTCAGCTCCTTTAAATCCAGACTGAAGACCTTTCTGTTTGCTGTTGCCTTTAATTAAACCCAATTCTGCATCTTACTGCTTGTGTGTTTTTTGCTTTTTATCTGTTTTTTAATGCTTTAATGAATGTTCTTAACGTGCGAACGTCACGTGCGATTACGTGTTTTTCATCACTTTTTAATGTATCTTTAGGCCTAATGAATAACTGATGATGATTTTAGTTGTTTAAATACGAAATGCACAAATTAAGTCAACATCTGAGGGACGATCCGACATGGCAGTTCACATCTGGATATCTGTACTGAATACACAAAAGGCTCCGCGGTTGTGTACAATGGAATTATTTATTCGATGCCAGCGGTGAAAATTGAAGTGTTGAATACTCAGATTATGATGGGAAAATGCTGCTTTAGACTCCTATCCAAATCCAACCTGTTTGGGGGTTAGAAAGCAGCCCAGAATACTGGCCGCAGGTTCTCTGGTAATTTGATTCATTATATTGAGGAAAAGGCCCCATATGGACACAAATAAAACCATAAAATAAAAGGTCCAGGGTTAATATAATGGGGGTATATTATGATATAATTCATGCAATTGAACCTAAATGGTAAAACATCCGGCTGTGTCCCACAACCTCGTCCCTGAGGCTGTTTTGATGGCAACAACCAGTCACCAGTCATTGATTGATATTGATTGTTTGAAGGATTGCCTCCATGATTTATGTTTTATTCATTCTGAGTGGCATGAAGTCATACATGAATATACATGGCAGCATAAGTCTTTTGATAATTTATGATCGTGTTGGACGTATATTGTGTCGATGTAATTGACAGATGGGTGATGAATGGAGGGGAAATTGATGCCGCCTCACGGGGCTCGGCACGCTTTGATGAATATGAATGTAAAACACGATGCTGCGGCCTTTACGGCTACAGCACCCAACTGAGCACCCATGGGAGATGTTGGTGAGCGCTCATCAAGAGAGCAAATGAGGGGAACATATGGAGAGAATGGTGGAGCATCATGCTGTGGTGGCACTTAGTAAAAACTAACTAAGTCTCTAATTCGAGACCCTGTGGACCCTGAATGCAGCTCAATAGTCACGTACAGACCTTTATGAAACGTGAGTGACAGCAACTTTGTCACAGCTCTGCCCTCCTAACATTCATTTATTATCCTGTAATTGAAACGAAACAAATTCTCTTCCCCGTGTTGAGATCATGATTGTAATCGTCACAAACAATTTGTCACTTGTAATCGTTGGTGTCCGTCATTTCATTTGAGTTATAGAGGCCACTCGGTGTTGGTGTTATGAGAGGCATCAACCTGCAGTGATCAGAAAGTAGAGTAGAGCCACACACACACACACACACACACACACACACACACACACACACACACACACACACACACACACACACACACACACACACACACACACACACACACACACACAGGCTTGTTTTTAATAACCATATCTGCACAGTCCAGCATCACATTTTCCTCCCGATTGGAATCCTGCTGCTGGTTTCTGCTCAGGAGTGGGCAAGAAGCGTTGACAGGCTCCCTCGGCCCCGTGGCTGTCAGATGCAGTGCGCTTGCGCAATTGCTGCGCGCACACACACATACAGATCCGCTTGTGTGTGAGCAGGCTGGTTTTCAAAAGACTGGCAGCGCGTTAAAAGCAGTTAATGTCCTGAAATACAGTAAGTGGGGTTAAAAACAGTTTTAACAGCTGATTTCGTGGAAAAGTTCTCATCGGAATCACGCTGGTCTTCGTGAGTAAGCAGCACAACAAACAGGAGGATCCCGTTTAATTCTCTGGACTTCATCTGGGAACACATTGGACAGTTTAGCGAGTCTCTTGAGAGGAAACGCGTTCTTTGCGCAACAGATAACGAGGATCGAGACCGGCGGCGATTCCAGCACAGCAGGTGAACCAACACTTCACATGCACGGGCTCGCCATCTTGGATCAATCAAACTTTGAAAACTGCACGACTTTATTGGCTTTTTTCTTCTTCTAATTATTATGTATTTATTGGCTTTTTTCTAATTATTATTACGTATTTATTTGCGCAGAAGTTGTCGCCATGAACCAAACGGCTGGAGCCACAAATGCGTATCGCAGATGCTCCAAAGCTGGAAAGGTAAGGACATAATTATTCAGAGAAGTTTGTGGAATTGGATTTACACGCTTCCGTGCGTTCATGCTGCAGCTCACGAGGAAGGACGTGGCAGTGAGGCTGCTGGTTAATACGAGCTTTGGTGGAAGCTGTGTTTCAGCCTGCGGGGTTATTGCGCATCTGTGCGCTTTGGAGACGCCAGAGAATCTGTCCCGGGAACAATTTGTTGGCAGCAATTATCAACTGGAAGATGGTAGTGTGCAGATAACAGGCTCATTGGAAGCTTTTGGGCAAGACGAGCCTATGTGCTCCGTGCAGGCACGTGCACAGATAGACCCCTATGGTGCTCAAGCACCTGCCCTTTTGCCCTGAATGAGAAAAGTGCCCCTTCTACTGGAGCCCAATTTTTTCTTCATTCATCAGTATTTAAGAATAAAAATGTATCTCTCTGTCATCAATTTCCCCCAAATGTGTTTTGATATCTTACGGGGCATTTATTTGATTTCTTGTGAGAATTTCGCCCCGACATGCTCCGCAGCGCTCACAAGCCCCCGCCGCCTTGTCCAGCTGTTTACTGGCGTTAGTCATGTTTAATGAAGAGGGAGAGGGAGAGATATACAGGCAGGCATCTTCTTTGTGTTGTTGCATAAATGCCGTTTAGGCAATTTCGAAAGTATGTTGATCAGTATGTAGTCAATCATCTTTATTCATAAGGAAAATGTAAGCTAGCTGTCTAATCTAGCTAGCTGTCTAGTCAGAAACAGTAAAAAATGTGTGTGTACTGTGTTGTCAGCTTTATAGAGATTATGTAAGTCACTCTTGATTATTATGCACAACATTGATGTATCTCATTTACAACATTTGCAGCATAATGCCAAGAAAAGACAGACTCCAAAAGCAGAAGGACAGGGAACTGCAGCAAGCAGCTCAGGGTAGCAGCTCTCTTTTATCTTGGATCAGGCCATCAACTAGTAAAACAAATGAGGGAGAATTTATTTATTTATTATTATTATTTTTAATTTCATAAATAATTTTGGCGATGGGTGCCCTTTTTTTTGTTACCAAGCCTGTGACCCACATTGTAAGGCTGCTGCTGTGTAGTCAACGGGGAAGAAGAAGATAGGGGAGGGGAGGGAGGGGGTGGACGGGGGTGAAGGGAAGGTTGGGGAGGAGAAGCTGGAGTATGTGGGAGGAAAGAAAGTGAGGATGCTTGATCGAGTTGTTTCAGTGACACCATTGGAATAGAAACATGCTCCTGTGTGTGTGTGTGTCTGTGTCTCTCTCTCTCTCTCTGTGTGTGTGTGTGTGTGTGTGTGTGTGTGTGTGTGTGTGTGTGTGTGTGTGTGTTCTCATTCCCAACACATCTGGCTCTGTCAACAAGCACTTTCAGTGGAGAAGATGAAGTATGAGAGCGTATTAATCACCAGCAGACACATGGTGTATATCCACAGCAGATTTCCCAGTGTTTACAAATATCACATTTTTTGGGGGGGGCTACAAATATTTGGATCCGATGTGTATGGACTGGAGAAGGTGCTTCGCTCACAGAGGTGTTGACACCATGAGGTGGTAAATGGGTCCTGATGGGTCGTCTTGGTTAGCACCCTCACTTTAATGGATGCTGGCAGTTTGTTTTTCTCCCTGTTTGATGATGCAGGTTCACTCTGGGACTGCAGGGACTTCACAATAAAAGCATGCAGAGTGTCTGCAGAGCACATGCTGGTTTAATCGTACAACGTGTTGCATGTTTTAAAGCTTTTGGATTTTTAAATGCATGAAATGTACTCCAGCAGCTATACGTGGAAAGAATGCAGCTCAACCAATCAGCTGTGTCCTGAAGATTGTGTGTTGTGAGTGTGAGAAGACTAGCAAGTGAGCATAGAAGTGTAAAACATAAACATATGAATGATAGCAGGGCACTGATACTGATATCGGGCCGATACGGACTTATGGTCTTATGCATAAAATGTAAAATTTGAAATATTATATAGGTGGAGGCTTCAAATGAGCCCAGTTTGCTTTTTTTTCATGCACTGTGATATTCATTTATCTGTTTATTTTTTATTTTTTTATTGTTTGAATTGTGCAAAATAAATAAAAAAAAGAAAAGAAAAAGAAACCAAGCTGCATTAAAGAGTCTGTCTAATGGGCCTGGTTTGAAATGGACATCGCAGGCGTTTCATAATCAATAACGTTCGATAACTCCCAGTTTAGGAATGAACCCGTGATGAGTTCTTCTGACACACCTGTTGGTCCCAGACATCCGAACGTTATCACACCTCCACATCGCTGCCTCACACCTCTTTGTTTGTGTCCATGCTCGACTCTTTGCAGACGCTTTCTGTTTCTTCTAATTCGGGTGTTTTCATCTCCTCGTACGCATCAACTTTGAGAGGAAAAATAGATTCAGACTCAAACACCTCTCCAAACACCTTTTGTCTCCAGATAGTTTCATCATCCTTCTGGTGGCCGGCTGCTTTGGTTTGTTATTGTGTCCGTTTAATGCTGCTGGGGAGGCTCTCTCTCTCTCTCTCTCGCTCTCTCCTATCTCTCTCTCTCTCTCACCCTTTCTCCCCGCCCCCCTCTCTCTCTCTCTCTCTCCCCCCTCTCTCTCTCTCTCTCTCTCTCTCTCTCTCTCTCTCTCTCTCTCTCCCTCCCCCTCCCCTCTCTCCTCTCTCTTGCCATTTCTCTATCTCTCTACCCCTCTCTCCCTCCCCTCTCTCTCTCTCTCTCTCTCTCTCTCTCTCTCTCTCTCCCCTCTCTCTCCCTCTCTCTCCCCTCCCTCTCTCTCTCTCCCTTCCCCCCCCCCTCTCTCTCCCTTTCTCCTCTCTCTCTCTCTCTCTCTCTCTCTCTCTCTCTCTCTCCCTTTCTCCCCGCCCCCCTCTCTCTCTCTCTCTCTCTCTCTCTCTCTCTCTCTCTCTCCCTCCCCTCTCTCCTCTCTCTTGCCATTTCTCTATCTCTCTACCCCTCTCTCCCTCCCCTCTCTCTCCCTCCCCTCTCTCTCTCTCTCTCTCTCTCTCTCTCTCTCCCTCTCTCTCTCAATTCAATTCAATTCAATTCGCTTTATTGGCATGAATGTACAAAAATACAATATTGCCAAAGCATTACAACAAGAGACAAACACAAAAATATACAACTTACATGGACAACCACAATAATAATAAAACCATTCCAATTCCAGACGAAATGTCACGTGTGTGTGTGTGTGTGTGTGTGTGTGTGTGTGTGTGTGTGTGTCTCTCACTCACTGTCCCTCAGGTTGTGACACAACAGGACATAAGGAGCAACAAGTTGTGCTGTGTGTCCTTCTCCCAGAAGGATTCTTAGTTTAGCAGATTCTCCCAGTTCTTTGAAACCAGGGATCTGGGAGCTGAGCCGGTCTAACCACGCTCGTCTTATTTCACTATATTTATCACATTTTAGGAGGAAGTGCATCTCTGTCTCAACCTCATCTGTCGAACAGTGACCACATATTCTGTTTTCTTTTGGTTGCCAAGATTTCTTCTGTCGGCCTTTTTCGATTGCTAATTGGTCACTGAGCCTGAACCTGGTCAGGGTCTGTCTCTGCTTCTGACCCCTGACAGAAGAGAGATATTCTGCCAATTCATAATCTCTTTTTAGGGCCAGATAACATCCTAATCTACTTTGACTTGCAGTTTCTTTTCTCCAATGTTCCAGATATGTTTCTTTGCTTTTCTTTATAACTGTGTTGACTCTAACTGGTGTTTGGAGAGCAGTGCTGGTGTGAGACTGGTTCTGCTGTGTAGACGTTAGTCTCAGCACCAACTGACTCAGGAGACTCTTTTCTGGGTTCAGCTCTTGGCTTCGGAGGGCTTTAACATGGAGGGTGTCTGGTGAATTTGTATGAATGTGATTCCAAAAATTGAGTGCTCGTTTATGAATGTTTATTATAAGGGGATATCTGCCTAATTCTGCCCTACATGCATTTGTTGGTGTCTTTCTTTGAACGTTTAGGATCGTTCTGCAGAACTCTGCATGTAGAGCTTCTGTGGGGTGTTTGTCCCATCTAGTGTAGTCATGGTGACTGAGTGTCTCTCTCTCTCTCCCTCTCTCTCTCTCTCTCTCTCCCCCCTCTCTCTCTCTCTCTCTCTCTCTCTCTCTCTCTCTCTCTCTCTCTCTCTCTCTCTCTCTGTGTCTCTCTCTCTCTGTGTCTCCCTCTCTCTCTCTCCCCTCTCTCTCTCTCCCCTCTCCCTCTCTCTCTCTCTCCCCTCTCTCTCTCTCTCTCTCCCTCTCTCTCTCTCCTCCCTCTCTCCCTCTCTCCCTCTCTCTCTCTCTCTCTCCCCTCTCTCTCTCTCTCTCCCCCCTCTCTCTCTCTCTCCCTCTCTCCAGTCCCGTTGATCCGCCTCATGGTGGATTAATGACTCTGATTGGCTCTGCATGTGTTCAGCAGCATAAGCCTCACACGGCCATCAGCTTGTGACGAGCTTTGACAGGTTTGTAAACACCTGAAATGAGAGCAGCGTCTGGGGATGATTCGGGGATCCTTCATGTAATGCAATTTCTGCAGTTGGCACATCTTGTTTTGCATGACTGACTCTGACACATACAAGAAGCTGCTGGCCATGTAACCAGCAACCCTGCGCCCATGTTGTTGTTGTTGTTGTTTGTGTCCGTCCCACAGCGAACAAGCTAAATGTAGAGCAGCTCTGTGTTTCAATGCAAAAAGATGATCTGGTTATCTGCAACACCACCAGTGTCGTTTTATCCCTCTTATCACAGATCAGCAGCTTTTCTTTCAAGGCTCAAGAGACGGATGCTGCACTGACAGTCGCCTCTAAAGACCATCATGCATTGCAGCAGCATCTTGGAGCTTTGGGGGCATCAGTATAGTTTATTTCAGCCGTCACACTGCGTCCTGTTTTGGCTGCTTTTCACATTATCGCTCTATCCACCTGCACAACCAGCACAGAGAGGGAGCACCTCTTCTGGGAGATGTCCAGAGGCCTTCTGGGAAATGTGGCGTAGACATCGGGTAGTTTAAAGGAGGTAGCCATTTAAATGCCACTTTATCACAGAGAAACTGAACAAATTGATGACATTTGGAAAGATTTGACAAGTGAATAGACTGAGAATGAACCAGACATGTTATTGGTTGATAATTAAAGATAACCAATTATTATTTTTACAAGTGTGGTTATAGTTTCTCACACGATAATATCTGCTTCTGTTTCTCTATTTATATAATTGTAAACTAATTTTCTTTGGGCTTTGTGCATTTTAAGATGCCACCTTGTAGACGTTTGACATTTCAAATATTCAGATAAACATAATGTTCTCGACCAAACGATTAAGAAATGATGAAAAGAGGAGATAATATCTAGTCTACGATGGTTTCTTCAAGTCTCTGTACAGGACTCAGTGGCTTTCCCTTTATGTTTAGATCTTAAAGTAGAAAGGCAAAGTTCATATTACGTATGCATGCTCATATTTACAGCAGCCCACATACTGTATATGAAGACCGCACAGATCCGCTGTAGAGTATCATCTTGCTCTGATAGCGAACTGATTGAGGAGGAAATGTGATGCCGTCTTGACTCGCGGCCGCCACCAGAGGGCAGTGTGGCGCTGCAGGACGCAGCCGCAGGACGCACCCGGCTCCTCTCACAATGTATTCCCGGCCCTCTGTCTTCATCCTCTGCTGTCTCTTCTTTTTTGCTCGAGCTTGATCAGCCATTCATACGCGCCTCTCCCTGATAATATGCACCGGTCGTTTGTTCCGTAAAGATCAAAGTTGTATTTTTTTTGGCTACATTTATTACGCCCGGGAGTCCCTTTGCTCGGAGATCAAGCCGGAGCTTGACTCGCTGCTGACTCTGTAGTCTCTTCTGTCTCGTCTCGTCTGATGGTCCCGCCTCCTGACAGCCCTGCAGTGCAGTGAGCACACACTAAATCCCAATTAGCTCCCCGCCGCCTCACAAGCATTTGCAACTTTTTTTGCTAATCTCTGCATCGGCAAAGCCCGGAAAATCCCCCCAATTCTTCTGATTCTAGCTTCATTACGAGAATAGGAAAGTTTAATCCGTGCGATTCAGTCGGAAAAGACAGAAAAACCCCAACAACATAACTGATTATCCTTTGCAATGAATATGCATTAACTGCTGCTGCACAAATATAAATTGACCACTGGATTAAATCCAGTTGAAAGTATTGGACGTGTGTCCCTTCAAAGAATTGTAAATTCTATTTGTTTTATCATGTGGATTAATGTGTGTTTTTATATTAAAACTCATTTGTTTCCGCGCTCACTGAGCTTCCATCAGAATACAAACAGCCGTGAAGGCCGCCCGTTAAACGGATATTTGAAGGAGCGCTAAGCGGAGTGGCATTTGGATTGAAGGTGGACTTCTTAATTACCACGGCTTTGTTGGCCAACAGCAGAGCAAACACCGGCCAAGTATTGATCCCTGCTCTCATTACACTGCGGGGCCCCATTGTCATGCACGGTTATCACTCCGACTCCCTCGCACGAGTCCATGGAAATGATGATCGATTTTCTTCTTCTTCTCTGCACCCCCCCCCCCCCCCCCACACACACACACACACACACACACACCCCATCCCCCCCAGTGAACCCACTCCTGCTGCACAGCAGAGCCCTTTTGCTTTTGAAGGCTCTCCGCCATGCTGCTCTCTGACACATGAAAGATGCTGACTGGTGGCAATGTGATCAAACCTCTGACTCTGAGTCGACACACACACACACACACACACAACAACAAATCCATCTCGTGCTTCTCTCTGTGTTTGTGCGTGAACTTGTTTAGAGTGTACACAATGAAATTACAGTGGGAGCTCCACCTCTGTCACATGAATAATGCAGCACACAGACTCACTTTTAACACCCGTAGGTGAAGTTTTTTTTTTTTCTTAAATGTGTTGCAGATTGTTAATTCTGCTGTAGTGGCGTATCTGTTTGTAATAACCCGCAGTGTGTGTGTGTGTGTGTGTGTGTGCACGCACTTAATCATCAGGTGCTGCAGCCCCCCTGCCTGAGCTCTAATGCACCGAGGAAGTCCTTGGGGGGGGAACGGGAGCTTTACTACAGCCTATGTTAGCCTGGAAAAGCATGCAAACACAACACGGGCGCACACTCCCGGTCCAACGCTGTAGCTCGGGCCCGAACGCTCTGTTTTTTCCTGCGGATGATGATGATTGACACCACGGGGAGGGTAATTGCATGAGTCACCGAGGACCTCTGTGGCCCTTTGAGTGAGCGGTCGGCTCGGCAAAATGCTCGGGTCACGACAGCCCATCTGGTGGCGCATCGCGAGCAGTCAACAAGGCCCTGGGAGACAAACGGCCGCCGCTGGTTGGGAGACAGACACTTGAGCCTTTCTGAAATCACAAGCACAGCCACCGCGCGCCCCCAGAGGCCTCATCAAAGCCGACGGACCGGGCCGCAGCCCAAATATCTTGCTGCTGTCGGAGCCCGTCACAGTGGGTTTTTACCACTTTCATGGACATTTGACGCAAAGGGGCCCTTTGCATCTGGGACGCAGGGGAGAAGGCAGCCGGCAGCTGGCTAACTGGGACGACTCCCTTCTGTCACTCAAAAAGCGGCCGCGCCCCAAATTGTGCCTAAATGTGTTTGTGAAAGGCCGTTAACGTCTTTATTTCTGCTGTAAAGTTGGGCATGTTTACCATAAGCGCTCTATGGGGGTTAACTGGCCTTTAAAGTGTAGGGTTGTAATAGTTTATTTTAACTTGCACATGTCTGTTTATATTACAATACCTATGAAGGACAATAATAATAATTAATTTGGGATTTTAATTAAGATTATGAAGATGTGTATTGTAGCATAGTAGAAAGACACTGTGGGTTTTCTGTTAGGTGCGAATGTAATAAATTAAAGATGGAGGGCATAGACAAATGGAGGTTGCCTACCTGAGTAGGACTCCGCCCCCGTGAAGGGTTTAGCCATTAGCATGCTATGTTATTGTTATGTTATATTGCATGCTGGGAAACTAACCAATGGAGAGGCCTTAAGCTCAGCGATTGTGAGTATTTAACAACTCGTGCGAACATCTGTACGGGGTGATTATTCCTTCTCGTGAATCGCACAGACAGCTAACTGCTAACAGCACGACTGTAGGTGGCCTGTGGACTGCCTGAAGCGAGACACCCCTGACCAGGAACTATATTCTGTTCATCACCATCTTTTTATTAAATACTTTTTAATTATAACTAATTGAATCCTGGACTTCTCTTCACGCGATCGCCCAAGGTTTTTGAACTTTACAGGAGCCAGCCTACCTCCTCGTTGGCGTCGTGGCTCAGCATGGGAGGTTTGGTGAACGTCGGGTTTAAGTTTGATCTCCGCTGGATGAAAGAGTTCATGATCTTCAGCGCCAGAGCCGCGAGTCTCACAAAGTGAGTTGGTGCATAATGAGGCATCTGAACTGGTGAAACCATTAAAATGAATGGTTTCTTAATGGTAAAGTGAAATGGAGTGGATTGCATTATTAGGAGTTTATAGCTATACGGTTCTGGAAGGCTGTTTTTTGTTTTTTTTAGGAAGATTGCATAGACTGTTGCAGCAAAGAATGATTAAACCGGTTTCTAGCTGCTGTTTGCTTCATAACGGACCATTGTAGCATCACTCTGCTGCCTGACAGAGACACAGTGGGACTTTCCAACCCATCGTGTAAGAAAACTGCACCTCAGTTCCTCCAGATAAAACACTCCATCCTCATTAGAGTGTGAAAAAAAAGGACAAACCTGGGCTGCAAATTCAGATAAAAAAAGACCACTTTCTGCTCCTCCAGTCAACACTGTTTATCCTCATATATCCCAAACCCACGCAACAGCGCTCAGGGCAAACTTATCAGGTTGAATGTCCTTGGTCAGCTATCTGGAGAGATGTATACAAATAGACATACCTGTTCACGGGTATTTTGTGCCCGTGTTCTCCGCGCTGGAGGCATTTTTCAACAGCATTGTCTTAGAAAATGTAGGAAAAAAATGTAAATGGAACAGCAAATCCAACAGCGATGCCAAACTGATTGATTCTGATGAGTAATCTAACCGTCATTTAGTCTGAAACGCGTCGTTTCTTGGAAAAAGTGAAGAAAAAAAACACACGTTCTTGAATTCGCTTCACGGCAGCGACTGCATATTTACATTTGCAGCGTATGAATACATAGAAGACGGGAAGGAATACCATACATAATGACTTGTCAGGGTTGACATCTGAGCGGTGACAGACGTTTACACAGTCTTCCAGAATGTGTCAACATGTCAGTCCACATGCGCAATGTGGAGGACGGGCCCTGAATGCATCATTCCTGGATCCTGATCTGATGAAACTGGAGCGTTTTTCAGTGGGTGAACGCATCGTTCCTTCCAAAAATATTGAAATCTGTTATTGCCCAGCTCCCCTTAGCCCCTTAGCTTCAAGGTTTTTTTCTATTTGTCTAATAGTACACAACATATCTCTCTCTATACATTGTGCAAGATATGCCTCCTTCAGCACTGTACGTGACATAAATATAAAATTACAATGTAAACAACAGCACAATAGCTACAAGAGGGACAATATGCACAACATAGATAAGGTGGCATGTGCACAATGAAATATGAAGGCGATGTGTGCACAATGAAATATGAAGGTGGTATTGTGCACAATGAAATTCAATGAAGAAAGAAATATGAAATATGGTGCAAATAACGGGATGCAGGGGAATAGCTCCCATGTGCTTTGCACCTGAAACATACACTTTGTTATTGCACTTGACTTCAACCTCTTTACATATCTCGGGGCATAGAGCGCCCGTCTCCCTCTCTTGAACCTGGGCTTTTACTCTTCGCCGGCTTAATTAGATTCTCTCCAAGTCTTGAAGCGTCGAGCGTCTCCAGGTATTTCAAGCTCTTGACGTCCTCGTCTGCTCCCTCGTTCCTGCTGATGCTGCTCTCCGAGCCGGCGAGGTGCTCCACGTCCTGGAGGGGTTTCACGGAGACCAGCGTTGCGTCCTCTGCACGATCCAAGTCGAGCCGGGAGAACGAGGTCCGACCGGATCGGCCCCCGTGATCCGGTCCACGGCAGCCGTGAAAATCAAAGGAGAGAGTGAGCAACCGAGCCTTAATCTGGAACATGTTCTTTATTAAAAGTATGACTTTAGAGGGTAGACCAAGGAGTTTCTGCAGCATTTCCCAGTCCGGGCTATCAAAGACTTCTTCAAAGACAAAAACACCAAAGGGTGGCTCGCTGTTCAGCACACTGTTCCACCGTGATTGAGAGTGTGGGGATACGGTCTGTGCGTGATGCATCCTTTCTGAATCCAGCTCGTTACTTCCCTGACTGCTTCTTCAGGGTTTCCTCTTTCAGGAAGGGCCACTATTAGGCCTCCCTAATTAAATCTTCCAAAGGCCTTGGATTGTGTTGAAATCTGAAGGGGCATAGCTGTAACAACTGTATGATTCACATTGTGTACTCTTACACTTCAAACTTCTGTATGAAAACTTACGTGGTATAGAAACAAGTATGACATGTGAGAAAGTCCACTGAGGATGAGGAGGGTCAAACAAACACAGGACTTTCACCTGATGGGCCCCTGTTCATGTCCTGTGTGCAACCAAAAGGAAACCTTGACTTTTAGAAAGGTTATGTACTTACGATAGTAACATTTTAGCGTTACGCTGTTGCGTTACGCTGTTGCGTTACGCTGTTGCGTTACGTTGTTGCGTTACGCTGTTGCGTTACGTTGTTGCGTTACGTTGTTGCGTTACGTTGTTGCGTTACGTTGTTGCGTTACGTTGTTGTTGCGCTACGTTGTTGTTGTTGCGCTACGTTGTTGTTGCGCTACGTTGTTGTTGCGCTACGTTGTTGTTGCGCTACGTTGTTGTTGCGCTACGTTGCTGTTGCGTTACGTTGTTGCGTTACGTTGTTGCGCTACGTTGTTGAGCTACGTTGTTGAGCTACGTTGTTGCGCTACGTTGTTGCGCTACGTTGTTGCGCTACGTTGTTGCGCTACGTTGTTGCGTTACGTTACGTTGTTGCGTTACGTTGTTGCGTTACGTTGTTGCGTTACGTTGTTGCGCTACGTTGTTGCGCTACTTTGTTGCGCTACTTTGTTGCGCTACTTTGCTGCCTTTTTATTTGGACACAGACCATTATCTTTTTTCTGACCATAACCAAATTATTTTTATTGTCTCAACCTAACCAATCATCTCACATTAACCGTGTGATATTGAATAATTCTACAGGTTTGCTACAAGACTTATATGAAACCTATTTAGAAGATTTATTGTTGGTCGACATTCAACGTTTGTAGAAATGTACAATACCAAGAAGTTTTTCCTGGCAACTGAGTTACTATAAGACTTTAAATCGCCCACGTTGTTGCACTCGCTCTTAAATTATTGCCAAAATATGACCAGGGCCCGGACCTGGAGCATTCTCTGATTCCCATCTTTGGAATATGTAAAAAAAAAAAAAAAAAACCTGAACGCTCACGGAGTCAATGTCAAATTCAGTGTCAGCGGACCAACTGCCAAACCCCTCCTCCAGATAGCATCCATAGCTTGGGATGATTTCCGCCCTCCAGGGTCAATCATATGTCTTATAGATATTAACTTGAAATAATTGGAACAGAACACAGTGAATTATATCGTATTTGTGGGTGGATTCTCCCTCTAACCTCAAAGGTTTGGCAGTGAAATCACAGCTCCTCTGCCCATCATCCCAGTGGGCCACAGCGAGTGAAGTGAAATGTGTGGGCACTGCCATATGTCCGGTTCGCTGATCATCGACCTTTTCTCTGAAATAAATAGTCTTTATAGTTTTCTAGGCTCTTTTGCAAGGAGGTTTATTATTAAGTTACCATTTCGCATTCCCCAAAGAAAATAAAAATCCATAAAGCCTTATCAGCCATGGCATTTAAAGAGGAATCTGTGTCATTTGATATAGCTAATTTATTATCATTGATAATACGTGTCCGGTGAATCATCTGTACCAGCGTTTACTTTTTACTTGTCGTGTTGTTTTATTTGGAGCAGAGGATTTATTTCCACTGAAGTTATTTCTGCACTGATTTAAAGTTCCATTTCCTGACAAAACCCCGAGCGTCTTCTTAAAGAACCACAAAGGCTCTTTACAAAAGAACCATTTTGGGTGATTCCATAATTCCTCGTCTTCTTCATTATAGTCCTAAGTGTGTTCCAGGGAATATCTAGGTCTTTGAAATCCTTTTTATATCCCCCTCCTAAGCCGAGCCTTTCAGCCGTAAGCCCTTGAAGACCTTACGTTAGCTCCTGGTTGCCCATGCGTGTCTCTGCACATACAGTGGGTACGGAAAGTATTCAGACCCCTTTAAATTATTCACTCTTTGTTTCATTGCAGCAATTTGCTAAAATCAAAAAAGTTCATTTTATTTCTCATTAATGTACACTCAGCACCCCATCTTGACAGAAAAAAACAGAAATGTAGAAATTTTTGCAAATTTATTAAAAAAGAAAAACTGAAATATCACATGGTCATAAGTATTCAGACCCTTTGCTGTGACACTCATATTTAACTCACATGCTGTCCATTTCTTCTGATCCTCTTGAGATGGTTCTACTCCTTCATTGGAGTCCAACTGTGTTTAAATAAACTGATTGGACTTGATTAGGAAAGGCACACACCTGTCTATATAAGACCTTACAGCTCACAGTGCATGTCAGAGCAAATGAAAATCATGAGATCGAAGCAACTGCCCAAGGAGCTCAGAGACAGAATTGTGGCAAGGCACAGATCTGGCCAAGGTTACAAAATAATTTCTGCAGCTCTCAAGGTTCCTAAGAGCACAGTGGCCTCCATAATCCTTAAATGGAAGAAGTTTGGGACGACGAGAACTCTTCCTAGACCTGGCCGTCCAGCCAAACTGAGCAATCGTGGGAGAAGAGCCTTGGTGAGAGAGGTAAAGAAGAACCCAAAGATCACTGTGGCTGAGCTCCAGAGATGCAGTAGGGAGATGGGAGAAAGTTCCACAAAGTCAACTATCACTGCAGCCCTCCACCAGTCGGGGCTTTATGGCAGAGTGGCCCGACGGAAGCCTCTCCTCAGTGCAAGACATATGAAAGCCCACATAGAGTTTGCCAAAAAACACATGAAGGACTCCCAGACTAAGAGAAATAAGATTCTATGGTCTGATGAGACCAAGATTGAACTTTTTGGCGTTAATTCTAAGCGGTATGTGTGGAGAAAACCAGGCACTGCTCATCACCTGCCCAATACAATCCCAACAGTGAAACATGGTGGTGGCAGCATCATGCTATGGGGGTGTTTTTCAGCTGCAGGGACAGGACGACTGGTTGCAATTGAAGGAAAGATGAATGCAGCCAAGTACAGAGATATCCTGGAAGAAAACCTCTTCCAGAGTGCTCTGGACCTCAGACTGGGCCGAAGGTTCACCTTCCAACAAGACAATGACCCTAAGCACACAGCTAAAATAACAAAGGAGTGGCTTCGGAACAACTCTGTGACCATTCTTGACTGGCCCTGCCAGAGCCCTGACCTAAACCCAATTGAGCATCTCTGGAGAGACCTGAAAATGGCTGTCCACCAACGTTCACCATCCAACCTGACGGAACTGGAGGGGATCTGCAAGGAAGAATGGCAGAGGATCCCCAAATCCAGGTGTGAAAAACTTGTTGCATCATTCCCAAGAAGACTCATGGCTGTACTAGCTCAAAAGGGTGCTTCTAATCAATACTGAGCAAAGGGTCTGAATACTTATGACCATGTGATATTTCAGTTTTTCTTTTTTAATAAATTTGCAAAGATTTCTACATTTCTGTTTTTTTCTGTCAAGATGGGGTGCTGAGTGTACATTAATGAGAAATAAAATGAACTTTTTTGATTTTAGCAAATGGCTGCAATGAAACAAAGAGTGAAAACTTTAAAGGGGTCTGAATACTTTCCGTACCCACTGTACACTGTGCAACAAAGGTAACCTGCGGGTCAAATCCTTTTAATTAGAATCACTTCACTTGATTTCAGGTGAAAGCATATTAGCTTTGTACATCCTTTCAATGGGATCGGTTGAACTCCAGCGCGCAGCCAACCCTCCAGTTTTAAGGTGTGTCGCATAATTTAGTCGTTTTTGAGTCATGCTTATGGTTTATGTTTATAATTATTGTGTAATAGTGGTATATACATGACACAATTACCTTATATTGACTTGTGAGGCAGGGATTTTACATTTTTTGGGGTTTTTGTTTTATTTATTTGATTTTCTTCTTATATTCTTTTGATATGCTCAGTCCCAGAGGCTGATGGGGGGTATATGGTAAAGGAGTTGTAGTTTCCTGGCCGAGCGGCCTTCTGCTGCTCGCTCTGCTTTAACAGTGAAAAGGTGTCCTTATTTGAGTCATCATGGTATAATATTAAATGAAAAACATGTGTAGGGGTTGTGATGTGTTTTTTTTAACCTCGTTTCACAAGATAAACCATCTTAGTATTGTGTTAAAACCGGTTTCGTGTCACTATATGTGTTTGAGTTGACACTTTAATATCGCAGGGATCTTTATCACCACCTTTAAAAGGGGAGTTAAGCCCTTCAGTATGAGCTGTAGGTAATCATGTGAACTAAGGCCGTCATTTAGCCCTATTTGGCCTGATTGCCTGGCACTCCGCTGGCTCGGCCCTGACTTTTACACATTGTTTTGCGAGCGCTGTCCTTGTGCGACTGCACTACCAATCTGCAGCCTTTATTGGAATGTACGGCGCGGCCCATTTTCATATAAAGCGGTGGAGCCGTTTTTTATTGACTTATTGCAAAAAGCCGCTGTATAACAGATCGCACGAGCCGGCGTCCCCTGGCAGTTAAAAAGGAGATGATTTGTCGCGTTCACTCCTACAGTCGGTGCTCTACATCGCCCCCAAAAAAAACAGGACGCCGTTCCCCCTCGACAATGAGCCCTTGCCGCCTGAAGATAAACAACAGTTTTATTGTGTTTCCAGTCCGTGAGCGTCCAAATCAATGCCTTTTTGTAAATCATCCTTGGGAGGCGTGCAAACACAAAGCCAAAACATGTGCGGACGCACCGGCACATTCATCTAAATGGACGGAGAGCAACAGGCAGACGTATAATGAGAGGAATCGGGGAGAAACGGAGGGATCAGTGAAGCGATCCACCGTCTTTTCAACTCAATTCAGGAAGGTAAGCTGTCATTTAAGTTTTAACCAAAGGCGCGACACTTTCTGAAATTTCACTACTGCTGAACCCCACCTCGCTGCCTGTTTGTATTAGTTTCACTTAATGGGTTTTGTGCCTCCAGAGACAGGCCAATCTAAAACCAGCAGCAAGCTGTAGACAACGGCAGAAAGTGGGACAGATATGCAGGTGCGGCGTCGGAAAGAAACCGCCGACTCAGCCCTGTCCTTTACGGGCTAACCTGGTTTAATGCATACAAGTGTGTATTCTGTTGCATTACTCGGGGAAAGCTGGCGCCTCTGGGATTTATCTTTTGAGCATCGTTAGCACTTCCCTTCATAATAAAGCTAACGTGTCTTAATTAATGAGCGCACAGCGGCACCAGACCTCTGGAGTTTAAAGTTATTGGAGACTCTTCAAGTTTGTTTTCAATTATTTTTATTTGAGTCTATTCCTGGTTGATTTTTCTATCCGGCATCAGTCATTTGCTGGATTTATGATCTGCCTCTTTATGCGGTAGTTTCCACAGTTAGCAGTGGAGTCTGAGGCGGGCACATAAGAGCTGGAGCATGCAGCATCTACAATATTCTTATATATATTACGACATACATGAAGAATGTCATGTTCAATCAAATTATTGCAATGACTCTTAGGCCAAGGTTTGTTTGCTGCTTCAGTTTTGGTTATCTGACTCATATCATTAAAGGAATGGTTCAACATTTTGGGAAATACACTTATTTGAATTCTTGCCGAGTGTTTTATGCGACGATTGTTAATGTCTGTACAGTTGATACAGTGCTGGCACCGAGCAACATCTTGATTTATTTAGCTCATTTGTTGAAACTTAACGTGTTGTAACCCAGTCTCAGTTTAATACGGATGCCTCCTTATGACCTATATAAGTAAACAAGACCATCAGCGAGAAGGTCTGCTATTATTATAATAGAGTTATTTTTAATGCCCGTCATCGGTGCTACCAACCAGAAACTCCCTCCTCTCAGAGCCCAGCAGGGCCAGCCCACCGCGGACAGACCCAGATCCGGATCTGGGTCTTTGCCGCCCTTGACCTGCAGTCGCAGGTGTGGAGCTCTGTTCCCGGCAGCAGCAGCGTCTCCTCAGCAGAGCTTCGGCATCGCTGCTCTGCCGATCCCCGCTGGGAGCCGACACCGACGCCACGCTGCTGGAGGCCCAGGCCGCATCGCAGGGCCCGCTGGAGGGAAGGCTGGTACGGGAGAACCAGATCCAGGACTGCACCGGGCCGACTGTCAGACCCCGCTGCAGTAAAACCAGAGGTTTTTTAAAGGGACTCTGGTGCTCTTGAAGACTACTAACATTGAACCAAAGGGACAGGTCCATGTAGTAGGACTATTTCTTGGCCCGGTGCAGTCATTTCCTGGAGTCAGTAGACAATGCATCTTGTGAGGTTGAAGGATGAAAGGCCCTGAATGCCCCGGTCATCCATCACTCTGATATTGACCCGACACAAAGGCATCTGCGGCTGAACTGCACTGCAGCCTGCGAGTCAGTTTGGCCTTTCAGACGTAAATGTCACAAAGGGTGTGTGATCCAGTCCGATGTCATTTTCTGCTTCACATACAGTACACGGTTACTTTGTGTATTTTATTTTGCATAATGTGGTTCTACAGTGTTGTTCACCAGACATTTTCCAGTTTTTTTCAGCGTGTGACATTTCCCAGTGTGTGAAATTGTGTCACTAATTTGCATGCTGACAACGATTTCTGGCGAGATTACACCCAGCTGATTGATGGCCACGCTGTTGCCCCAGAAACCACCTTGGGCGATGTAATATGACTCTCCCGTTATCAGACACTGAAGCATATTCCTGTAGTTAATCTTCCCAAATGGGCGTTCACAGGAGATATCCAGCATCTACGAGGCCCTGACTGGTAATGAAAGACGGCCTCCCCCCCCCCCCCCCCCCCAGTGGAAACGTCTGAATGCAGCACGTTTCAAAGCGGCAACAATTACATGGAGGATGACGGGAAGGGAGCTTTTCTGGCACGTTTCATTATCACCGATGTAGTGCAGCAACTTCCATGTCGGCTCTCGGCACCGTCTGTAGGCTAAACGACAGGAAATTAGTGCCGCTTTGTAATAGGTGAATTCATTCTATTGAGAAATGATGTCAGGCGGCGGAGCTGCACATGCAACGTTAAAGGGAGGCGTTGTGAAAATGACACAATGTGTAATGGCTGCAGGCAGACGGAGATGTCGATTGCCGATAACACGGATCCCACTTCATAACGAGCCGCCACGAAGGTATATTGACGCATCTGAAAGGTTACGCGACAGAGGAGTGTATGGACACACTCGTCCGTTTCAACACAACAATGCCTCCATGCAACGAAAAAAGGAGGAGAGCTGGCCAGCACGGGGTCCTGAACGCAACACCATCCGACATCATTGGGATCAACTGGAACCTCCAACACCGGAGATTGAATCCCTGCACCCAGTTTTCTTTAATTAATGCCCATGGCATGTTTGCCACCACCAAACAAGCAACACCTGGCCACAATACCTCATTATATAGGCCTCAATATCCTTTTAGGTGGCCTTACACCACCTAGTGGTGGGAGGTCCAAAGAGACGAAACCCATAAAATGGTTCTTACATCTTGAATCCCTCCACCCAGTTTTTTTTATTAACGCCCATGGTTCCATGTGTAGTGCCCCCGTTGCCTGTTCAACCATAACGCACTACTTGGATGACAATGTCCATGTGTGTCCAGTTTGTTTTTTGCTCCATCTGCGTTATTTATACAAAACTAAACCACTCACAATGTCGCTACACCCTACGTGCATAAACTTTAAATCATAAAATAAACCATAAGTGTTGTTACCTCTGTTTACCACACTGTCACCAGCTCAACCACGAGCAACACCTAGCCCCAATACCTCAACTCATTATAAAGGCCTCAATATCCTTTTAGTTGGCCTTACGCCACCTGGTGGTGGGAGGTCCAAAGTACACCATTACACCATATTTGTCACAAAGACATATAAAATACAAAGTCAGTCTTGCCGGTTCAGGGTAAGCTGCTGCAAGATGTTCATCAGAGGTGCTGTGAAACTCTGTGGGCTGCACCCCCCCCATTCCTCTCCCCTCCCCCCCACCGGTGGATGAACACCCAGACCCGTGCAGAGCACAGCCACCACCACAGCGCCATCCATCAACCTTAATGGTTGTTAGCATAACTGAGTAGCCGGTTCTAATATTTTTACAGTCTGTTGACAGTGGAGCGGGGACATGCACTGTATGTAAATGTTGACGAAGCCGAGATCCTAGCGGGTCTGCAGGGAAGCTGCTTACTCTCCGTGAGAAGTCCCCAGTGAAGTCCCGCCCCCATTCCCGCTGGTCTGTTGAATGGATGCACCCACGCGTTCCTCGGCTTTAAAGCATGCAGTCAGCAGCATGTCGGGCTAACTAGCCTTCGTCCTTTCGACTGCTCCTTCCGAGGCCGAGGAGCTTTTTTTTTTATTAACTTCCTACATTAGTTCTCGGGGTTACGGGTCACCTTAAAACATCCTGGAAGAGTTTTGGCTCACGGTAGCAGCGATCCGTCTTCCTCTTTCATTATTAAGTTTACTCTCCGGCAACCTCGGCCGGCGTTAGTCTTCATCCCCGGCAGCCAAACAGGGTTATGTTACAAAAGAAATAACAGTCCGGTCGTGCATTTTCCCTTCTCGTGCTCTAATAGAGTGCTGCCGGGATGAAGTCTTTTTGTAGGCCAACCTGGCATTCAGCATCGCTCTGCTTCCCTCAACGAAAAGCCAGTGGGTGTCAGGCGGAGGTTAAGGGAGGACGACCTAAACGCCGAGTTTTAAAAGTACATTTATTCTCTAAAAGATTGGATAAATGCTGAGGTAATACAAAACTGAAATAAAACAGTAAACTAACAGGGAACAATCAACACACAGGGCAGACAGTCAGGGCAGGAAGTGCAGGGAACACTGAGGAAACACAAGACTGGACTTCAAAATAAAACAGGAAACAAGAAAACATCAAGACGGTGGGAGTTTGGATTATTACAGAAAATAAGCTCTGTGGTAAACACACGTTTATGATAGTTTCACGTTTTGTTCAGCAAGATATTCTTAAGAAATTAAAGTCACATTTGCAATGTGCACAGCTGCAATTCTGTTGACCTCTGTCGGAAATTAAGGACTTCTTCTTTTAATTTGGTTAATAAATCTGCCCCTGTTATAAACTGCATGCGCCGCGTGAGGATGGAAAGCTTGACATGGGTCTTACCAACTATAAATTCATCATATTCATGTGTGTCAAACACTGCTTCAGTATGTCCAATGGCTCATAGTCAAAAAGGAGTCTTCCAGGTTAAGTCCTATTGGACCCTTTGATGCATAGTAATTGTTGTATTCCAGCTGATTTTGAAGTCAACATCTATTAAAAGTCAAAATAAAGTTTTTGTAATATCTCACTCATGCATGCATTTATTTTAGCTTTCACTCTACACCCGTGTTCACATCCCTTCGGAGCCGCTCAAGTGTGAGTTGTGAAGCCTGAAGCCAGCTGCTGTGCTGAGGGAGCACATCATCCGTCCCCGAGCCGAGCCGAGCGGAGCAGGTTAACGTGATGAATCTGATCCAAGTTCCTGACAAACGCCTGCTGTTCAAGGCAACTGTTCCATTAATATTCAGATGTGCTTACTGGCTCCGTCATGGGGGCGGAGGGGGAAGCAAAAAAAGCCCCATAAAGTTGGGAAATAATTACGGTAACTTCTCTGCCTCGTACCACTGAGGGGTTTACCATTTACTGCGTGCCATATTTTATTAGGGCGTGTTAAAGTCAGAATTAGAAAGATCAGAGGACTATGGAAGCCCATTTCTGCCAGCAAAAAAAATCACTTAAAAAAATAAAAATAATAATAATAAGCCTTTTTTCTTTTTCTATTACTTTTTCTGAACCCTGAACTCAATGGAAGCCCATTTCCGCCGGGCAAAAATAAAAAAAAATGTAAATACATTTTATTTTGAATTACTTTTTCAGTATTTATTTATTTTGTACTTTTTCCGCCAGAAAAAAAAAGAACGGCGATTGGATGAAGGGACCTGCGAGGAATCGTCACTGAAGCGCATGCAAACTTCTAATCTCTATTTAAAAAATAAAAATAATTTAAAAAAATGAAACTTTTTCTGGCGGAAAAAGTACTAAATAAATAAATATTTTTAAGTGATTTTTTATTTAATTTTTGCTGCGGAAATGACCTTCCATAGAGTTCAGGGTTCAGCATGAAAGCAAAAAGCAAAAGGTGTGTTCCTATAGGTGGGTTAAAACCAGCAAACACAGGTGATCCTCAGAAGCACGTCAGTGTAAGTTCATGATCTTTCCAGCTCTGTATGTGGCCGTGACGCCGCTAATAGACCCCCTGCATCGAGTGTGCAGGATTAATGTGCACATCACGTGCCTGCGCACCGTTTTTCTTCTGCCACTGAATTCATTAGAGATGGTAACGATCTGTCGCCTGACAGTCCGGGGCAGGGGAAGGTCAGCAGAAAACCTCTTATCGGGATTATGGAGCTCCCCACCAGCGGAGATGTGCACCCGGCAGGTTTCTTTTTCTTTTTTATTTGAGAGAGAAATTCAGAGAAAGATGTTTGAGATGCAAATCAGCTTTTGGTGTATTGAAATAGTTGCTTCCTGCTGCTCAGTAATGGTTACATTTCCAGCTCTGATTTGCATTTGCATTTAGTACTCTTGACCCGTAGCTCAGAGCTCGAGCCGCATTCAAACTGAAAAGTCCAGATTTTAGGACGTCTGCAGCAGACACTACTGCACCTCTTCTTCATATTGTCTTTCAGTTAAAGGCCAGGTGTATCAGGAAGGGTTCAATGTCAGTCACAGTTTCCTAGATTTACTTTAGATTGATGGGGACGTTGCTCAGAAAGAATGTTATTCCTCTTTTTGACACAATTCCGACATCTCATTAAAACAGTAAAACGGTGACAGCGGCCTAGAGGATCTCGTGGTATCAAGTAATTAGGTTGATAATGAAAATATCGATTTGTCCTGCGAAGGTCTCGCTTGGGTTTATTGTGCTGGATGGCTGCCGTCGCTAGAATGAGGCCTGTCCTCTGGACTCGCTCCTCTGGGGATCCAGGCCAATCTATCCGGGATTTGGGAAAGTTTTAATCACTTTTGTCCTAAAGGCTTCCCTGCTTGTAAAGAGAGTCTTGGTTTGGAACTCACCCAGTAAAGACCTTTAAGGCCACAGTGAACACGCACAAACACACACAGTTTTACTGTAGACACGACGCACAATGACACAACGGAGACGATGAGTCTGTGCTTCTGCAAGTCCACGTGGTGTTTGTGGTTCAAACAAGGTGTGTTCTTCTTTACGTAATGCAGAAGTAGACTATTGATGATGTTCAACTGTGTGTAACCATGAGCTAATATATATGTATTTTTCATTTTGATTGCTTCTAACGGCTCTCAAAATGTCGACGGTCGAGCATGCAGCGCACGGTTAATGGTGCTACAGCGCTAACGGTGTAACAGCGCTAACGGTGCTACAGCGCTAACGGTGCTACAGCGCTAACGGTGCTACAGTGCTAACAAGGCTACAACGCTAATGGTGCTACAGTGATAACGGGGCTACAGCGCTAACGAGGCTACAGCACTAACGGTGCTACAGCGCTAATTGTGCTACAGTGCTAACAAGGCTACAGCGCTAATGGTGCCACAGGGCTAACGGTGCTACAGCGTTAACGATGCTACAGTGCTAAGGGTGCTACAGTGCTAATGGTGCTACAGCTCTAACAGTGCTACAGCGCTAATTGTGCTACAGTGCTAATTGTGCTACAGCGCTAACAGGGCGGTGTTATCAAACGTAAACTGCGAAATTGGGGCAGTGAGGAGCAGCGATTTTGAAGCATTATTGTGTTTTCTTAGCAAGACCCACCATGTGCTGGATCTGAGTGCTACGATTGGCCGGGTGTCCATGCAGCTCACTCACACTAGCATGCGCTGAAAGCAGAGAGACACACACAAGCAGCCTGACTTCATTCTCCGCTCAGGTAGATGTTACTCGCCTCTTTAAACAACACACAGCTGTTGGTCGCTACATAAATGATCTGAATGTTAAACACAGCTCCTCTAATGCGGGAGAATGCCAGTGACGGATCCTGGAGTTGTGTTTACATTAGCATTCCTCTTAGCGGCCGCCGGGGAGCACTTAGTTGAACGGAATGGATGAAGGCCCGATGATGCGGCCTTTAAATATCTGTACTGACTTCCTGTCTTCTCTGGTTACCTGTAACATGTCCTCAAGATAATGTGTTTTATCTATATACGCACGCTAATCGCTCAAGATGTATACGGAAGCTCGGCAATGAACGTTGTTTTTAAACACATATATATTGCCATATAATGTCACTTTTTTGATTTTTTTAAACACTGAAAGGAAGAGAAAGGGGTTGTTTAAATACGCCAGGATGTTTTTTGATTATTCCATGAAACAGACTATAGAATTATATACTATGCACCTGAACAGTAAAGGCAAGTTTGACGAAAAATTACATCCATGTTGGATTATTTACCCGATTTATGTCCAATTCCAAGGTTCAGTGGTCGGAAGTAGAGAGTTTGAGGACAAAAAGGGGGGTTAAGATATTTATACAATACTCTTTACTCTATTTATTTATTAATGCATGCCCTTACTTGCAGTTTTTTTTTGGTTGCGTGTAGTATTCATTTTTCTATTTTTAATGCTCACCATACGTACAGTAAGCCTCCATATTGGAGTCGGGCAGCATCTGTCCACTCCAGCAGATTTCTCTCCCTCCAGCAGAGCTCCCATGCAGTGCTGCATAGCGTTGGCTGCCGTCTGCTACAGTCAACTGCCTGTTTTGATATTTTTTGTGTGGAGCTCTACTCCGTACTAGCACATGAAATCTCTGAAATCCGTCCATTTCTTTTCTTCTCCGAGAGGCTCAACACCCCGACGGCAGCTGCCTGCTTCGTTTGCGGCCAACATTGTTGTTACAGATGTCCTTGGCCGCCGCACCTGTATGTGATGAATTCCAGCTCGGCCTCGCTCACCCTGGTAGAAGGGGAGTAGACAACGCGGTGAATTCAATATTGCAGGTGTACGGGCCGGCTGGTGGAGGTCGAGCGGAGTTCACGTGTCATGTTTGAACCATAAACCCTGATTGAACATGGCATCATGAAGCAAAGCTGCACACTTACAGGAGTTATATACTCCTAGTTGGACGTTATGTGTTATGAAGGTTATCCGTTTGACAGAACAACTCCAGCGATTAGTTATGAAGAAAATCATTGAGAAAAAAGAAAGAAAGAAAATAGCGCCTCAGTAATGAAGCAGCACACTATACCTGCCTGCGTTCTCCCTCTGTCAGCAGTCCAGCTGGAGCCGGGGGAGCCCGGTGCCCCCATTAGGATGTTATGACAGCCTTATTCACAGTAATTAATACCAGGCACTTTTAAATGAGATTTATGTGAGACGTGCTGTTTGCACTTCCAAGGTCGGGGGAAGCTTCTCAACCAACTGCTGCCGAGGGTTCAGGACACTCGGCTGCAGCATCGGTGTGCAGGTTTTTTTATACGCAGTACAGTAAACACACGGAGAGTCTGAAGAGATGCTCTCAGACCGGTATTGATTGATTGAGAGAGAGAGAGAGAGAGAGAGAGAGAGAGAGAGAGAGAGAGAGAGAGAGAGAGAGAGAGAGAGAGAGAGAGAGAGAGAGAGAGAGAGAGAGAGAGAGAGAGAGAGAGAGAGAGAGAGAGAGAGAGAGAGAGAGAGAGAGACTTCAAAGCTGACTGGGCTTGGTCTTAAGTGGGTGTTAAAAAACAATAAAAAATTGCACATCCACACCAGTTGTGAACATCTACAATAGGCTATTTAATTATTTTCCATTTATTTCTGTCTCTTTTGGGATTTGTTATTGACGTCCATAATGGGAATCGATACGCTTTTACTCTTTTGGGACATATTCACGTCCAGCTGTATTTTAGATGGATAAGAGGACGTTGCTCCCACTTTTCTGGGGGGAAAAATGGACAGATATCAAGTTTCAAGTGTTTGTATGATATCGTACAAGAAGCTGCAACACAAGACAAATCCCGCTCGCTACATCCACAAAACCACTTGGTTAGGTCGAGGAAATATTGTTTTAGGGGTTAGGATACCACGGAAGTGCCGTTACTGCAAGTTACGTGACTAAAACATCGGAGTGCTGTTTGTTGGACCCGCCCACCCGGCGTGTGATTTAGGGGCCGTTATACGTCCTTGTTCAAGACTACATGCAGACATCCGGAAAAACAATGTCGTGGGATATCTACGAATTACGGTGCATTATTTTTCGTCTGTAAAAAGCTGGATGAGAGTAGCATGCACATCGTTATTTCTTCTTAAAAACGAGGCTTAATTATCCAAAACAACGTCTTCTCTAAACTGTGGCGACCATTGGCTCCCAACCTTTTGGGCTACTCTACATTAAATAAACGCCAAAGATTAAAGCAACACAATAAGTTGTGTTTTCTAGATCCCGGCTGGATCCAGTCCAGTAAGCCCTCAGGCCGCTTCGGGGGTCCCGACCTCCATGTTGGGCACCGCTCTACCGAAACAAAGAGTTTAAAATGGTAAAAGTTTGATAGTGTTAAGCAGAAGGTGAGAAGTTTTTGGGCGGAGAGCCGACTTTGAATAAAAGGACGCTTCAGTTTCTGAAGGGCCGAACAGATCTTTACCGGCTTCGTGATGGATGCGTTGCCTTCACGAGCTTTAAGGTTTTAGAAGTCCATCCCTCATAAGCAAACGAGCTCAAATTGATGGGTCTGTGATTGGCCGACAGCTGAACTGGCGTCAGTTGCTCTGCAGGTTAAAGCTAATGGCCCTCGCGCGCTGTCCATCATCTTTCAAACGATATCTCACAGCAGCAGCAGCAACATCATAATGCAAAACTGTCGGCTGCCCGGAGACGAATGTACGGAATTTGATTCCTCAATTCTCTGATATCAGCACAACACGCGCACAACACGCGCATCTCACGCGCACCTCCATCCTACGAGGGAAACCACCCAAACTTATCCTCCCCTCCTCTGGATGTTACCGTCTGTGTATGCAAGGAATGAGAACACATTCTCAGCATCGCACGAGCACGAGCGTTGTTTCCCTTTTTTCTTTTTTTTTGTTGTAATCAACCCGCCTGGTTGTAAGCCCACCCACTTACGAACTGGCTCACTACCTAAAGGGGGGCTGGCCGGGACGCGTGTCGGGGACGGAGAGCTGACGGAGGCTGTCCAGAAGTCTGCAGATTGCCATCCTCTCCGGAGCGGATCGCCAACATGAAGGAAAAGAGTCTGATCGAGACCGCGAAGATGCAGGGCAACGTCATGGTAAGGCGGCTTCTGCCGTTTGCATGACGCCGATGGAATGATTCGGTATTAAACGGAGTGCCCCGTTGAACACACGCGCGCACACGCGTGGCGCGCGCGCTGTGGCGCACGTTGGGGAAAAGAGCGGATTCCACGTTTACGTTCGGCTTCCTATGTTCAACCCGCTGAGGTGTTTCCTGACAGTTCACGCCCTTTTTTACATTTTAATTTTTAATTCTTTTTTTTTTATTTCACGTGTCCTTCTTCTGCCCGCAAGTAGCACCGAGCTGGCGGAATATGAATCGCAGTTATTAAAGGAGTTGGAAAGTTTGTGTGCATGTGCGTGTGCGTGTGTGTGTGACGCCGATCGTAATGAGAGTTTTTTTGCCTCTTGAAGATTTGGAGGGGCAGAGGTAACCTTTTGCCCAAGGAGGGTCCCATTAATATTTCACTGCATCTAAAGGATATAGATATTATACCCTGCTGTCCCTCTGCTGGGAGCCGCAGGGGCTTCTATGAAGATGTGAGTGGAGTGAATACCAAATGTCTCGTGGGACCATTTGCAGACGTTGACGGGGCAAGTGTGTGTCAGGACTCTTTTTAAAAGCTCTTGATTCTTTTCATTTGATTTCAGAGTGTGTGTTTCTTTTTTTTTCATGCATCGACATGCTATTTCATGCTTTCTGCTGATGGGATCTTAACACGACAGACCCACTGATTTTACTGATCCAACTTTCTATCCTGGGCAGTTACATTAATGCTAAAGTCATTTTTTTTTCCCCCACAACTGCTTTATTTATAGCTGAATAAGCCCTGCTCTGCAAACACTCCAGGCCATGTTGGAAGATGTGGGCCACAGCTGTGTGGAGTCAGGCTTTTTCTAAATGGTTCCTCCGCTGAAGACAGCCTTTTTTTGTGTTTTGCTCCCTGCGGCCTTATTTTGCACGGAGAGTGTTTATCTCTTTTATCCCAGCATAATGAAAAGTAAACAAGGAGGATTATCCGGAGGATTTTGGTCGATTTCCAAATCAGAACGTCACTGGTGCCGAGTGAGATATAAAGTGAATATATATATATATATATATATATATATAGCCAGTCTGGCGCTTAATGCAGAGTTTGACTGTAAGGAGAAACTGGAGCCTGAAGTCATCAGTGTAAATATATCTGAATATCAGACAGAAAGGGGGTTTGAGGTGTTGATGAAAACCGGCTCGTCAAAGTTCCAGTTACCACCAGCACCTCAGTTGAGTCTTTAAAAAATAATAAAAAAGATTAGATCTTTCCCCTGCCAGCTAAAAGGTGAGGTAACAAGCTGACATGCAGCCAACACAGCTCATTATTTTTGCATTTGACATTTTGGAGAATGCAACGAATGCACGTTAGCGTTCTTGCAGATGCCACTCTCATTTCTGTCTTTTGAACCTGGATGCCCAGGAGATTAGATTAATTTAGCATAAAGAGTGTTTCTAGACTGTTTATTTCTGCTAAGACGTGCAACGTTTGGCCGCATCAGACGGCAAGTGTCGTTCTCTCTACTGGCCAGCAGGGGGCGACTCCTCCGGTTGCAAAAATAAGTATGGTTGTATAGAAGTCTATGAGAAAATGACTCTCTTTACTTGATTTACTCCCCCAGTAAACATTGTAAATATGAGTTTATGGTCTCAATATTTAATACAGCATGATGTTCATTTAGTTAATTATGGTCATTTAGAGTCAAACAGACCATAACATGTTAGCGGGCCTCGGCTAGCTTGTTAGCGTGCCCATTTCAGTAATATCTCTGCAACCGAATACATGGACGTCTTTGACATAACATCGACACTGTAAGCTCTTCATATTCTGTTGATGACTTTAATTCAGTTTTTTAATGTTTTAAACTAAAATTCTGGCCATATTTTGATACATTGCACCTATTTAAAGTTGTGGATTGCACCTAAATATTTGATTGCCAATATGTTAATGAATGATAACTTGATACCACTTTTATTGTGTCCTTGGCTTTATGCATAATTAAAAGATCCTCTGAAGAGTTCACAAAGAGTTCACTTTTTTTCTATTTGCTCAATATCTCGTCCTTGCGGTACTTTTTCCAAGCTATTCAGTTTCTTAACACCTTTTGTCCATACGGGAGATCTAGACGAGTTATGCTAATTTATTTTAGAAACAGTCTCTCTAAAGAATGCTATTCATGCAATAGATACTTCGGTTTGTAGCATATTGACGTTTTGCAATGCAGACATCAGGGTGAGAGATTTTATTTTTACATGTATCCTTTAATTAAAGGCATTAATGCAACGTGTCGTACAGATCAGGCTTTAAACTGAGCAAGAAAGCTCGTAAGCACATTCTCCAAAAACAGAACCGGCAATAAAGCTACCAGGTTTATTGGACCGGGCCCTCATCTGAATATGGAAATGAAAACAGGGTTGTGAGAACCAGCTTCCCTCATTTAGAGCATCCCTCTGTGACGCCGGTTGGTCCACGATGGCCTCCAACGTGAGATCTCCAGGTTTGATCCAGAACCGACCCGGGCCTCACGGTTCTCCAGCCCTCCAAGGTTTTCCGTTGCCTCGAAACAGAAAGAAGCATCTCCACCTTTTAATTTCGCACAATTGGATATTGATTGCTTGTTTGATTGCCTTATTGATGTATTCATATTGCTGCACCCCCACCCCCCCCCCCTGAATTAATTGTTTGAGTTATTGACGCAATCAGCTGTAAAAAGTCTTCAACCCCCGAGGGTGGAATCGAGCCGGTGACAACACGGAGACGTACGCGGCGGCAAACAGCGCGGCGGCGGCTTTATTGCACCAAGTGATTGCTTTCCATGAACAGAGCCGACGCTCGTGAGACGGGGGGGGGTTCTCTCAATAATCTGCACGGGCTGATTTACGACCACCCGACACGGCCGCCGGGCCGCGTTGTGCCCCGGCGGGGATTCGGCGAGGTATTTGGAAACGGATGCCAGAACGCCCCCGAGGTGTCGTGTCTTCCGCAGGAAATTGCTGCCGGTCTGCGTCCAGGTGCCTGCTGGGTAATGACGGCAGCACTGCCGTCCCTCCTCGTGCGGCGGAGTGTGAGCGACGCCGTCTGCGACTGTGGCTCAGTGGTGAGCAGGTCCGACTTTCAATCAGAGGATCGGGGGTTCGATCCCCGGCTCCGCTAGTCCATGTCGATGTGTCCTTGAGCAAGACACTTAACCTTAATTGTCTCTGGTCTACTGTAAAGCATGTAAGTCTCTTTGGATAAAAGCCTCAGATAAAGGAAATGTAATGTAATGTCTGCAGCTAAATGTACGAGGGGACAAGCGGGAGAGCGTCCCTAAAAAAGGGGCTCAGACGCCCGTTCTCCAGCTCTCCCAGAATCTCATTGTTCTCTGACAATGGAGAGCATCCCCCTCCTTCAAGAGCCCGGGTGCCGGGGGTTTGTTGAACAGCTAATGATTTGTTTCTCTGGGCTGAAAACAAAGAACCCCGCCAAAATAAAATTAAATATAGATTTATATTCTGGAGTGAGGGGCTTTCAAAAACCTCTCCAGGACAGGTCTTGTTGTCATGGTTATTAATATCTGCCGCTCCTCCATCGTCTCATTAACTACAAAGTGTGTGTTTCTCCACTTCAGAAGTATTGTTGTCGCCGCTGTTGGGATTGTTTTTTTATCGGTACACTTTTGAACTTCTTTAGCAAATACTTTCATTTCTGCGCTGGAAAGTATTTATTTGGCTATCGACCGATCCATCACCCTGGGCTGATTCATCCATCTCTCCTCAGGACCGCTGCTCTGTTATTACGTGTTAAAGAACGGAGAAATGTGTTCGGTCTCTGGCCGACACCTTTTTTAGACTCTTTCTTTCTACATTTATGGCCCATGAGTTATTTCCAAGAGTCGTATGAGCACATGACTAGTAAACATACATTTAAAGTGGATCTTCTGTGTGTTTTGTGGAGTAATTTGCAAATCTGTCGACTAAATCGACTAAAGCCAAAATGACTGATTAGTTGACTAATGGGCTAAGAAGGGAGAGAGGGGGAGGGGGGTGGGAGGGGCTGCCAGACCTCGTCAATATATCATCAGGATTTTGTTACCAACAATCTTTCACTACTGTAGTGTTGGCGCTCTAACACTGGGGAGGTCAGGGAGGTTAAAGGTAGGGCTCGTAATGTTTTGACAGTAAATGACCCCCGAAAAAAAAAAAAAAACCTGGGTTACTTCAGGACTGTTATAAATCCGTCCACTCATCACATTTGATGCATTCATACAAGGAAATGCATCGATTGCATGTTCACGTTCATCATGATATTTTTGGGGGCGTGACTCTGAAGTGACGGCTTATTTATTTTTTTGCTGATGTTGCTCACTACTTTCATTGGAAAATAGTTTCCAATTGTTTTAAAGATGATAGAAACAATAAGAACCAAATTTGTGCCTCACAAAATGATTTACATACAACCAAATCTGACTATGCATTTTGATGCTATTAACTCGTAACCATTAAATATGGTTATGTTCATTTCGTTACCCTGCTCTGTGATGTAACAGTCTATCAAAAATATGGCAAATTATTATCTTTAAAAACTAAACAGATGATCACAAGGCCGCCCCTGGTGGATATTTCAAACGATAATTCGTGAGACTCCAGCAAACTCACCTTTTTTGTGCTTTATTTGTGGCCTGTTATGTTTCCCCCCCGGAGCGCACGCTGGAAGCAGATGTGTACCAGTGTACAAACCGGAGAACGCTTCTGTTTCGTCCCTCAAACAGCTGTTTGGTGTATTACGGCCTTCGGGCTGATGAGTGCATTTCAATGGCGGACCGCGGCTGCATGATTCAGCGGGCACTGCACAGCTGATGCCTTTTCGATACCAACTTCATGGCCGCGGGCCAACTTGTAGGTGTTGTGTCAATAGCTCACTCCACTTGTTTTTCGTGCCCGGCTCTTTCAAACCACGTGAAGAAGAAGTGAGATCGCAGCGGTGTTTGTCCAGCCTCCGCATGCACGCCGCTTTATTGATCGCCGTGCAGTGCCTGCTGCAGCAGGGTCTTCCAGACATCTGCTGTCAGCGCACCTGTTACCGCCGCCTTGTAGCGAGTGAGTCAGCGTCATCACTCTTCTGACACTGTTGGTGCTGCAATCTGAGGCTTTCAGAAATATCAAACGGGGTGTTGGATGGATAGTAAAAGCACTCAGATGGAGAAGGGCTGCAACTAATTATTATTTTCATTAGCAAATCATCTTTAGACTTTTTGTTTCATTAACCCTAGAACACTAACGATGGGTTATTTCCCCCCCGAGCGGTTGTGGTTAAGTTATTATATTATTTTCATTGTGTTGCTTTTGTCTGAGCTGTGTGGGTCCTTGTGTAGCTTCATGCTGCTCACTGATGCTACTGAAGGTGGGCGTGTCTTTACTGAAAGTAGGCGTGTCTCTATTGAAGGTGGGCGTGTCTTTATTGAAGGTGGGCGTGTCTCTCTGCTCCAATCCCTGGTTGTTTCAACCTTCACGTGTTACGTTAGTGATAGAGGGTGAAAACATTCCGGATGGTTTTCCCATTGAAGGAGACTTTTCCTTCACAGGACAAGGCTCACATGTCCCAGGAACATGTGGACCAGAGAACAAGTTCATAGCTCCATTATTTATGTTTTAATCAGGTTTTATTGACCATTCCATAATTTTCACCCTATTTTAAGCCTTTTTTCAGGGTCCCCCCATGAAACCTGTTTTTAGTTTTATGAGAAGTTATATAGGGTAAAATAATAGATGAGTACTTCAATCTGCCTTGTATTGTTGTATTTTAATATATTTTGATGAGCAGTATATTTTATCAGGTACGTTATATCGGGTGAAATATAGCCGATATACCTATAATATACCTATATTTGATTGACAGAAAATCTACACAAATCCAAAAGCAGCCAAATGCTTAGTTCATAACCTTTATGGATGACTTAAACACTTCTCCATCAAACAAGTCAATGTCTGCACATCAACACCAGTCTTCAGAGCCTCCTTTATTTTGAAACGTCTCCCCGTGGGATATTTACACTCTTGATTGGGGTCATGTTTTTGCAAAAAATCTGAAACGGCTGGCAGCGAGCGACTTGATTTATCGTGACCTTTATGCAGGCCACGGTGTTTTCAGCGGTGCCAGCCCACAACAGCAGCATTTCATTAGGCACACTGGAATCCATCATACTGAGTGTTCCCCCGTCGGCTACATTTGTTTGTCGAGCGAGGCTGTACAGAAGGCGAGAGTTATCAGCTTCTGCGGCACGGGAGTCGAAATCATACGACAGCGGTAGTTAGTTGGATTTAGATTTCTTTTTGGACTCTTGTCTCCTGAAAACCGAATTTTTCTGTTTTCAATTACTCACCTGTTGGCGCGGCTGCTTGTGAGGTAAAGAAAGAGCCCGAAAACGACTGTAATTGGGTGTCGACGGAGCGGCCGATCAATACCAGTGATTTGAGGATCACTTTGTCTGGTGTTGAAATGTCTAACGTTTAAGAAAACGGTTCACGTGGCTTTCAATGTGACCTGAGCAGCAGCGAGGGAATGTGCCGAAACACATTTAGCTCTTCAACCAAGACATTTATGCTCCATTTTGAAAGTGTGAATGTATTATTTGAGGCGAGCGTAAGCCATCGTTTTGGGAAGTTAATGTAATCGCCTTCAGAAATAGAGAACACACAGTATCTGTCTGGTAAATATGAGGCTGCAGCCAGCAGCCGGTTAGCTTAGCATCACAAAGAAAGACTTGAAACCGAGGGAAACAGTCGGCTTACTGATTAACACATGACGCGACTCATTTGTTTAATCTGTATTTAAAAAAAGAAGAAAAAACCCAACAGATTTTGTTTGGTTTTGTTTGGACAGAGCCAGGGTAGCTGCTTCCCGTGCAGTCATTATGCTAAGCTAAGCTAACCAGCTGCTGCCTGCTTCTAATGAAACAGGCAACCAAGGGAGCGGCGTTGATCTTCTCATTAAAATCTCCTCAAGAAGTACAAAATAAACTGTTTCCTTCAATTGTGGATGAGACGGACGATTTTAAAGCCAAATGGATCGGCCGTAGAATGAATGTGAACGAAATGTTATTGAGTCATTAGCTGCCCATGTGTCTGAAGCTGCCCTTGAGGAGTTTACAAAGTGATATTTGGATGAATATCTGGTTCTTTTAGTTCATTATCCAAGCTAATCGTGTCCACATGCACTTTGTGTTGATGGTTGATTCATTTATTTAACTATTGTGTTTAATTGTGAGCAGTTATTATTCAATTCAAGGCACTTTATTTTGCTTTTATTAGCTCTCCTAGACAGGATCAAACACAACCACCGGCAGATAGTAGTTATAGTTTCCAGTCTGACTCTCAGGCTGACATGACGGCTTTCCCACCCTGCCGGTAGTTCGATGCCAGGGACAACATCCAGTAATTGTGTTACGCTGGCACGGAAAAAAAAGGCAGCCAGTCGCATTGCCTGAAGACGTGTCCAGAAATAGCGCTACACGGCATTCGAGCCCATATTGGTAAGTGCACTTATTCCTATTGTTGCTCCATTCGTTGCATTCACGCCACGGAGATAATTGAATTTCTAAACCCGTTACGGTGGCGACACACACAGTGCGCGCCGCGTCTCGTTTTCACTGCAAATGTCCCACATAAAGTCCTTGAGACATTCAGGACCCACACACACACACACACACACACACCACCCTCCTTGTGCATACAGTATCTGCCGTCTCTGTCTGTTGCGCCCTCTCCCCGGCCCTGAGCAATCAATCACCACTTAGCCGGGCTACACCATGCAGAGTGCTTCAGCCAAATTATGAGTAGACAGTGGGTGGAGATGTCCTCCACCCCCCCTCCCCCACCCCCCCCCCAATTCATCCTCACATTGTTTGCATGCGTGAGATTGACGACCCGAGCTGGTTAAGGGTCTGATTGCTGCAAAGCTCGTCTCCGATGTGGGGATGAAGTAATTGGGCTCGTTCCCGTCCTCGTGGTGTTGATTTCTTGCTTCTCTGTTTTTAATGCGTACTTTTCTTCATCCCAGTGAGACTGAGCTCCGTGAAGAATGTGCAAATATATGAGTTGCAGTTACTCTTTCAATGAAACACGAACCCGGGTGAAAGCCATCGTCCCGCGGAAAGGCGGAGTCGCATGGTTGCGAATACACTCTGCAGGACTAATGGCCGGTTTCCTCAGAACACCATATGATTTAAGATGGTTGTATCTCCCCAAAAATGTACTGCAGTATGAAAATCAATTATCCTTCCAACGCCAGCCTGCGCAATCTCTCCTCTATCGTTGTGATCTGGCAGGCTAATGATGGATAATTTAGTTTAGGACAAAAGTCATTTCAAGTAGTCCGTCCTATTAGATGATTGACATCTCACATAAACCATTAGCTGGGCTGCTATGGGCCTTTCAAACTGGGGAAGAACATGACAGCCTGAGCTTGTAAGATGTAATCTGGTTTTGTGGAGCAGGAAATTAACTTGCAGACGCGTTCAACTTTTAGTTTTTTCTTTCACATTTCCGTTCACGGATAACAAAGGAAAGGCCTTCCTGGAGGAAATACAGGACGTACCCGCCGGTGTCAGGACTACAAGCTGCACCTGAGCATCGGCAGGATTCTTTTGGGAAGAAGCAGGAACTATATGCATAAAACAGGAAGGAGTTCCTGTCCCCCATAATGTGTCCTTGAGCATGCAGCCATAACTGGACCCTCAAATTATTAATATGCAGTCGGCTGCAGCAGAATACAAGATTAGGCTTGGACGGACACAGAGATGCACACTCACAGATGGACACGCACGATCCTCCTGGTAGAGATGATAGAAATTAATAAAGAAATTCAAAAGTTCCGATCTGTCAAAGATAGGCTCGATTTGAGATATTAACGTATTTACAGAAGCTTTACCGTCATTTACGATAATCATTAGAATATGCCGTGATTTGGCAGGGAAGATAAAGTGTCAGTTGTTATACTACAGTTTGCCTGCAAATTATTATCTAAAAATATCAATCAAAATGTCATCGTCAATCATGATTAATGCAATAATTAAAAATCTAAGTATATGATGAAATGGTGGCGTTAGAATGAGCCAGAGGCCGAGACCAGTCGGGTCCGGAGACTCAGATATTCTGCAGAATAACATTACATTACATTTCATTTCAATTAGCTGACGCTTTTATCCAAAGCGACTTACATGATATACAGTAGACAGTAGACACAGCAACGGTGAGCAATTAGGGTTAAGTGTCTTGCTCAAGGACACAACGACACAGACTGCCGGAGCCGGGGATTGAACCACCGACCTTCTGATTGAAAGACCGACTTGCTAACCACTGAGCCACAGTCGCCCAGAAACAGTGCAAGTCTCCCCTCTCAGACTGCGTGACCTTGACCAAAAAGGAAAGTGAGGAAACGCTCAGCGTGATGGATCGCCCGTCTCAAGGAGCGTTCAAATCTATAAGTTGAATTTCCGACACTGGCACAGAAATGACTGTAAACTTCCTGCAGGAGCGCCGATTCCTCTCAAAGCATATGCTGTACGCTGGAAGGCGCACAACAACATGTGCAATTTCTAGTTAACGGGGTAAAAACATCCAGAATCACCAGTATGAAGCCCTTAACGACGGGTTGGCTGATATCCGCCCGCCTCTCACTCTGATGCGGTGATGTTTGGCTCCGCCCTCGAACAGGAAACGCTCCGTCGGGGGTCTGGACCGGCGGACGTCACATCATAAACGGACAGTGTCGCAATTAGATGCTATGTCCAAGACGTGGACGTATGGGAATGAATCCGCGTGCACCGTAATTATCTCGACCGACAACAATAGGGAGGCATGCAAGATGATGAAAGAACCCCCCCCCCCCCCCCAAAAAAAAAAAAAAGATGAAGGCCTGTTTCCTCCCCTTGCAGAGGGACTCTGCTGTGTCTGTTTTTGCTCAGCATTAATGATGATTTCCCTCAGTGGCTCTCGTTAGGACTCTGACATGATAAGCTGGTTTCCACCACTTACTCATGGCATGGAGTGTAATTGCATTTCACGGGCAGCCTGTGAGCAGAATGAGCAAGAGGACGACTCAATTTGTCTGAAATCGCCACATCTCACTACATCACTTCAGTGTTTACCGCCGTGTGTGTGTGTGTGTGTGTGTGTCGATATAAGCTGTAGATAAGTGTGTTAAGTGTGATCTGTGTTTTAATGCAGCGATAGTCTGGGAAACAAGGTAAACATGATGTGAATGGTAGAGAGGCGGGAAAAAAACGAGTGAGAGATCGACTGACAGACAGAGGGGCAGATGGAGGGAGAGAGAGAAAGAGAGAGAGGGGGGGGGGGGGGTCCAATGCCAAGTTTTTTGACTTTCAAATTGCACCACACACTCCAGAATGATGAGGGAGAAAGCAACAACAATTCGGCCTTAATTCTGCCAAGATTATCCGCATCCTGTGAGACTGGGCGAGTAAACGGAGACGAGAATCCATAACGCCGGCGGAGTCGTCCAAGCTGAAAGCGGGGAAGTCGTGACGAACAGACTGGAAGTGAAAAATCATCCCGTCATGTTTCTGCACACGGACGCCTTCCAGCCGGGAGGCGTTCGACGTTAACCTTCACGTGTTGGAGGTTCCTGACGTTGCTCAATCTATGTTGTCTTTATGTAAATTAAAATCTGACACAATTCATTATTTGTCACGAAGCACTTTTTACTTTTTTCCCCCCCAACAGACTTGAACCCGAGTTTATTTAGTTAACAGTGATCGGAAAAACATCTTTTAAATAAACAATCTTCATCTTTGAGAAATGGAAACCTGTCTTTGGCATTTTCTTATGAGAAGATTACTCAAATTTCCCTCAATCAAATATTGATTCATTTCTGCTCATCAAACAGCCTTCGATCAATTGTATGCATCAGTGGATGGTTTATCAATTATTTTCATATTTCATCTGTCCTGATTAGAGAAAATGTCACAACCACAGGACTTTCAAAATGTTTTCACATGAGCCGTTATTTTTGTGAGTTGGTCATCAGTGAGTCATTTAGTTAGTTAAAGTTAACCTAACCTAAGTGTTTTTGATGCCTAAAACTAAACTCCTTCCTAAAGACGGAAGTTTATTTTGAAAAGCCACAATGCATGTAACGAGCCTATAACAATGACGCTGGAGGTGGTGTGCAAAACAAGACCCCTTGATGGACTCTTCAGACCCCTGAAAGCCTAAATAGCTAAATGTAGGGTCTCTTCAATCATAAGTACTCTGACATTTAGATTTTGAGATTTAATCCACAGTTTGGTTATTGATCCCTGATCCCAGGTTGTACCCTATAGATACTCATAACTATAATAATAGTTTAATTGTCATACTTGCTCCTGCCAGATCCCACCGTTGGCGTCACAATGCGTTGGACATGCTGCAGCTCTGCGATCAGCTCGTAGGACCGATTCCCTCTCCGCCTTTTGGCCGTCGGGCGCTCTGTGATTAATCTGTGCCATTTGATTCCTGGCAGAGGAAGTTGGGGGAACTGCCGGCTAGAATTCTGGGTAATGATGTACAACTCAGCCTCCCAGGGAGGGCTTTGTGCATGGCCGTACGCCGGGAATTCAATTAGCCTTCTTCCTCTTCTTCCTCTTCTTCTCTTTCCTCCGGTCCGCGCTCATCGCCGTGTCCATCATGTAAGCGAGCAGCTTCCGTTGCGGCGGTGACATCAGACGCCCTGCCGGCCGGCCCTGAGCTGTTGTTGAGCTCCCTGTTGTGTGGCAGAGGTGCCGCCGGCACTTCCCCCGGTTAGAGTGGCTGTCTAATGAGATCATTAAAGCTAGCCAGACAGAAAATGAAAAAGCACCTGTTGTGGAGGGGAATGTTGTGTATTCCCTAAACATTCGAGGAATTTTACCTCGCCGCGCACCGGGAGGACGCTCCGCACCGCGAAATTAACTTCCGTGCACCCACGCCTCGTGTGCCGCGGCTATATTATTAATTATGATATGGATGTTAGGGATTCATTTGAATTGATTGCAGGCCTCACGGACGGCCGTTTTCTCCCCCACAATAGATGAAACTCCCCGAGGGGCGAGCGCGACGCGCATATTTGATTATTTTTTTACACGCCGGAGAATTTTAGTTTGATTTCTTCGACCGAAAAAAAAGATTCAGCCGTCTTCCAGGTGAGATGAGGTTCCTGTACGAGAGGGAACGATCGTTAAAGAACCCACGATGTCTGGCGGGTATAAACAAATGTTTGCATCTGAGAGGCAGCGGTTATTCATAATTCTCTCTCAAGATTTATCATAATGGGATTCATACGCTCATGGAAAACCTGGAAAAGTCCTGGAATTTTAAAATGGTTATTTCCAGGCCTGGAAAAGTCCTTGAAAAAAAATAAAATCCCCAAAGTTTAGTAAAAGTCATTTAAATGTGTTATATTCATGTGTTCATGTGGTTCATTTACGCTGAGTTTGAAATAATGAATATGCTTTTAAAAATATAAGCAGGCATACGCTGAGTGTATCTATAAATGTTTATTCTTTTAATCAAACTATTGTCTCTCATTCATTTGTGTCCTTTAAGGAATACTGTATGCTTTGGAATCCTCATTGTTAGTTTAAATACTACATTTTATCACTTTTTCATGGACATACCCAGATTTCACTAAATGTTTGGTCATGGGAATTTGGTTTAAAGTCCTGGAAAAGTCCTGGAAGTCCATTGGTCAGAATGTTTATGACCCCTGCATGACCCCTCCCCCCTGCTGCCATTGTGTGTACCTCTGCATGGGCGAGGTTATAGAAATCTGGCACATGAAGCTGCTGCTGTAACTCTGTAACGTTGATTTACTGTATTTCAGAAAGCAAAATAACCAAAATGCTGATTTTTGACCTGATTGTAAGCGACTGGAATCAACACCTTTATCAACACCTTTATCAACACCTTTATCAACACTTGCTCACAGCACACGAGCCTCCGATGTACAGTATTACTACAACGATACTCTGATGTGTAAACTGTTTTATTCCACTCACATTCAGCCAACCGCTAACAAACACACTGCTGGTGAGTCTCTCACAGGCGGCTCGGTGAAGCTGAATTAACGGCTTACAGTGGCGTCCTGGGCCGGTTGGCCGGACCCCACTGAGCGGGCAGATGCTCACTGGCAGGTATCCACCCCGGCAGTACAGCCCAAGTGTGTGTCTTCACACACACACACACACACACACACACAGGCACGTCGATACGGGTCGTATAGAGCTGGACGGAGGATTTACTAGAGGCTGAATTATGACCGGGCGGAAAACCAACGATCCGATGTTAAGAGTCGACGTTGGCTCGAGCCAGAATGTTAAGTGATCGCTTCCCTTTAGTTTAAATCCAGCATCAACTGGAAGACATGTAATGTCATGTAAAAGTCAAAGAGTAGTGACATCTTTCCTCAAATCTTCTCTTGACCGTCCTGCTTTAGGGAAATATACGACCCTTGACCTCATCCCACTTATCAACGTCACACTTTAAATGTTGATCAGTAGAAATTAAGTTATTTCCTTAATTCATGGTGAGATTTCTTTTTTTTAAAATAGTTTTTATATAAAAATAATGTTGCAGTAGATAATGTCATGCAGACTTTTAGTTGTGATAGTACAAAAATACCCTACTTGGACTCAGACGAAGTGATTTGAATGTGGCGGTCAGAGGTCACTGACTTCATATCTGTCCCGTTCTCATGCTATCTTGAGTGAGTTTCTGAAATATGAACTGGAGGGTGAATGGGATTAGAGTCAGGCGGTCGAAGGCCACTGGGACTTCATGAAAAACTCTTTTTGGGTCGTAACTCAAGGACTCTTCACCAAAGTCTCACGGGACGAATTGACGTTGATGTAAACTGCAACTTGGCGGATCATTCTAGCTTGAAGCTGCATTTTAAGCCTTAAACATCGACATACTAACGGTTCACGGTTAACGTTATAGCAAACAGTAAATCCACTATTCACTCTTGTGATCCTCCATGTTTAGTCTCCACCAGCTCCTGAGGGAAATATCCAGTTTTAAAGCTGCTAAAAGCTCCACTATGTTCACCAGCTAGCCGCTAACGTTACCTTCGCTGTCCATGGTGCTGGACAGAACTACCAGTGTGGAAACCCAGCTATGAGAGCGATGAGACTGACCCAAAACCCTGGTCCTAGTTTAAGTTGCTGCATAAGAGGCCTTTCCTACACAGGTATCTGACCAACTGTAATTTACTGAGTATAAAAAAGCCCTTGTGACTTTAATTTGCGTCTCTCTCCGTCTCGTGTCTGTGCTTATAAAGTGAAGCTGGCCTCGGCAGTGTTTTTGTCAGTTTGTATTGATCGTGAGCGAAATACCTCCAGTCTGACATGCCCAATTTGTCATGAACAGTAGAGGCGCACGCCCAATAACGCTGCGCGGGTCCAATTCATCACGGCCCATCGACTTCACCTCGGCTTCTTCCTGGCCATCAATTACGATCTCAGGTATAGTGATTAGCGGCGCGCTCCGGTTTGTTTATCGTAGACGGCACGAGAGTAACTCGAGCTTCTATTTATTGACTCGCGTGTGTTTTAGAGCGAGGCACTCAGCTTTCTAATGGAGCTCGCGGTAACTGCATTTAGGCGTCGCTGTAGCCCCTCTGCATCGCCCCCGCCCTTCCTTCCTCTCCAAAAAAAACCCGTAAAACACCTTCCGATACTCTACACTTCCCCTTCGGCACTTCCCTCTTCCTCGACGCGTACCTTGTCTTCCACAAACCCGTGGCATTTCATATTTCTTTTCCGTCGAACGAGACTGGAAAAAGCTCCGGGGGGGAAGGGGGAAGGGGAAAGGTGCATTGATAGATCCGGGCCGTAATGAGGAGGCTCTCCGGCTCGCGGATCATGGAAATTTGGTTTAAAAGTCCTGGAAAAATGATGGAGAAGTCCTGGAACTCCATTGGTCAGAATGTTTATGACCCCTGCATGACCCCTCCCCCCCGCTGCCATTGTGTGTACCTCTGCAGGGTCGAGGTTATCGAAATCTGGCACATGAAGCTGCTGCTGTGACTCTGTAACGTCGGCTTGATTTACTGTATTTCAGAAAGGAAAATAACCAAAATGCTGATTGTTGACCTGATTGTAAGCGACTGGAATCAACACCCCATAAAACACCTTCCGATACTCTACACTTCCCTCTTCCTCAACGCGTACCTGTCTTCCACAAACCCGTGGCATTTCATATTTTCCGTCGAACGAGACTTGAAAAAGCTCCGGGGGGAGGGTGTATTGATAGATCCGGGCCGTAATGAGGAGGCTCTCCGACTCGCGGGCTGTCAGGTGCGAGCGTGTCTCGGCGCCCCCTGGAGCCTCGGAAAGGTCAACTTGCCTCTTAATCAAACGTCAGGAAGGCCATCCCCACTGACAGCCGGACGCCGCTGCTCGCTCCCCCGCTGAGTTTAAAGTTCACTCCCATCTGCTCCCTGAAAGTTACCGCCAGCCGCAGAGCGCCAGCCTTTATGCTCCCATAAAGATGTCGCCGGCTGCGTTTGATAGCCCGGCGGTGATGAAGAGGCTTTCTGATCTTAAAATGAGCCCCGGTGCATGTCAGAGAGGTTTTCTTTTTTATCGACTTTCTTAAGGTGCGCTTTATTTATCGGGTGTCATTGTACGTTAAAGATTTTTTGTCTTTTATACGGTCAACCAGTGTAAGTAAGCACATGAGACTCGGGGGGGGGGGGGGGTCTTTATTTTCCCCGGCCGGGCGTCAACACACGTTAAAGTCAAGATTCGTCAGGTCTTCCAATAAGAATCCAAACAGCTGCAGTCTAAACGTGTTTGACCCTCGAACACTAACGAGGGATTGTGTTTACGTTATTGTCATTGTGTTGCTTTTGTCTGAGCTGTGTGGGTCCATGTGTAGCTTCATGCTGCTCACTGATGTTATTGGAGGTGGGCGTGTCTTTATTGAAGTTGGGCGTGTCTCTATTGAAGTTGGGCGTGTCTTTATTGAAGATGGGCGTGTCTTTATCAAAAGTGGGCGTGTCTCTGCTCCAATCCCTGGTTGTTTCAACCTTCACGTGTTACGTTAGTGATAGAGGGTGAAAACATTCCAGATGGTTTTCCCATTGAAGGAAACTTTTCCTTCACAGGACAAGGCTCACATGTCCCAGGAACATGTGGACCAGAGAACAAGTTCATAGCTCCATTATTTATGTTTTTAATCATCTTTTATTGACGATTCCCTAATTTTTCACCCGATTTTGAGCCTATTTTTAACGTTCGTATTTCGGCTGCAACTCAAACCAGAAAGTTTCCTCCTCAGATGTTCAAACCTGGAAGTTCTGCTTGGGAAACTCTCTCCATCGTCTGGACCGAACACGTGGAAGTCATTACATCTTTTGACACATTCCTCTCTGCCACAGCAAACTTCCTCAAAGAGGTTTTCCAATCTAGTCTTCCGAGACGCTTTCAACATGTCGTTCATCTCCAAAGCTCCGGCCAGGAGGAGCGACGCGTTACTTTGAGGCCTGATCAAGTTTTCTGAGGCTCATCGGTCCTCCTACTGGTCCTGATGATGTCCCCCTAATGATGGTTTCTAATGTAAAGCTAATGTAGTGGTGATCAAAGCTCTAGAATAGAGTGTGTGTGTGTGTGTGTGTGTGTGTGTGTGTGTTTGAGGTGGATAGAAGAAGAAGATAATTGCCTCTCGGAAAGGTTTACAGGAAAGTAATTAGGAGGAAAAATAAAAAAATGTGTGGAATATCAGATGTGGTGATGACACGTATATTTTAATGCTTCAGTCATTCTCAACACTGGCTCGTGGTGAGAAGCTAACTGACACTTGCTCTCCAGGAGCAACTGCCAGTTATTAATTCATCCATCAATCATTTTTACAATTAATTGATTCATGGCTTTTCATACATTTCAACTGTTCTATCTGATGTTAATGTAGCTGATGTTAATTATCCCATTTAAAATATGAAAGCATTCATATTTTCTTTATCTTGATTAAAGTTACAATCGTCAACCCTTTCATGAAATCAAACCCCATTTCTGAGACTATTCATGGGCACATTTATGCAATATTAATCCTTTTTATTTACCATTTTAACCTTTTTAAGTTAAATGATCTGTGTACAGTTTTTATTGCTTGTGGCGGAGTCCGCCATTTTGTCACTTATGCATTATTGTCAAAATAATGCACATGCCTCCGTGGTTAAAAGAGGATATAAAAACTAGGAAAAGTCTTGATGAATCACAGTAAATTAACAACAGCAAAACTATATAAACAATCTCTCCCCATTCATTCATCCAGTCGTGTGCTCACTAAAGCGTGCATCTTCAATAAAACTATTTGGGATGATATGCAACGCAGACCCAACATGCCCTTGGGCATGAAACAGAATAAATATGCTTTACTTTGATTGTGAAAGTCACAGGAAGTCAATGTGTTGATATTGCATAAATGCATCCAAAAGCAGACGAGGCTGAATCTTTAAATCAGAGTTGTTTTCACCGAAGCGCCTGATAATGATCATAATCAATCATAAGAGAATGAACGGATTGACACTCTATGTTTTGCATGAATTTCAGATATGTGCTGTGAACTCTGGGTACTTTACTGGAAAAGTAACTTGTGAGTGTTTCTGAGTCAAAGTCAAAGCGAGCAGAGACAGCAGCAGCAGCCATCTTTCTCTGGCACTGCAGGGAAATGCATCAATGGGAAGTCTTGGCCTCTCTCTCTCCCCCTGCCTGTCTCTCTCTTTCTCCCTCTGCCTCTCTCTCTCTGCCTGTCTCTCTCCCCCTGCCTGTCTCTCTCTTTCTCCCTCAGTCGATGTCTCCCTCTTTCTCCCTCTCTCTTTTTCCTTCTCCCCCTGCCTTCCTGTCTCTCCCTCTGCCTGTCTCTCTCTCTTTCTCCATCTGTCTGTCTCTCTTTCACCCGTCTGTCTCTTTCTCTTTCTCCCTCTGCCTGTCTCTCTCTCCTGCCTGTCTCCCTCTCTTTCTCCATCTGTCTGTCTCTCTTTCACCCGTCTGTCTCTTTCTCTTTCTCCCTCTGCCTGTCTCTCTCTCTCCCTCAGTCGGTCTCTCCCTCTTTCTCCCTCTCTCTTGTCCTTCTCCCCCTGCCTGTCTCTATCGCTCTCCCTCTGCCTGTCTCTCTCTGCCTGTCTCTCTCCCTCTGCCTGTCTCTCTCTCTCTTTCTCCCTCTGCCTGTCTCTCTCTCTTTCTCCCTCTGCCTGTCTCTCTCTCTCTTTCTCCCTCTGCCTGTCTCTCTCTCTTTCTCCCTCTGCCTCTCTCTCTCTGCCTGTCTCTCTCCCTCTGCCTGTCTCTCTCTCTCTCTCCCTCTGCCTCTCTCTCTCTGCCTGTCTCTCTCCCTCTGCCTGTCTCTCTCTCTCTTTCTCCCTCTGCCTGTCTCTCTCTCTTTCTCCCTCTGCCTGTCTCTCTCTCCCTCAGTCAGTCTCTCCCTCTCTCTTTTCCTTCTCCCTCTGCCTGTCTCTCTCTCTCCCTCAGTCTCCCTCTCTCTTTTCCTTCTCTCCCTGCCTGTCTCTCTCTCTCTCCCTCTGCCTGTCTCTCTCTCTCTCATCTCCTCTTGTCTCTCTCTCTCTCTTTCTCCTCTGCCTGTCTCTCCATCATCTCAACCACATCCTTCCTGTCTTTGCTCCCTCACCCTTTCACTGTGTGAGTTGCAGCACAACTAAATATGTATTCACACAATATGATCATATTTTTAGTAACTTGCAGTACATCTAGAGGCCAAAACATTAATATTCACTTACTGTTTGCCTCCTGAACCTTTCTGCCCAGTTTGTGATCTCTTCCTCCTCCAAAACATAATTAGAATAAAAAGGAAAGAAAACTATTAATATTATTGTTATTCCAGCCGTCAGAAACCCAGCCGGCTGCTCGTAGATAAGCGGAGGTTAAGAATAACTCACAATGCCGCCGTTTATTACTCTCATAATTGCGATGACAACATCTTGCGAAACTATTCGTGGTTGTTGTGTTCGAGGAGCCGAGTTGTTTAACACTCGAGATAATGTCGCCCGAGAAACACCCGGCAGGCCAAGACAAACAATAATTACCAATTAAACAGTCAATCATGGAATTATGGTTTGATTGACGTGACCGCTCCTTGTTTTCTGAGGGTTGTTGGGGGGGGATGCGAACACACAAGAGGATGTGAAGTGGAGTTTTCCTCCAGTGGGGATGTTTGTGTCCCACGCCCAAATATTGGAACAACTTCCTGGAAAATTGATGGAATTTCAGGGGACGAACCGAAGCCCCCGGAAAAAAAAGAAAAGAAGAAGAAAAACCCCTTTTCTTTGAGCAAAAGTTCATCTGACTGAGCACAAGCCCGAATAAAAGAAAGTTATTGGAGCATAATGAACTTATTTGTAAGTAGGAAATGCAAATGCAGTATTCCTGGCAGTGTTTGCTGGGTTTTCATGTGCTAAATACTTCTTTTTTCAACAGATGTTCTCGTCAAAAATGTGTTTTTTTCACTAAGCTGCCTCCGCCTGTACATTGTTCACGCGGAGAGAAAAGTTTTGCCGACACTTCTCATTAATTTGAACATATTTCACGCGTTTCAGGAAACTGTGGACTCACAAACAAAACATCCGTCAATATTTAGAAGTGACGCTTTTACGGGCTAAACCTCTCTCTTTAGTGTGCAGCGCGCTAATTGGCTTCCGCTCTAGACGGCGGCGTAATTGCAGCGTTAGCTCTTATTTCACTGTAACTGAGGCGCTCGTGGAAATTCAGTCGGGGAAATTCATTCTCAGGGCCGTGATCTAACGCGATCACGTGACCACGGGCGTCCAGCGACACATTCGGCGTCTCTCTCTCTCTTTTTCACGGAGATTGTAAAAAAACAAAACGGATACGGCCACAGCGGCGGCGGAGGGAAAGTGCTGTTTGTCTTCCGTTTATTGTTGTGTGTGTATATTACTGAGATGTGCTCACACCTGGGGAGAGGAATCCTGTCCTAAACTTCGGGGGAATTGTTTTATTATTTCTGCGGCGTGTTTCCGTCCCTATTAGGAGAGGCGGGAGGCTGCAGCTCGAAAAGCTGATCCCGTGTCGCGAGGCGTTACGGATTGCTGAAATAAATGCACCGCGAGGGATCTTTTCATATAGGACTGTTAAATATTTGCCTTCCCCCCCCCCCCCCCCGCTCACAGTGTGCATGACTTCAGCTTCAACAAAAATATTGAAGATGTAAGTGCTGTCATGCAAACCCACAGAGAGGGAGGAGAGAGAGAGAGATTTCAAACTGTCAGGTTTATCTCATGCATAATCGCTCGCACAAATAATGGATGATAAGGCGAGAGAGAGAGACGGAGAGAGAGAGAAAAGAGAGAGAGCGTGGCTTCGTATCTGCAAATGAAATGCTTGCCACCGCCGCCACCAAAAGAAAACTAGATGGAGAACCAGTCACCTCTACAGGGACAAACTTTGTTAGGGCTTCACAAACAACAGCAAATAAGCGCACGGCGTTACGGCCGGCTGGAGCCACAAATAGCTCGTTAGACGTGTGAACAGACCAGTTGCCCTTTATTGCTTTTCGGCTGCGTTATGGTGCCTTTGAGCCCCTCTCTCTCTCTCTCTCCCTCTCTCTCTCTCTCTCTCTCTCTCCCTCTCTCTCCCTCTCTCTCTCTCTCTCTCTCTCTCTAATAAACGGAGGATCCGCTTGCTCACTCTGACCACGTTCCCCTTTGGGGCCTGTGTGACTGAAATGCCTCTTTCATCTGGGAGGGATTCGTCCGTCTGGATATCCCCCCGGTGCTCACGGCGCTGTGCACACACAGGCGGGGACGAGATGGAGGGGATGTGATATTTCTTTGTCCACCGCAGCGTATATATGTGTACACACTCTCTCCCACCCGTCCTCTAATCTCAGGGGGGAAAGTGTGGAGAACGCAATCAGGATGGAGGGGGAGGGGAGGGAGGGGCATCGGGACCTGTCTACAAGGAAACAAGGGGATGGTTGACTGGCAGTGCCTCCCCCCCCCCCCCCACCCCCATCCCCCCCGTCCCACTTGTACCTGTCAGCTGTGCAGTGGTTGAGATCTCCGTGGTTTTTTTTCTTTAAAGGAAAAGTCCACGAGAAACTAATAAAAACAAGTGGTTGCTGGTAAAATAGACTTCTTTTGTTGTTTGGAGCGCTGAAGGTGATTTTTCTTACAAGGAGAGCACGAATCTAAATGACCTTTCATCACATGTGTTGAATGTTTTCAATAGATTTAATATCTAGAAACAGATTGTGGTGTCGGCAACACTTCTGTCAAGACTTTCCATGAGGTCTGAAGGTTTATGAGCGTAGGGTAACAGCATGCACTCCTCCTGCAACAGCAGCTTCAATACAATTTGCACAAACTTCAAGTTGTATGATCACGCAACTTAAAGTTTGTGATGATGCAACTTAAAGTTTGTGATCATGCAACTTATGCAAGTTTATGCAAATTGTGTTGTATTGAAGTTGCTGTTGCAGGAGGAATGCATGTTATTGTGAGACTATGAGGATGTCTGACAGGAACCTTAATGAGGACGATGTTACTGCTTTGGTGGGCGGGGCATCAGGCTCATTCATTCACAAACGTTAAGTTGCGTGATCACGAACTTTAAGTTGCGTGATCACGAACATTAAGTTGCGTGATGCATTTGAAGAAAGAAAGCTCCAGCTCTTTTATCATCACACTTTTCCTCTACAAAGAGTTGTCGCCTGCTTCTGTTTGAACAAGCAGGCCGACACCGGCGGGAGTAGAAGAAGAAGTGGATTCATTACTCCTGGTGTTCCAGGTATCTGAGGACGGGGCGCCTCTTCACCTATTCTTCATCTCCTGGATCCTCACCATGCAGGATGTATAGATATTGCTCTGGACAGCGCTGCACGGCTCTGTGGATAGAAGGTCACGGTCGCAGGGCGATTACATTCACAGCTGCGAGCAGCGACACGCTGACCTGGCTCCAGTTGATGCTTATCTAGACTCAGACGAGAGGGTTTATGCATTTGTACAGAAGAAATATACACTTTGAGAATTGATAATGAACATAATGTTAATTATCTACATAATGATTCTATATAAGATTAGTGCATTCTTTAGAGAGAGTTTATTTTTTATAGGAATGTACATATTTTCTTTTTTTTATGTTCAATATAAATTAAGGACAAGTACACCAAATAATTGTGAATATATATGTAAATTATGATTGGACGTTAAATTTGATTGTATTAAAAATAATTGTTTTTGATTTCATAGCTCATCTGTTTTCAATCAATACAAAGTCTCAAACTCGATCTCTAAAATCTATAATACTTGTTTGCCAAATAATGTTCTGCCTTGGATTTAAACTGGAAGAGTTAATAATCAGCATTATTTTTATATTTTCTATATTTAATGTGTGTTCAAAACGTGAACCAGCGATAACTATGACATCATTATTTCTATATTATTTCTATTGAGAGATCTAATATCTAATCTAATAATAATTTATCTAATAAAAGGAAATAAAATAAGAAAAGGACGGCAAAGACAAAGCCACACACAAACAGACACACACACACATGCAAGCGTTTGGTTAATATCACGGGTTTCCAGCAAAAAAGAAAAAACGTGACCCTCTGAACACTAAACTGCTGAGCAAGTTCTGACCTTGGACTCGTCCCTTCTCCTGTAAGCCTTTAAACTCCATCCAGGCTGGTGGGTGGAGCTAAATCCCCCCAAACTAACAGGTGAGGATTTATGAGCATTCACTTCCTGTTAACTGCATGTCAGGTGACTTCTGACAAGCTGAGGCTAATGGAGGCGGAGCCTTGGATTGATGGCTCAGCGTTTTGGTTAAAACACGTCTCGTCTGAGCGATTGGTTACGCCGTGGTGGCGGTGAGTTACTTCGCCCTTTTGCGTCAGGTAGAAGTCGCCTTAAGGCGATTAGAAGGAGCGACGCCCTCGTTGGCTCCGTCCGGGACGGATTGTTTTCCTGAAAGCCGGATCGAGTTTCCTTAATCTGCCTCTGCAGACGTCTCTGTGTAGTGGTTTTTATTTTATATTTTATATCCCTGTTCTTATTATAGTGTGCTTTTTTTTAATTTCTAACCTTCTAGCTCAGAGAGCCCTGCTCAAAACATTCCTATGTGTCAGAACTGTTGGTCTCAGTGGGTAGCAGATCTGTCTTTCAATCAGAGGATCGGCAGTTCAATCCCCGGCTCCGCGTCCTTGAGCAATATAATGTAATGTAAAAATGGCAAATTAAAAACCTTGAACCTTGTCTCATTTAATTCAGTGCTGTTTGTTGAACAGGAGCCGCAGCTCACTGAAGCTTCACTCTGACAAGTGGAGGTTAATTAGTGAAGAGATTTTATTCTCTTGGTCGCTGTTTTCAATGGACATTTAACAATGAGCAACATTTAGATGTTTACTTTAACCTTTTTTTACGCTAATAAATGTGCATGATCAGCACATTTCTTTGCGTATTCTTGTCTTTTACTGCATTTTCTACGACCGGAAGCAAAGTCTAATCTATGGTACATTTTTTTGTGAGAAAATAAGCCTTGAGATTTCAAACGAGTGAAGGACGGGATCTTCCTCCCACAGGAGTCTGCAGAGCTTCATCTGCTGGGAGGTTATTGGTCTCCAGCCGTTATTGATTGAAGAGATTGAAGTACTCAGAAGAGCTTTGCCATATTGTGACAGAACAGTTTTTCAGGACATTTGTCTCTTTATTGTGTCGATCAATGTCCTCCATGTTAAAAATGAGCGTTCCACATCCTCTTCTCTTTACAGCGAAGAGGATACACTCACCGACTCTGTTCCCCTCTCAAGTAATTGAGATGAGCCACGAGGGAGCACAAGAAACTCACAACTTCCATCTTTTATTCATAAGCCGTTACACAAACGCCTGAAGATCCTTCTGTTTTGCTCCGCGGTATCTCCACATATGGACCTGGCATTATCCTCTGATAGTCCTATTAATAACAATTCCACTAAAATATAACAGTAGCGAGTCTCTCAGACACAGGTTTTATTATGAGCAATGGGTCAATTTGGCATGGGCGCATGTGGGTGTTCAAAGAAGGCCCATCACTTATCTAAATAGCACGAAGTTGTGCGCTGAATGTCAAGTTATTAACTACGGCTGTAATACAAATTCAATTCGGAGGGCAGATTAAATTAGCAAAAAGCTTGAACTGCTTGCTAATCAAAAAAATGGAAAAGCTCATCTGGAATGGATTTGTTCTACATCGCGGCCATTTTTCACCGGGATGACTTAAATAAATGTGTTTTGCTTCCTGTTTGCCACCAAATTGCGCTAAAATGTTGCCAGTTGGACGTGCGTTTCTTCTCGCTCACCGTTGTTTCATTGTTGGAAAATCTGATTAGGATTTTCCCTCCAGCTCCGTTTTCCTTCCTGGAGCGCCGCAGTCGTACCCGGCCGGCTCCGGCTTCATCTTTGGAGACAATATGTTGGAATTGCCTCCAGTGCTTCTTCAGACCTTCAGGGATTTTTTTTTTCTTTTCATTTTGTCTCTTCGCTACCTTTCTTGTGATCCGGGGGAATTGAAAAGCCGGTGCTCAATAATGGAATAAATGGGTTTAAAGGGTTGAGGTGGAGAACCCGGTCCTCATCCAGGCATCAGTTACCAGCCCAGACACAATATGAGACTTGTGTTTGCTACTGAGTGTCACTGCACTGCCCTCTATCCACTCATTTTAATCTTTAATGTCCACGTTCTGTCTTTTCTGTGGATGACTTTGTATCTTTGGTTTAAAATACCAATAAAAATGCTTAATAATGCTGCGGTTGCTATGAGCAGATATTACATTGGATATTTTCTAATTTCCAATATTCTTTTATATTAAAACAAAGGACCTACCCTGACTTAACCGACCCTTTTTAATAACATTTCTTATTAAATAAAAAAATTAAAAAATCCAGCCAGCATTTGTTTTCCTTCCAAAAGTATTTGCTGTTGCATACAAACTTTATTTTTATATATCATGCTTGTGAAATGAAGCAGGAGGACTTTTCTCCTACGTGTTTAGACCTGTAGATTATTTATTGGACATCCAATTCACTTCTCTCATGCAGGCTCACTCATAATGTCCTCGCTGTCGCTGTGTTATCAGCCCAGCTGTCTCGCTGCCGTCTCTTTTCTTTAAAATCTGATTCCCTCTCTCTGCTTTCGGTACAATCAGGCCATCGCCAGCCTCGGCAGACTCATCAGCCACCGGCAGCACCAGTGTCTGGACCGCTTCGGGGGCTTTATCGTGCTTCCCCTCTCGGTTACGAATCTCCACGCGGAGTCAAAAGGGCCAAAGATGTTTTTACCGAGACTCGATCACTTGTTTCTCCTCAAGTACACACAAGTGATCGATCCCAATACAGTGTTTTTGCTCATGTTTTACAAAACTCTTATTCCCAGCTTTTGTCTGTCCTTTGCCTTATATCACCTTTCAGAAAAAAAATATTCCATTGACTTCCACACATTTGACGCTGTTAGATGAAGCAACATCTACTTAATTCTACGCCTTTTAATTTGTTCCAACAGACAACGCATTAGGGCGCTGACTTTTATTTGAGTACAACTTTTTTTATTTGAGATTAGTTGTTTTCCAGCAGCATGAACTTAGTTCCTGAATTATTTTCCTCCAACCGGCACCGTGGCCTCCTGAACTGCTTCTTTCTGTCGTAAAATAAAAAGAAACCAGAGGTGACGTAGCTTTCTGTCAACCTCTCCGTGCTTCACAGCCTTGTTGTTCCTGTGCCTTTTCTCGACTAAATAAAGCCCCCCAAAAGTTTGCAGAGTTGGACCAATATTGACCGAGCAAATGAAACTTCAAGGAAAACCTTCAGAACTTTCTTATCACCAAAGGTCCGAGCCCCCGAGTGGAAACCCTCAATCTGCCTTGGCCTCGGCTCCAGTGCCACCACTTCAGTCTTTTCCCTGCTTCTCATTTAAGCTGCCGGCCCGGTCAGTGTTGGGCCAGTCGTTTTGCTGTACCTATAAATGCTACATAAATTCAGATCGCTCCTCCGCCGTGCCCCGGACCTATCTCCCAGAGAGGCGGAGGGTTATTTACGAGGTGCGATTCGTGCCACGGATACATCACCGGCGCTTTATTACAGCCTATCGGATGGGCTGATTAAATAGTTCTGCAGGCTGGTGGACGTCAGCTGGAGACCTGCAAACACACACACACACACACACACACACACACACACACACACACACACACACACACACACACACACACACACACACACACACACACACACTCACTGTGTGCAGTGTCGACATGTTCAATATCAAGTATCTGGAGTCATGCAAACATCACATAACAACTTCTAGTATGTAGTTGCTTCTGATCCATGCATTTTGTTTTTAATATTTTATCAGCACAGACATTTTTGTTTCCCATCTGTTTTCCCTCCCTCCCTCCCTCCCTCTGTCTTTCTGTCTCTTTACCCACCTGCCAACTCTGTGCGCACACACACACACACACACCTTTGCCTCACTAAAGCTGTGATGGAGATGTAAAGAACGCCGTTCGGCTGGGTTTGGCACATGCCCTCTCCCATGGCGAGCCCGACAGATTACATTTATACGTCCAATTTAGTTCAGGTTCTGAACCCAGCAAAAAAACTAAAACACTCCACAGTCTCTTGTGGAGTGGAGCTTAGCGGGGAGGGTTTAAAGGTAGGGATAAGACGGAGTAAGAATCCAGGGAGGGAGGAGAGAGAGAAGCCAAACACACACACTGTGTCGGCAGCTTTCACAAGTGGGAAGACGACTTGTCTCGGAGCGGCAAAGACTGATAAACCCTCTCGGGGAGCGGAGTCGAAAGAGAAAGATTGGGATGCTGCGAAAAGTCAAAGAGGGATAGGCAGAGCGCTGTGGAGGAACGAGGGGGAGACGGAGCGGGAGAGTGAAGCTGGGGGAGCACACATCCCCGAGCGAATCCCCGTCGCTTTCTCATTGATTGGCTAACGTGGAAGTGGTGCTAGACAGCTGCCGGAGGGGTCGGTGGGGTGGTGTGGGGGGGCTCCACTAATCCTCCCTCTTCAGGGGGAAGCCTCCCACTCGTTCAGCACTTGTCCAGACTACTCTGTGCTGGGGGGACAGGAGAGGAGGAGGAGGAGGAGAAGAGTGTCTGGAGGAGCTTTCGTTGCCACTTCAGCCATGTCGATGCTAATTGCCACCCAGCAGATCGATACCACCGCCTCCAAAATGGTAAGCTGCGATCGGACTGTAGTGAGCTGACTGCAGCTCAGCGCTCAGCCCGTGTGGTTTGCATGATCTGGCTCTTTTGTCATATTTCAGCTGACTAACATAGTGACCATCTCCTCCTGATGGAGATGTGACCGCCGGTCTGAGTGCACATCTTGGCCGTTCTGTCAGTGGAGATGAGCAGCCGGCCGGGTCGGGCCACCGGACTGCGACCGCCTTGGTACAGTCACAGAGGTGGCTTCTTTCCCCCCTGAAGGGGACTTCAAATTATCCTCTCTTCATTATCATGACACGAGAAATTGGAGGTTTGGCATTACTGGGAGGATAAATGGGAAGTTTTGGACCAAGACACTGAAGTTTCAAGGTTAAGTCGACTGTAATAGAAATTCAACAGTTTAAACCCTGTAACTGGGTCTGTATAACAAATGTGACTACAGTGCAATTATGGCAGTAAAGTGTTTAAGAAGCTTTCTTTTGGGTGATTGTCTTTAGGGAGGCCTTATGGGGGCTGGACTGACAACTTTGTGAGCTAGTGCTGCTTTCCACTTTGGAAAAGAGTTTGCGGTTTTCCAGTCGGATGATTTTATTCTTATTTCGTATCTTGCATAATTTTGCTTGGTTTCTTAAGATGACCGACCCAAAAATGAATCGGCTTGAACAATCTGTCAGATGCCAGGAGCAGAGAAGGAGTATAGAAAAAGACAAAGTTACAAATATTACCTGCCCACATATATTTGAATGTTCAACATGAAAGAAAAGAAAACGTAAAAATAAATAAGGTGCCTTTAGTCGATAAACTCAACAAGATCGGGGTCCTTGGGGAGCCATTCTGCCAAGAAGACATTCTCCTTCTGTCCTTATCTGGTAAAAAGAGCCTGCACACTGGAATCAACACATTTCTATTTCAAAGAAATTAAGCATAAGCTACTTCATAGCTGGTGGGTTCTCCCTGTTACGCAACGGCTAATTCAAATAAACAGCAGGCAACAAACTCCAAGGCCGCGTTCGCTGTCGGGTCCCAGCGAGGCAGCGTTTAAGAAGTCTGCTTTAAAGCAGAACAATCACAGATGTTAGATAATCAGCACATTGCTCTAAATAAACTGAATTATTAATATGACAGTTGTCAAATCCCAGAAACACAATGAAAACGTTGGCCACTGGTGCATTGTTCTGTTTAAATGTGGTCAATCTGTGCCAGATACCCATTACGGTATCCGGAGTGCTTACCGACTGACTAATAACTTACTGTGAAATAGGAAAAAACCAGTCGGCTTCTTGTGGGCTGCCATCAGAAAATATGTTCAGATTTGGCTCCCCCATGATATGTCATAGCTCGGCTCATTATAAAAAGAGAAAAACACCCCCGATCTCAACCCACGGATTTAAAACCACCTAAAGGTGCACCGTCCTTCTCTCGCAAGCTAAATCTGAAAAAATTGGATTTTTTAAAAGGGGGGTGGGCACTTAACATGTTCTAGTAGGAACCCAGAATACAATGAGCATGATGTGTCTCCTCTAGAGGAGGACACGGTGATGCCCGCCACACATTATCATGAGTGGGCTCTTTGCCAGAGTGCAGCTGCATAGCTCAGCTCCACTTTGTCGTATTACTGCTAATATCACATATCAGCATTGTAGATCACGGTCAGAATCAGCTGAGCCGGTGCTTTTACTCTGCTTCATTCCCCCCCTTTTTGATTCAGTGACACTGGAAAGAGTTTCAGTCGTCGCCTTCGAGCTCCACGCCGCTTCACATCTTGACGGGCCTCGCCCTCCCCGGTCGCCTCTCGCCTTGAATCCGCCGGTCTCGGCACTTTAACTGTGATGTACCGGATCCGGTGCGCTCCTCCCTCTGGTCCCGGGGCCCCCGGGTCAAACCCTTTGATACTTGCGCGACGGATGATTCTCATTTCCAGCAGCAGCAGCCGGGGCCCGTCTGAAGGTTTCAGACGTCCTGGATCTAACACAAAGCCCCCCCCCCCACGTCCCCCTCGTACCTCCCCAGGCTGAAGCCACAATGCCAGGATGTCTCATTTACCAGCTAATGTGCCTAATTCCAATCCCTCTGTTACATTAAAATGGTTTCCAGCTCATGAACTATCATCCTTGATGGAACTTCTTCACTTTAAACACTCGAGGTGCTTTACGGTGAGGAAGGGGGGATGAGCAGCGGAGGGTAGGAATGTGTTTTAATGGCATTTTGACACAAACGTCATTGGGGGGGGGAAAGAAACAAACACTTGAATTGGTTTGCCTTAAAAGGTCCTCTCAGGTTTGGTACAGCTTGAAGACATATGTTTGTGCTATGTGGCAGATTAGTTCTGTAAAAAATGGGGGATTTATTACCCCAAAAAAAAGGCGAGATTTAGTATTGATTCTCTCTGAAATGACAGATGATTGACTGCAACACGCAGCGGAGGCCGGGGTGTGAATACGTGCTTTTCTCTGCGGACATTTGTCTCTGGCACGGCTTCTCTGTGGCATTTAAGTCCTACTTCTCTTCAAATAAATCAATAATTACTTTAAATCTAATTTTCTATTTTTCTTTTCGGCGTTCATGCAACCTTTTCACTTTTCGTGCCAGGATACACCCCCCCCCCCCCCCCCCCAAAAAAATAGCTGATTCGTGAAATGACTAATGTGGAATTGAATGTATGGATGTGCTAATTGAAGTCCTGGCTAACGCGCTCTGGCCGGTTCACTTGGCCTCGAGTCAAACATGTGACTGGAATACTCTGGTAAAACAAATTAAAAAGCCATCAGATAACGACAGCAGGTTGTTGTAGTAATAATGAAGCTTTTTCACCATCATACATTCGAGATGTGTGTGTGTGTACGAGTGTGTGTGTGTGTGTCCTGTACATGTGTGGCAAGTTTAAATGCCAGCAGTCCAGGTGAGTCACATTTATGTCAACTTTCCATCCTTCCCACCCCCTCTTCTCCTTCTTCTTAGCGCTCTTTGTTCATTTCTCTTTCTCTCTGATCTAACTTCTTTTCCCTCCACCCGGCCGTGTCTTGCCTGTAGAGCTCATAACCTCTCGGTTATGATTTGAGTGCATCTGGAGGTACAAACAAACAGAGGGTTCGAGGTGCGTCTGCAGCGCTTGAAGCCAAACAACGAGAAAAACGACGGAGTAATAAGTGAGCGAGCTGCGAGCGGGCGCCTGAATCCTCAGTGTTTTGTCATGCTCTCCTCCTGATGTATCTGGTGCAGCGTTAACACCGCTTATAAAGCAAGAGCCCACTGCTGGGCAGACATTGGTCAAACCTACAGAGCCTAAATAGTTTTGAAGACGTTTTATTTTTTTTATTTCAGACAGAGTTTGGGATAGATGTGCGTTAATATCTTGGAGTTGAAAATCCAACGTCAGTGTACACATTTTATGGCCTCAACGAAACGTTAGCGCAAGCTAATGCAGCACATGTGACGCTGTGTGGAATAAGATGATGAAAGCTCAACTTTACTGCACAATGAAACTGTGAAAACTGCATTTTGAGACAACACCAGTCGACAGTCACAATGATGTCTCAGTGAGGCTTACTTTGAAGCTAAATGCTAACACCACCATGCTAACATTCTCCCACCGACGATGCATGCTGGTTTGTACCACGTCACCACATTAGCTTAGCGTATTAGCATCCTAGCATTTCAAAAGGCTAGCGTGGATAATCTACATTATTTTAGGAGCTGCTAGCTTGGCAGCTGTGAGCGCTAACAGCAGCTGTGTTTGTCGTGTACGAACACAATGAGCATTTTAGGGGGAGTGTCCTTAGAGGGAGGCCTGAAGGGTTGCCGGCTTGGTGATTGTGTATTGATTATTTTTGCTATGTTTCCTCCAACTTTTCTTACTGGGATCCAAGTTTTTTTTTATCTCCCCTCCTAGCCTCACATCTGCAAATTACCTTTGTGCCTCTAACACTTTACGCTGCATGTGTTTTGGTGGTTCACCCACCGTTACGCTCACAACGCTCTCTTTCTATTGCTTCCCTTCAGCCCTCCTCCCCGCTCACTCTGTCCCCCTGAATTTCCCGGGGACTTTATCCGGCCCATTTCAAATAGGATTGGGACTCAATTTGCTACGCTCCATGTCACTTTGCCGGAGAATTCCAACCTTGATGCGGACGCGTCATAAAACTGCAGAATGAGCAAAATACCCATTTGTCAAAGCTTTTTCCCTCCTCTCTTGCTATTTAAAAAAACATGTTTTTCCACCTCCGTAATGCTTTGATCCGTCGTGAGATATTGGGCGCGGTTGGCATTGGGGCAGATGGAGGTGTCCATCAAAAAAATAAATAAAAGGCACTTGTCGCATCGGCGTGGAGGCAGGTAGGTGGTTTCACAGCGGCAAGTGACAGCACCTATTAATATGGCCATTTAATTCCAAGTCCAACGGCGCCGTGCTCCAGCACCTTCAATCTCCCCCTGTCATTCAAAACAAGCCTCTAGCCGGCGGCCACACACACACACACACACACACACACACACACACACACACACAAAGACACACACATATAGGATCTGAAACCCAGCCTGGTCCGCATTTAAAACTGCGGCTCCAGCATCCCGGCGATACTTAGGGACAGATGTAAGGGTGTGTAAAACGACTGCAGCTGCAAATTGGGTTCTCTTGTCATAAAGCAGGAGTCCAACAGACCCGAGTATCCCGGGTAATGGCCAGATTGATCCTCCCCCTCTGTGAAGCTCGGGATTGAGGGTGGAGGCTTTATGATAGTGTTCTCAGAGAGAAACGGACCGCGACAGAGAAATGTGACACTGCGCTATAAATTCATGAGCTCTCGCTCCTTTTTTCTTTTTTTTCCCTTTTCTTCTCTCTCACCTGAACCTTTTGCTCCCGCTGTGAATGCCTGCTCCCATCACAGCAGAAGAGGGGTCAAGCTTCAAGGTCAAACTTGACTTTTATACCGAACATGTAGTACTTCCCCTCTCAGGTTTTCCAGGTGGATTCATTAACTCCAGGACCATCTGTGTGTAGGATTGATGTGTTTTCCTTCGTGGATAATCACCTGAAACTAGGAATATCTTTGTTTTCATTAGCTTAGAATAAGCCCTTCGTATCAACATACGGAGGCGGGGTCCGCCACGTTGCACCGCCATGTTTCTAAGAGAGTGAGTTTTTTTTACGTTACCTGAAGGCATCGTAGTTCTCCAACACGCTTGGAAAGGAGGGGTGAGCGGAGGGATGTTCAGTCGGTTGCAATCTGCAGCATCACCACTAGATGCCATAATATCTTACACACAACTTTAATTAAAGAGAGTTCCCTTGTAACTGATTTTTTAATTCATTTTAAGGATCAGTTCAACCAAGCGCTCATAATCTGGGTTTCTTTTCTCCAGGTTTGAGATTTTGTTTTTACCTGAACTACTTTCTACTGAAAAAAAAATAGTCCCCAACAAAATAACCATATTCTTTCCAAACATAACAATATTTGACTCATTGGCTCAGCATCATGAGACACCGTTGTCAGTGAAAACCACTCGACTTTGTTTTCACCCATCCACCACAGTCCTGCCCGCCCGTAGAGGACATCCAGATAGTAATACTGCATCCATTGTTCTGAGGGTTTATTATAATAACTGCCCAAAGGGGTCTATATTTGATTTCCTGGGAGTGAGACCAGGCTCTGAAAAGCAGCAACGCAATATTCTGGTCCTGTGCAGCCGAACATTAATGTACCAGACCCGAATAACTCAATTTTATTTTTGAAATTCTAGTACCCGGAATTAGGATATCATGAACATTTCCACTTAATGGAACTGTGCAAACAAACACAGACTCTTGGATTTGAATATTTCCCCGAGTGTAAACATAAAAGCTTCAAAGAGTTGGAACAAACAGAAACACATAAGTATCTGACAGTGTGGAATAAGATGCTTCATGGGGTGTGGCAAGAACGGAAGAAAAACTATGTCAACAGAAGAAAAATACACGTTTTCTTTCAGCTTGGTTGAAAACACTCTTTTGAATCGTGTTCTCAATCAATCCTAATCATTTTATCTTACGCCATCCAACATCAAAGATAGCGATCCCCTTGTTTAACTCGTGTAACTTAATGCTCGTCAGGATGATTGACCGCCTCCCTTTGGGTCGCATTAAGTGCTGTCTGGCAGCCGCGCAGCTTGAAAAGTGCTGGCAGTGACACAACTCCTGGATATACTGCGGCCAGTGACCCGACAACACCCTCTGCTACCTTTTCTGTGGCGGCTTCCTCGGCACTACCTTCAATTAATGATAGAGGAAAGGATTAGTGGCGGTTCCTGTCCAGTGAGGCCCATGCACGCGGCTTGAAAAGCAACAGAAGGGGATGCGCTTGCCGATGTGGACTCGTGGCCGTGCTTATCATTTTTAACATGACATTTGCTTCACGGATGTGTTTTGTGCAGCACAGTAAATATACACATGATGCTGCATTCATCCACTAGATGGCAGCCTTTTTCCACTGCTCCTAAATGAACCGTCGTGTATCTGAGTGTGTTTGAGTTGTAGTTATTGTCTTTTCGCTGTTTATCTGTGTGAAAGTGGAAGAAACAAACAAAACACCTGTCACTGGCCTCCAGGAAGCAAAATGTTTAATTGGAGCTCGACTATCACGCGACAGCTCAGTGAGAGCTGTGTGAATACAGCTGGAGGATTTCTAGAATGTTTTTCTTTGTTCTGTTTTGTGAGGTGCTACTGAGTGAGGTGCATTGTGGTTGTTTTCAGCATGCCGACTTCTTTTGCTGCTTTCGTCCTCTGGAGTTTTTTTTTTTGCGCCGGCCCGATATCGGCTCGTCCTTCCCCACAAACGGAAGACTCCGGCAGGGATTAATCCACACGGCTCTTCCCTGTGCCGCCCAGCTGCAGGGCTGATCTGCTCGGGCGTCAGAGAGCCTCAGACTGTTAACCCTTCACAGGGAAGCCGCAGACGTAACGTTCAGGGCTTCCTACGGTATGATGGTCCTGATCTAGGGCCCAGACAGACCCCACTGCTGGTCCAGGAAGTGAGTCACCTGATCTTCTGTTTGAAGACGTTCACCCACATATTCAGTCCACCTTAACATGTACAGCGTCAGTATACTCTCAGGATTTTCGGCAGTTTGACGAATCTTGCTACCCAGTCTTTTTTCTTCTTCTTCTTCTTCTTCTTAATCACATCACTACAGTGCCTGGAAAATTAAATTGCATTTGCCAGAGTCTGCCATGGATTTAATGTGCAGAAACACATGGCAGCCTTTTCTTCTTCTTCTTTTTTTTCTACCCCTTATGAAACCTTTCTTGGAAATCAATGGAACAATATTTTGCAGAGCTGGAGTCTGCACTATCTGTACTTGCGGGTTTGCAGCTGGGTAATCGCGTCATGCAGTGGGGTGTGTGTGTGTGTGTGTGTGTGTGTGTTTGTTTGTGTGTGTGTGTGTGTGTGTGTGTGTGTGTGTGTGTGTGTGTGTGTGTGTGTGTGTGTGTGTGTGTGTGTGTGTGTGTGTGTGTGTGTGTGTGTGTGTGTGTGTGTGTGTGTGTGTGTGTGTGTGTGTGTGTGTGTGTGTGTGTGTTTAATCTGTTTAGGAAGTCGGCTTCATAGAAAGGTAAACCTGAGCAGGTGTGAGAGGTTTTCTTTCCGCTGCAGGTCGGCTGCAGATGTATAGGAGGAGGATGTTTGCGTCGAGCTTCTCCAAAAAGTAGTTGCGTCTCTCTGGGACTCGTCTGTGAAGAGTGAATAACCTGTTCTGTATTTTTAACTCCCAGCATGCAGCTTGTTCGGTACACGAAGTAAGGTGTACATGATGGAGGCCGCACAAACATGAAATCAGATTACAGATTATGTTGAATGACTCTCCTTCTGATGGGATTACAAATATGAATGATGTGGTATCAGGTCATCCAGCAACTCTCAGTTAGCACTTATTATTATTTTTTTTCTGTCTTTTTGAATGTGTAAAATATTATAATTTGCCTTGTGTTTCTAGCTGCACTATTCCTTGCTTTAGCAACTGGAAACTCTAATGAAACTAGTTATCCATTACTCTGTAATCCACAGATCTATTTATATTTACCTATCTTGTATTATATATTGTTCTTACTGTAAATCACCACCAGTAAGTGGCTGAGTCAGTGACATTAGTAAAAAAAAAAAAAAAGCCTTTACCTTTTTTAATGAGCTGTCAAACTAATATGTGTCACATGAAAACCGGAGAAAACAAAATTGAAAATGTGGAAAATCGTTCTGAGTGATTTCAGATTAATTAATCATTTCATATCCCAGTTGATGATCCATAAACACCATTAAAATGTGCCATGCCTGTCAACCGTTTCCCTGTCCTTCTTTCCCCACATGGGGGCACTCTTGCTCTCCGCACTACACATCTGTCAGCCCGAATGGAGCCACTGCTGCTGGAAAAAAACAAAAAAAACAACTAATAAAGACACTTGAGCTCCTCTCCATCTGCAAAGTCATGATAAGTTTCCACCGCAAAACCTCTGATATCCGATCTGTTACTGTTACCGTCGCGTCGCGTTTGCAGCTGTTCGGGCACAACCAGCAGGTCTCTGGTTCCTCATGCAAAGACCTGTTAGTCCCAGAACCTGTGTCAGCGGTCACTTTCTTCCCGAGCACGAGGGAGGGAAAGAGTGGAGTCGGGATCTCGCCGAGGGTTTGCTCACTCCGTCTTACGGGTCCGGATCCTGAGAGCTTTATCCAGCCTCTCCAGTACCCTGCACTCGGTTGTATTTTTTTAAATTTTTTGCATCAAGTTGTGAAAGTGCGGAAGCCGCGTCGCTGCAGCATCGCTGCAACCCGACCAGTGAGCCTTGTGAGTACGTGCTCTGAATCCTGAACACAGCTTGGAGCCGTCCCCCGTCCCCAACTGAACTAGAGCATCGTCTAATCGAATTACCTCATCCTGTCCTCATTGACCTCCTCGAACTTGGACTTTTATTGATTGAGAACACTTTTTTTTTGTCTCTGTGTGTGTGTGAGAGACAAACAGTCGAAATGGCGTCACTGTATCAGCGATTAACCGGCAAGATCAACACAAACAAATCCTTCCCCGACCCTCCGGAGGCGAGCCATCTCCTCGGGCAAGGTGTCGAGGCGGAGAGGCCGGCGGAGAGCCAGCGACCCCGGCTGCAGTACCGCCAGCACTGCGAGGACGAGGACGTAAGGAACCTAACGCTGCCGTCACCGTTTTGCTTGTCCGGTTTACATGTTAGGACCAACTTGTTTTACGCAGCGATCGAGCGTGCATTGCCACGATAGACGGGCCCGTTAATGTTAAACAGTCATGAAAAAAACGGGTCTACTTAAATGCCCTTTTGGAAAAACTTGGAAAACTTGTGCGTCATGGCATCAATGGGTTGTCTTGTCTGTCGGTGAGTGACGCGTCAGTTGCGTCTCGTGAAAAGCGGCACACGCGCAGCGGCGCGCTCTCGTCACCTAATACTCTCAGATGCCACGTCACTTTTAGACGTTGACGTGCGCGCGTCCCGGTGCTGTTTTTGTTAATCCAAATACAACTTGAAATGAGTGGAAATAATGTTCAAATCATCTCATACAACATTCCCCAGCAGCTGCCTTCGTATTATCTCTCTTTATTCTTTTTTAATTTCCCCAAACATGCTCCCTATCTGCTTACCGTCAGCAGACATGGCAGCCATTCGTATGGTAAACTGTTTGTGGAAGGGTTTTCACACATTCCAGAGGGGTCACCTTGGTATTATAATCCAGAGCACCTGCCTGAGGCTGAAACGCTGCCAAAGTAAATCGGGCAGGACGAGCAGGCGCGCGGCGCTGTCCGTGGTGCTGAAACAGTGACTCACCGGAGCCGCCCGCTGTTTGTCGCTCTCCGTGGTGCTGGAACAGTAACTCAGCTTTTACGGGGCTGTTTTTATTTGTCTGTTTTACTCCAGAATTATAAAACCGTCTGTTCGTGTGAGTACACGCTGACCTTTATGGATCCATGCCATCGTTATTGTGTGTTATTTAGCTGCCTGTGGTTCTATTTCACATCCAAGATGGCAAACATTGCAATACAGAAATGTTCACTTTTATTGCTTACCATACTAGGTGTCCAGAGGTACTCATCTATATTCCCCCTCCCCCCTCCATTACCCTGTAAAGTATAAGCGGTTACAGATGATGGTTGGATCTTCTCGATTAGGTGTATTTCAGATCAATGGAGGCCGCTGTCCTTCTGCTGTCTACTGTTTCTCTCAGCACTCTTCTGGTCTATTTTTCTTTTTGCCCCCGAAAATGTGTTTCTAATATTAGCCTGGACCAGTTCAGGTCCTTCCTCTGTTTGACTACTAAGAACAAGAGCAAACAATGAGTCCAAGACTAGTGTTGCATATCTTCAGGGTGAACACAGTGTCAGGACCTCTCTGGTGAGCTGGGGAATTATGAAATATTAGTGAAATATTCTTTGTAGATTAATCCAGAATGCATGTTGTAAGTGCTTTTACATGCTAACTTGTTGGGTCTGACTGGAGCATCAGACGTTCTTATGTTAATACAAACTGGCGGGATGGATCCAGGAAGACGACAACACTTGTAGAGGGCCAGCTATGAGATATAATAAATAAAAATAAAGTCAGCTCGTTAGGACTCCAAATACTTCAAACTGTTACCGTTTGTAATTTCAATAATGAAACGCATGCATTGCCACTGTGAAGTCAAGTCCATCGTTTTGCCTCCATTTCACAAATATAACCCTCCGTCGGCTGCTATATGTGGAAATGCATAAACATAACTTTGCATTATTTGGGAGGGAAAGGAAACTGACGTTCTAAAAGACAGATTGACTCTGCGCTCGCCGTGGACATTACTCTCCAATATAAACCGCCATAAACGAGTTGAGTAGCCTCACTGTGGCGGTCGTGTCCTCTGCAGCACTCAAGTAGTAAACAGACATGAATCTGCTTTATGAGGCCGGCAGAGTTAGCATCAGATCACCGAGACGTTCAGCGAGACTTTTCACAGATTCCTACATATTGAAATGTGTTATTGTTATCATCTCTGGAGGAGTTACCAACGATAACAATGTCTAGCGTGGTAAAGATGAGAGACTAGTAACTGATATTTGTAGCCGTGTCGTCATAATATCGTTGAATTTGTAAAATGAGCACCATATTGGGACCTTTACAGCTTTTTTATTATCAAACACGGAGCCGTGACTTGACTCGGTAAAGAGATCCTCGTGTAGCGTGCACACTTCGAGCTCTCTTTTCCACTGACGAAATAACTATTTTGTCTAATTTGAGACTCATCAAAGCATAAAGGTCAGAACGAAGTCACAAACAAACTTTAATAACTCGTCCAGGTTGTTCCGCTGTGTGAATGACTGCAGCTGAAATCATAATTTAACATTCACGTGTTCCTCATAGCATGTTTCGTCTTTGGTGATCTCCGCCCCAAGGAGCGTTATATTTCTATGCTTTCATGTCCCAGCCGGTGGTCTCGCTCGGCCCTCGCACAGTGATCTGCTGCTTTGCGCTGCAGGAGGTAAAACTCTGGTTGAGGTGCGCGTGAATAAAACATGCGCTTGATTTATTGACCCGCGGTGCCGTCTTTGTGTTTGTTGGTGCAGAGAACTCCGACATGATCGGAAATCGATACAAACGGTGATGTACAGTCCCTATTCATCAACCAGAGAGGGGGGCGGGGGGGGGGCGGGGAGAAGAGCTTCGTCAGACGGGAACGAGGTGTGAACACACCGGCCTGTGTCGTGGTTATCATTCGTGATCTCCTTTTTTTTTTTAAATTCTTCTTACGCACACATATTACTCTGTAGAGCTCTCTTACCCTCCCTTCTTTTCTTTTTTTTTATTATGTCAATCCAAGCGTTTGGCATCTACCCAGCTGTGTGGACTTAATGAGAGTCTGGTGGATGTGACATTTATACCACGCTGCGTGGATGAGAACTGGAGCCCATTGGGATGAAGAGCTCAACCACTCACTCGGTCCCCCCCTCCCCTCCCCTCCACCCCACAGGGGGTCCGCCTCACAGCCCTGCGCCGCCACTTAAAAACTTTATCCACCCTTTTTTTCCTCCTCAGCCGCCCCCCGCTCCCTCCCTGCACAGCGCCACTTCTCCGTCAGCACGTTCTCTGTTGTCGAATCGTGTTGTTCATTAACGCTCGCTCGTGGGTTTTGGCTTCGTTACACTCGCTGTGAGTGACTCTGGATAAAAGTGTCCGATAAATACCTTCATTTTCTAGCCGCATGGGTCTCCTATTCCCAAACTCTTTCTCCTCTTCGTCTCCAGCGTCTGCGGCCATATTGTTCTGCAGTTTCTCACCCAGATCACAGTCATATATTTGCAGTTTAGACATTTGGCTAATTTGGGATCAGACATAATTCGGGATCAGGTTTGGGGTTCACTGTCCTGCTGAAGGACACTTGGCTGGTAAAGGACACACATTATTTTCCAGGGCTTGGCTGGAATACAACCAAGTCCCCCATGTCAAATGCTTCCTGGTCCCAGATATGTGAAGTTACATATGAATCGACAGAAAATTCACGACAGACATATTAATTGCATAGATTGTATAAAATATGGACATGGTCTTCCTGGTGTTCTGGTAGCAACAAAGCGGCCACACCCATAATCATGCATAACTTTAAGCATTATTGTAATTCAGACAGGTGAGTTGTAAGAAAATCCCCCTTCCTAGTTTTTGTGAGCTGGATTATTCGCTGTAGGCAGTACATGTTTATCTCTGCTGTAAAATTGGTTTTCGATGTGGATTGACTCACATTTCGGAGCCATCCTCAAGTGGCCATTTCAGGAACTGCAGTTTGTGTTGCGGCTTGCTTCACTGCAAACATTGCATTCAGTGTCATGCTCTCCAAAGTGATGCTGTAGCAGCAAACATTGAATTACAATATTATCGTATCAGATTGCTGAAATTAAACTTCTGAGCATATGATTACTGGTTGCTGTTTAGTGTTTGTGCTTCGTATGGGGACTCTTAGAGGAATTAGGGTCTCTAAAACTGACAATGCATTTAAAGTAACTCATTATTGCCTTTGTTTAGCATGAGCTTGACTTATTCTCCATTAATCTTTCTCTGTCAATACAATTAATAGAGATCTTAGTCTGAAATCCTCTGTGATGGTGATCCTTGTCTGGGGGAACAACTGACTTGGGGCGACTGTCAATAGTCTGACTTTCAATCAGAGGGTCGGTGGTTCAAACCCCGGCTCAGCCAGTCCATGTCGTTGTGTCCTTGAGCAAGACACTTAACCCTCATTGCTCACCGTTGCTGTGTCTACGGTCTACTGTATATCATGTAAGTCGCTTTGGATAAAAGCGTCAGCTAAATAAAATGTAATGTAATAACAACTCATTACAATCTAATCAAATATGCCCCCCCCCCCCCAATAATAATAAAAAATAAAAATAAAACATGCTATCTGCAGCTACTGAGATTTATGATCATACGACTGATGATCCAATCTGCTGATTCTCACAGTTCAATATGAATTTGATCCATTCCCCCTCATCCAGCTCTACCAGACGGCCTCTGGGTCCAGACTCGAGCCCCCCGCTCTCCTTCCAAGCCGTCTCAGCTTCCAGCTTCATTAATTATGGACTTCCTCTCTCCGACGGCATTCAAAACCAGACGAAAAGACGAAAAAAAAAGAAAGCTGAAATGGATCTTCAGTTTTCAA
>CM042234.1:3409242-3544242 GCA_023566465.1 Cottus gobio | reverse complement strand
GTTCTCAAGGAATCCAGTATGAAGTTTGACTTCTGAATATGGAAAACAGTCAGGTGACTGATTGTTTGAAGTCTTCTTAGTGCTTCATTCTTTCTAATTTCTTAATTAGTGTACAATGATGGACCGCTACTTGTCTCTCTGATTACAGAAAGTGTTTCCACGCATCGTGTTGATTAGTAAATAGTAAGTGAGTGATCAATAATGGCACTTCAGGGATAGTCATCAACATGGGGTGGCGTGTGTAGATGTGTGTGTGTGTTTCCTGCAGTATCTCATTACACAAAAAAATTCAAATAAATAACTGGTTTTCGATGCTCGTCCAATCAGAAAACAGCAGACTTAATTGTTTCCTCTTGTCTGCAGTCAACAATAACAGCACTGAGCCTTCACTTTGTCTGAACCTTCAGTGACGGCCTCATCTTTTGACCTCATCGATGTAATTTCCCGTTCGTCAACAAACCCTCGAACGCCTCGTGTTGATCAAACACGACGCGATGATGAATTATGCGGCCGGCGTTCTGGTTTATTTATTTATTTATTTATGGTCAGGAAGCTCCTGCCGACCGCATCAGGTACATTAGGGCCGGGATAAGTGGGCGTGGCTCTGTCAGACCAATCAGGGCGGGCCGGAAGGAAGTCACGTGATTATGGATGAAAACAGTGCAGTTGTTTTTTAATGTGTTCTTGTCAAAGTTGTTTCTAATATATAATATATAAAGGTGCACACATCTATAATGTATAGCAATGTGCAGAAATGTTTTTTTTTATAAAGGTGGGACCGAGAAGTGCAGGAAAGGGACTCTAATTAAAAGTATGGCCGAAATATTCCCTCTGCTTGCGCTTTAAATAACAATGATTAAATATGCACAGAGGGAGGGGTAGCAACACGAGGTAATCCCACTCGCTGAAGGGATTTGCAAAATAATTTCAGTTTGAATTTGTCCTCAATACCAAAACACAACAATAACATGTCTGCACTCTTCCCTGTCGCCATTAGACTTTTTATTATTATTAATCTCTTGGAATCTGTCCTTTGTAGAAATGAAAAAGCTCAGCTGAAGGAAAACGATTTGGATTACTCTGGGAAAAAAATTATAATTATTTATATATATATATATATATATATATATATATATATATATATAAAAGGCCCCTAGATAGACTGGCGACTTATCCAGGGTGTACCCTGCCTTCGCTCAATGACAGCTGGGATCGGCTCCAGCGCCCCGCGACCCTAAAGAGGATAAGCGGTTCGGATAATGGATGGATGGATGGATATATAAAAGGCCATCCATCGAGACCAAGGTGGCGCCATGTGTCTCACTGTTGACGTCTGCGACTCTCCATCATCCCTCTCTGTGGAGCCGCTGCTGTTTCTGGCAGCCGGCTGATGATAATAGATGCTGGACATTAATAACTTAATAATAATCCGACCTCTTTACGAAGCATCTCCACTGTATGGAGAGCATCTGGAGGACGAGGAGGCTGTCCCCGAAATGCTGCTCCTCCTGGGCTCCTATCCGTCTCTCGGACACCTGCACATCGCCGTGTGCACGTGCACTAACTCCACGTGCACGGGCCGCGTTCCCCTTTTTTGTGGGTCAGAAAAAGCGGAGCGCTGATTTAGTCATTATTTATGATGCAGCTAAGTCTGGCCTCATTGTGGTCTTCTCCTAAAATCCGCCCAAAAGTTGACTCCTCCCTCAGAGGATCTAAAATTAGCCAGGCGTGTTTTCTACTTCTGCAGGTTTGCTTTCGAGCTCATAGACGCGGCCCTTATGTGTATCAGTGCCCTTTTCCTAATCTCGAAAAATTGATATAGAAGTCTGTTTCATATGATGTGACACGGAGTACTCCTCTAAGTTGAAGCATATTGCAGTGAATCAAAGCGAATCCGTCAAGCGCATCGAGCTGCCGGGATCCAAAAATAGTCTTCCTATAGCTTTACTGACATTTGACGGTGCTTAAATGTTGAAAATACCCTTTGAAATGAATGGAAACTACTCACTTGCATATGAAATTTAGCCGTGTATTAAAGGGGATGTTGACATCAGACGGTGTTTCAGAGAGAGAAAGAGAGAGGAAGAAAGAGAGAGAAAGAGAGAGAGAGAGAGAGGAAGATGAAGTGCCGGCGGTGCACCACTAGGGGCTGTCCTGTTCCCGTCTCAGAGGCTGGAACGCATCGTTCTGGGAGTCTGCAGGGACTGAAGGCCAGCCATACAAAGTGAGGTTAAACCAATGATACAGGGGGGATGAGGGATGATGAAAAGGTGAGCGCAGAGACGGAGGGACGGCGACGGGCGAGAGACAGCGCTTCACCCCGAAGGCAAAAAGGGGGCCGGCAGAAAAGACGCTTGATCAAAACCAGAAGCCGGTAATTGAATCGTGTTTTATGTAATAAAAAGATGAATAGTGCACCTGGAAGACAATACAAGGGGAAGCATGTGACCCAGCCTGCTCGCACTGGAGGATCACAGCGGGGGAGGCCTGGTGGCTTCATCTGGATGGGAGGAGGCTCCCCGGGCCTCATGGTCCAGGACTCAACCGGAGGAAGGAGCAGCAAACACCTAACCGGGTTTGGTTCCGGTAATAATTCATGATCTCGTTAATGAGGCGAAGGCTTCGGATTGAACTGGAACGACGTTTACTGACGTGCGCTTCTTTGTTTTAACATTACAGGTATGATGTATCCGTCAAAAGTCAAATAGCAGACACTCGCCGTCTCTCCCAACTTTCAGCAGACGCGAAGAAATCAATCATTAAAGGAGCCGGGGTACAGTTCTGTAGCCCGGCTCCTTTAATGATTGACAGTCTGAAAGGAAAAATCTAAGAGCGGCAAAGGAGACGTATCGTGCTCACGCTCAGGTTCATAATTGTGTTTTAGCTTTTCTACTACTGCACCTGTGCACGCTTTAGTGGGCAGACACCCACCGGGTCATCTCATTTCACAGTCGGTCGGACTCTGAAAGCGTGACTTTGGTCCTTTTTTAAATTCATGAACTTTGTGCACTAGCGTTACTTTCCCACTTTGAGGTGGATTCCTACACCTGCCACTCAGAGTGACTGAAGAACAGGAACACGCCCACACAGAACAGTGGGCATTGTGCATTAAAGCCAAAAGACACATTGAATTCACTACAATGACATTTACAGAAACATAATTCTGTCTCTGTAATATATTTTCGCCTGAAGAGGTGCATTATTATCATATGAACGTCTCAACTTTCAGACATTTTAAATTCCTACTGATGGGAGAAGAAGAGTCATGATGATAACTCTGGGTGGTTGTGGCTCAGCGGGTGTGGCGGGGTCGTCCATTAGCTGCAGGGTCGGCAGTTCGATCCCCGGCTCTTCCCGTCCCTGAGTCACGTAGATAGCAGCTAAAAAAAAATGAGATGCAACAAAAAAAAGTAGCATTTAAATGTTTCAGTTCTGTGCAAATTGTTCTTCTTCACAATACATCACGGACTGCAGCGATCGCTTTTATGAACTTGTCCTCAAGTACGGAAAAAATAATATTTATCCACACATTCCAATTTAAATGTAGTTATTTTTAAATTACTAATGAACTGTAAAGTTTACAATAGACTGAGTCCTCGTGGGCTGCCCGCACCAAGGCCGTTGCTTTGGAGCTTATATATAGAAGCTAACAGTAGCAGCTAGCGTTAGCGTGTTTATCTTTTTCATCACAGGCGAGCGATATGGATTTCACGGCCAGAGACTGGAACGTTGCGACAAAGTGGTAAAGAAACAGCAAAAGCAAGAGTATAAAGTATAAAAATTCCAATAATATCGCATAATTGAATAAAGCAGCACGGGTATCAAGACTGCATGGCCCATAATGCAACAGCTCAGGTAGGTGTCGAGGTTTGCAGACAGCAGACCACTCATCGGTCTGGACTGCTTCCTGGAACGTGACTCTCTGGAGAGAGAGAGAGAGAGACAGACAGATGTCTAGATTTTTCTTTGGTATATAATGATGTCGATAAACACATCCCAAACACATCCTCGTCCACAGAGGGCAGAGAGGTAATGCCTGGTGGCAGATACACAGGTTTCCACGTCAACGCAGAGCGATCCACCGCTGAACAAAGCTTTCCTTGCTGCTGTTATTTCCCAGAAGAAAAAGAAACAGCAGAAAAAAGCACTTCTCTGTTGTCTCCTCCAAACTTTGCTCCTTTTTTTCTTTTCCAGGTGAATCCATTCTGCCAGGTGTCTCCGGCTGAATCGCTTTCCCACCGCCTCCGACATTAAACTCCCGAAATCTGACGTGTTTCTTTTTTCTCTCCCGTTGTTGTGATGTTGAAACAGCAGACGGGCTGCAGATTAAATAAAAATAGGAAGCGGAGCGCCTGTGATTGTCAGGACGCTCCCGGAGTCGAACACGGCAGCTCTGCATCCGGCCTGTGATGGAGCGGCGTGCAGCGGTGCATTATTAATGCCGCCATGTCGGGGGGGGGGGGGGGGGGGGGGGAGTGTTCTGAGTGTCACTGAGTATGTGAGAGTTTCCTAAAACCTCGTCTCCCTTCACGCCGACGCGTGTCGCCGCTCTCGCTTTCACGTCTCCGTCCGTCGCTAAGCGCCGGCTTCGCTTTCAGCCTCATCGGCGTGGGCTATTTTTAACGGGCCATCCTTCCTCTCCGTCTCTCTCTCTCTCTCTCTCTTTCTCGCTCCTTTGTTCTCTAACAGATGTTTTTTTCTTTTGCAATTACGCATCATAAACATCTAAATGAGAGTCCTCTGATTTGGTGTCCTTGATGATTTCGAGCACATGCTGCTGATTACACGGCGAGCGAGAGATGAAATGACACAGACATCATTCAAGCTGATGTTTATTTTTTTTTTATTTTTTTTTTATTTTTTTTTAGAAAAGTCTCTCATTGTGCTGTAGTTAAAATGATACTCGGGTATCTCACTGACACACAGTGTTAGTTGGGTGTCTTTATTTATCCCTCCATCCATTACTGAGTTGTTTCCAGATCTCCTCACAAACTGGAATTGCCTCCTTCTCCCGTCCACTGACCCGTCCAGAGCTCCTCAACAGAACCCTAACCCCGACCACCGTCCCCTCGCTCCCTCGCTCCCTCTTCCGATCTATTTCCCCCCTTCTTCCCTCTCATCGTTCGCCTTTTTGACCCGGCGTCCTGTCGAACGGCGCCGGCCCACTGAAGCGTCACATTGCATCAGCAACCTTGTGTCTTGTCCCCGGCGCCGGCTCGGGTCTGTGGCCGCCTGGACCGAGCTCACCGAGCTCCGGGTCCCGGCTGGAAGCTGCAGGTGGTAAACCTTGTGATTACCACCTGCAGGTCTTGTTCTGTTTAAACTTTAAAGGGCCAGTGTGACACATTTATGGGGTCCTATTGGCTGAGATGGAATATGATTTATACGTGTGTTTTCTTTAAGTATTTTATACTGAGCCGTTTATCTTTAAATACATAGTGGACCCCCTTCACAGATCCAGAAAAAACAAACACGGGTTCTATCTGCAACCTCACTGCATCCTCAACTGCTGCAAAAAAAATAAAAAATGAAGGAGTCAAATAGTTACAGAATACTAAAGAGTACTTCAGTTTTTTAAAAGTATGTTTTGCTTAATACATTCTAACTCAGTGATATTGGTTTTATTTCACTTCCTCTGACCTTGGGATGTTTTCTTGCATCATCTGGACCTCAACTGGACTCAAAGTATCCATCCACACCTTAATCACAGTTTCTTTGGCGAGCCATAACTATGACATAACACAAACCTCCACCAAACTCTGTGTTATGTGCAGATATAATGGGACTAATCCATTAATAATACATTGAAAAACATTGTCCAACGTCACAATCTGTCTGGCGAGTGGGTTGGACCTGCGTCATATTCCCAGATATCACGTTCAACAGACGATGGATGCTGCCTCCTGTTACGATGCACAGCGACCGGGCAGCACACTCAGTCCTCAGCTGCTGGAAGACGGCTGAATGTTCGCTCTTTGTTTGCTTTGTTTTTCTCCCATTTAGAAAGTCCATTGAGGAGATGACACACACACACACACAGACAATGGCTAAATGCAATGTGAAGGCATTGATGAGCAAATGCGTCACACTCTGGAAAGATTATGAAGATGCTCTTGAGCTGATTTAAAGGAGCAGTGCGTAAGAAGTAGTGCGATGCAGTGGTGAGGATGCAACTCACACAGCAGAACATGTGTTCACTCCGACCGACTGCAGAGTGTCACACACACAGCTCGTGTCTGCACACACACACACTTGCATGTAAAGATCAAGGACTCACGTTGTGAGACACGGCCCTTAACAAAGGGCCTCGGCGCCTTTTGTATTTGTTTTCAATCCATACAACCATTACAGGACGTCGAGAGGCCCACAAACTATTCACCTCCCCGTGTGTGTGTGTGTGTGTGTGTGTGTGTGTGTGTGTGTGTGTGTGTGTGTGTGTGTGTGTGTGTGTGTGTGTGTGTGTGTGTGTGTGTGTGTGTGTGTGTGTGTGTGTGAAGAATTACTCTCCGATACGAAGCGAAGTGAATGGAGAGAGGGAGAAAGACAAAGCCCTCCTTTTTTATTTTCAACCGAGAATATTGCTTTTTCTGTGTCTGAGGAGATGTATGTGCTTAGAGTGGAACTGCCTGGAAAAAATAACTTTATTTGAACAAAAGAAATGGAAAAATAGATTTGATAGAATAGGAGACGGAGCGCTATTTGGGAAAAGAATGAGTTCATTTTCAGCGATGGACTCCTGGATGCAGGTTGTGAAAAGACTGAAAAGCAGACAACAGGTTATGCCGGAGGTCCATTGACTATGAATGCAACAGAAGGTCAGCAATATTTTGAAGTGCCTTACTGTCAAACATATATATATCATATATCATATGCATAGGAAGGACTCTGGTTTCTAGTCCAAGGATATGCTTCCTGGTACAGTGGCCATTGGTACAAGTGGAAAAAACTCCATATAGGCGAGATGCATACTGTTAGCCATCATCATATCTGATATTTATTTACAAATAAACGTTATTGATATAAAAAAGACGAAGAAAAAAGTATTTTAGACTCACACATTGATAAGATGCATTCTGACCAAACAATGTTAGCTTTGCTGTTTTAATTATATTAATTTAGTGTATTCGTCCCATAATCATTGTCCAAACCGATAACAGTTTGGGCCGGAGAGCCTTTGCTAAGCTGTTGCCTCTTAACGCGGCTAACCAAGGACGGATTGTCGGATTGTCCTTGAAAGCACCGCAGAGCGATTCCCTCTGGCAACGGCCAATAACGTGATCGTGACGATAAAGAATTACAGCAAACTCAATTGAATGAAATGTTGGAAATGAGTAAGGAACGAAAAAAAAGAAGAAAAAAACATATGCTACACTTTTGATTATCGTCGGCATTCATGCAGAGCAGCATCCTCTGAAAAGGTCGAGTCAGTTGCCAGATACTGCGTTTAAATCCTCTGCTGTCGAGGGTTTGAGTCCTTCAAATGAGACTGTTAATAATAATGGCTGTAGCGTGCCGTTCTGTGTGGTACAGGGGGGCGGGGGGTGGGGGGGGATTTGTAAACGAGCTCCGTGCAACTCGGGTTCGCAGGAGTTAGATCACTGCGGCGCTGGGGCGTCGTGGGGCCCGTCTGGCTTGCGTCAGCGAGTGTGTGTGTGTGTGGGTGTGTGTGTGTGTGTGTGTGTGTGAGAGTTGCTGTGTGGTCTACTGTAGAGCATGTAAGTCACTTTGGATAAAAGCGTCAGCTAAATGAAATGTGTTTGCAGGTTGGATGAAAATCCTCCACGCCAGCGGACATTCTCCTCCCAAGGCCCGGCCGGCTGAGTGCTCCCTGCTCTGCCTCTTCCTCTGTCAGCAGTGTCACCTCCTCAGGGTTCCCTATTCTTTACCCTTCCTCTCCCCCTCTCTCTCTTGCACTCTTCCTCCATTCCTGTCCACTTTCCTCTCTCTCTCTCACTAGCCTCCTATCTTTAACCCCCCCCCCCCCCCTGTCAGACGGACAGGTAACGGGCTCGGCCTCCCCAGCGTTCCCACACCGCCTGCAGTAGTTTGTCTTTTTTTTTTGTTGTTGCTCCATCTGATCCATTAGTAATCCATTTCAGGGGCTGTCAGCCGTGTAGCAGCTGCAGAATGCCGCCCGCTCGCTTTTATCTGCCGATGTTTCGTCGGCCTTGCGCTGACCGGCGAAGGCCTCGGCTCGGGCGTCGCACACCGACTGAATAATACACAAGGCTGATGAATACTGTACTGTACGTCAAAACAACCTTTTTTTAGAAATGCTGGAGTCATGTGCTCAGACAGGTTCACTAAGTCCAGAGAAGTACGGTGAAAAACACACTATTTCATCCTTCGTTACACATCTTATTTCTTAAAGCTTAACGTGGCTAATGCAATCAGCTGATAGCAACCTTTAGCTTCTGTGTAACGGCCACAGAGGCTACGGTCAAGCAAAGGTTGTGTATCGTTGCTTTAAACTTACCTGGAAGAAGAAAACCACTGCTTTTCATCTCTGCTCCTAATATTTAAGTTATGTAGAGTTGTAATAGTTTATTATGACTTACACTTGTAAAAATAAGGTCAATGTTTAAATTACAATACTTGAAGGATGAAGGATGATGATAATAATAATTCATATGGAATATTAATGAAGCATTATGAAGATGTGTATTGTAACATAGTAGAAAGTCACTGTAGGTTTTTATTACTGAGAAGTAGTTCCGGTATGAATGGGATGTATTTGCATGCCGATAGTGTTACTGTCCCTTTAAGGGGGGGGAGGAGACTATTCTGTTGGTTTCAACACCTGGAACTGAAAGGAGTGTGATTGGGCCGTAGGATAGCTCCGCCCCTATGAAACTTAGCATGCTAGGGAACTAACCAATGAGAGGCGAGTGTGCCCAGTGTTTACTAACAAAACCCTTTTGTTTAGGGTCCATTAGCATTAGCCTAAAGAGCTAACCAATGCAGTGAAGCTATAAATGGTCTGTGGAGACTGAGCGCTGGTGCATCCTCCATCGTGAATTCTTATGCTGCATCACCTTTGACTTTACATTTCTGCATCCGGGACTTCTCTTCGCACGATCGGCCAAAGGTTTCCAAAGGACTGCTTTTTTTGTTGTTGCCCATATGCACTAAATACATCTTTTAATAAATCTTTTAAACACTATGTTTTTTCCCTCCAAAACTGCCCTTTGCCGCTCTGGGATTCCTCCGCCGTGCATTATGCAGCGCGCACTAATCCTGCAGCTGCAGCTGCTTTCGGTAAACAGAGGTATGTGAAGCTTTAGATTCAGGGTTGTAATCCCGGCTGAGTCAGTTTGGCACACGGCTTTTTATGAATTAGGCCTCCGGGCTGCGCTTTTGAAGTGGGCCGACACGCCGTTCGCATATTGTCTACTTCCCAAAACGAGCGCCGTTAGCCCATAAAGAACGCATTTTTACGCAATGCAATTTCTTTAGTGGCGGAGTTTCAAGACTTTGTCGCAGGCGTGTAAGCGTTATTACGTCTTTGATGGTCTTTGCTTTAAGAGACAGGAAATGCATGAATGTGCATTTGCTGTGGTCTTAAATGCTTTATATTAGTATTGCCAACCGGTTAGTGCACGTTTTTTATTGTTGTCGCGAGTCGCCTCCGGGCCGGACGCCTCTGATGGAAGATGCTGATGGATATTCTGCTCTGTTTACGCATCCACGGGGTTCCTGTGCATTCCTGATATCCCGGCGCTCCTAAATTGGCAGCTTTATCTTTAATGATAAGCAATATTGTTTTACACGTCCGTGTGTGTGTGTGTGTGTGTGGGCAGCCGTTGCAAATCCCTGCTTGGAGCCAGTGCGTGGGTTTTCATTATTCACGACAGTCGAATCTCCAACTACTGCAGTTGTGTAGACAGACACACATTTGCACACAAACCCTCACTTGACACAGGCGTTCAGCACATGCAGGGGTAGGGAAAGAGCCTCCTGAGCTCTCGGAGCATGTGGAGTGTCTCATCACACGCGTGTGGGCGACGTAATCATGATTAAAGTGGACATCAAAAGCAGATTTGTCTTTTTTTTTTTATTGGCCCCGCCATTGTGAGAGATCTGCTGCTGATGAGGGAGGATGATTGTTGTCATGAGGCTTCAGCGTAGATGAATCATCGCCTCTGCATCTGGACCGGAGGAACATTTAAAAAAAAAAGATTTGATAGGGAAGTTATTGCGTTCACAAAGGTTTTATTCATTATTTTTGGTCTAGTTTTGGCGATGATGTATCAGTTTCATGTGACAGTTTGCGGTGGAATTTGTGTATGAATAGATGTGATGAAGAGTTTGTGCATTTTTGTGTGTACTCGTTACCTTATACTTTATTTCCCTCTGTAATCGCTCATTTATCTTCGTCGTGATTTCGTTAATTTGCCTTTGATCTCGTTCACTTTCATGTTCTGTGCACACGCGGTGATTGGAGCAAACAGGAACGAGGGGCGGAGCTATGCAAAGGTCGGGTTCGGGGTCACGGCTCGGTACGTTTCAGTTACACGGGCGGAAAATGGAAAATAATAATGAATCATTCATTTTTCAACAAAAAAAACTCTGTCTCATTGGCCATCGTTTTTACTGTAACAATCCAAGCACTCAAACCCTGATCAATAAGAAAACATAAATAAGAAAGAACGGAATAAATATTGTAATCGATGGCGATACTTCCTGGACTGGCTGGTTCAGACCGGTTCAAACTCTTTGGCCCGTTCGGCTTTGTTTACCATTTAGTGCGGTCGCATATCTGCAGCGATAAGCACTCCGGAGCATTAGTCATTACTTTGGTCTGCAGTGGGAGGCGGCCTGAGCACTGAGCGGAGGAGGACTGATTGATTACATGAAATAATTGTATCCAACTCTCCACAGACGCACCTGACTTCGATTGAGCGACGTACAAGATGCAGCTTGACAGAAATCTGGTAGAAACTGGTGCGCTCCAGTTTCTACCAGATTCCGGGGAAAACTCCAGAATTTCAGCAAAGAAATAGACATTACTCGACTACTTTGACCAAACCGAATGTCCTGCAACAAATACGGCCCCCATTCCATCCTGCAATAGGCACCCTGAGAAGATAATCACCCAAACAAATAAAACCTGCAGAAACATTCTCCGGTGCAGCCTCGTGATCTCAAATCAGCCGTTCACCTGCCGGTGCTCTCCACCCCGCTGTGTCTGAAGAGTCTGAATAAACAGTTTAGCGCTGATTGTTCCCTCCGTGGCTTCTCGTATGGAGGTGTTGAATTACATCTGGCCCCCCACCGGCCCCCCGTCCGTCCACCCTCCCGCCGACTCCGTATCTCGGCACTCCCTCTCGCTTATTAGCTTAATCCGTCTAATCGCATTGTGACGAACGATAAGGGGCCTCGTGCAATCTGAATAAGGCCGGTTGCTGTTTACGAGGACGCTCCTGGCTCGGGGTTGCCTCTGAGCAGAGAGAGAGTGAAAGCCGATCTCTGCCCGTGACGGTTTCCGCCCTCCATTAGGGGTCCGTTAATGTGCGGCCCCCGTGCAGCAGGGTTTAGCAGACAGAGGGACTGGCGGCTTGTTTGTGTTTTGCACGCCGTTTCTGGGAAAGCACGCGGCGTAATGGTTCTGGGTGTGGCAGCCGGTGCTTAAATGGGAAAAAAAAAAGGCTGGTGGGCTTGTCGAAGCGGACGGAGGCTCGTTTGCACTGCGAGGCTCCAGCGTCCTCGGGAGCGGGCGGGCGGGCACGGCGGCTTCATGATGATGTTCGACCACACGATGGGGACCCCCCTGGGCCTTCGGAGGAAACCCTCCAGGGTGGAGTCGGCCAAGAGACTGTGGAGGGTGAGTCTGATTTTAAACGAGGGGAATGAGCCTCTAAGTGTGTGTGTGTGTGTGTGTGTGTGTGTGTGAGGCAGCTTTAGACGCTTTGTACGCCGTGTGAAGATCATGTAACCTGTTAGAGGATATGAAGTGCATCGCTGCTGAGGAGCTTTGCGAGATTGATTGTGGAGTCAGATCCCGGCTCGGAGCTTTGGGAACGGTTGGAGCAGCACGGGACGTAAGCGAAGTCTCCAAATGAATGCATACTGGAGCTTTGATTGAGATTAAAGAGAGGCATGTTTGCCCTTGGTTTATGCCTCCATCTTTTACATCGTTTGAGAGGGGAAGGGTAGCTATTAGGTTGGTGTTTTTTTTTTTTTAAAGAAAGCACAATTTCCCTGGATATCTTTAAAATGTCATTAAGCTCCTCCGTTGTCTCGGGAGCTGTCTCATCTCGCCGATGGAGGCGTGTCCTTATAGCTCCCATTAAAACAGTCTAACGAGCCCGTGGACGAGCAACTTCTGGGCCCCCGCTTTTGAAAAAGTACCCTTCGGATCCGGCGCTGCTCGGAGAACAGGCGGCCTTAAAAGTTTGTCCGTTTCTTTAAAGGTTATCCCGAGAGGGGGGGCGAGAGCCTAATGGAGCTGGATGCCGTCGGCCGGTCGGACCGCAGTGCTGCACGGGGGGGTTCGGAGCCCCCGCCCGAGCCGGTCAATACTGCGTTCCCCCGGGAGGGTGGCTTTAAAAGGGTAAAGATGGACTCCTTCTGCTCGAAGCCCACCGCTGCATACAGATGCGTGCGGCCCGGGGTCGACCCGACTGGGCGGCTCCTCCGAATGAAAGCTGGCGTTAAATCAGGAGCGTGTCTTGATCCCTGTCGTCTCCGCCGCTCTGTTTTCTTTCCCTCCAGACGGCCTTAATCTCGCCGCCCGTCCCAAATGCCCGGGAGCCGTCCCTTCACTTTAATCTCCATCGCTCATCATGTGTGCGCAGACTAAACTCTCCCCAATCTCATACTGTCGACCTTTACTCTCCACTGTTTGATCGGTGCTGTGGCTCTCCACCCCACTTGGCTCCACTCCGTCGAGTGTCAATCAGGCCGGCGGAGCACAACAACCGGCTCGGCTGGGCAGCTCGGATCTCCTCGGCTCCTTTGAGATGTTCACAGTTTCCAAAATGGGGCCAGAAATACCCTCAAAACTTCAGACTTCTACCTGATGCAGTGTTGAATATGCCCACCAAAAAACAAATAAATCCTTTTTTTCAAGGGCTGGAAAGAAGAACAAAGGTAAAACAGAGAAGTCTGCCTTCAGACGAGAGGCAATATAATGTGTGTTTAGGAGTCTCAAAAGCTAGAGCGCACATGTGGTTTCCTGCTTTCAGCTTTAAAAAAAGGGGCGTCGGCTATTTGGGGACAACCCACATGATGTGTTGGGTCTACACGAAGGAAATCACTCACTTCATAGTTTTATTAATAACTCTATGACACATGTATGTAGCGATTTGCTTGAAAAACTTAATTAATCCTTCAAGGAAATACTGTGTTACACATTCGAAAGATAATAAAAAGAGATCGTTTGATTGTTTTAATCTTTTAATTTATCTAGCGCTGACTCCTCACCAATCACAGGCTTCGTTATCCGGTAATCGCCGCTGATGGCGGTTGCAAATCGTCATTTTGCCGATTTAAAAAAACGTGATTGGAGAGATCCGTTCTCTGGCTTTTGCATTTATTTGTAATTTATTTGTGTTTGTCTGTATATAGAGTGTATATTGAGTGTGTTGCTCTTCATCTGAAGCCTTGAGCTGCACATGGGGCGAGGAAACCTTTGCACAGAGTTGTTTGAGAACATTAAAAAAAACAACTTTGAAATTTACAAATTTAGTTTGACTATTTATTTTGACTTCTTGGTCTTATAACTTTTTGCATCCCGTGACATCATCGCTGCATACGTGTTAAAACGGCCAAATGTTGTGCTGGAAGAAATTGATTTCTCGCGTTTGCCTCCCAGCGTTGAATTTATTCCCATTTTTTAAATATTAAAAGTCGAGGCTCCAGTGATAGGAAAACAAATAACATCTCCGTCCCCGGAGGGTTTTAATGTCATTACTTTACTTGTTTTATTGCCTCGACGAGTATCTGAGTGTTGACATATTTCACTTTATTTCTCAAATTACAATTTTTGGAGGGTAATTATTCCCAGAAAAAGGGAAAACAAACACCTCGTCCGTTTCCTCCAGTTTTACTTGTAATTTCCTTGCTGATTTCCTTTTTCTTTTAAGCATTTAATTGTCCTTCTGAGAGTAAAATACACGTCTACGATCTCCTATGAAATCTCCAATTTTCTCTTTTAATTTTAAACATGCAACTATTTCACTATGTTTATTTCATTCTTTTCCAAATAGTCCTTGCATAGAAGCGCAGGACATTCTTCTTCTTCGTGTTTTCCCTCCACCACATGGCTCAAGCCGTCTCTTGGCTTTTCCCGCGAGCAGATTGGACAGCCTGTGATTACACTTGGCCTCGTCTCAGCAGAGACTTCAGCCTGCCTGTGATGCCCACACTTTCATTTCGCCTTCTGTTTTCCTTTTAGCAGAAACTACAACTCCTCCACTCTTTCTGAGTCAACGCCCCACGCCATCCCTTACTCATCAGGAGCCATCAATCCACCCATCAGGACCAGAAGCGGTGCAGGCCGGTGGCTAGAGGCCTTTCTGTGGCTGTCAGATCACGTATCGTCTCTCGAGGCGGGTGTTATTGTGAGGATCTTGTCGATCCAGTGAGTCTCTTCGTCTCCTTTTGGAGGTTCATGAAGCCGCTGAGGTTGAATACGAGCCATTTCTGGGTCAGTCCAGTTTTCTGCATGAAATCGCCGAGAGCCATTGTTGTTCCCTCCCACCAGTCAAAGATGATCTCATACAGCCAATCTGCTTTTGCATTCACTTGTATTCAAAGTTGCTAAAGCAGCATGCAAGTCACTCCTGTGTCATCAAAGCTTTATGTACCTCTTTTATTGGAATTCAACATTTGAAGCAGTCTTTTCCTCATCATTACGTCCAAAAACAGTCAAAAACTCTTTAGTTTACGTGCAGTTTCTCCCTGAAGTAACTCCCTATCATCACTTTATGTCTCCGTGTCATGTCAACATGTCACATGACAAACTGTGTTGATGCAGTACGTGTGCAGGGCTGCAGGGTGGCTGTGCAATTAGATCGCATGTCGCATACCAGGAAGGTCACGGGTTCAAACCCCACAGCGGCCGATGTGTGTCGATCAAGAACCGGAACAGTTTGACTTTCACATCAAATTGTGCAGTTTGGTCTCCTTAAGGAAACCCACGTGACCCGAGGAGTATTGAACACGTATTGAACACATTTGGGAGCTTGTCTTCAAGACTGTAATGCATAAGACCCCTTTTTTAGCTGATTTTCCACTTTGGGTTTTATTATGGGGTTTATTGTGTTTTATTATGGAGTTTATTGAGTTTTATTATGGGGTTTATTGTATTTTATTATGGGGTTTATTGAGTTTTATTATGGGGTTTATTGTATTTTATTATGGGGTTTATTGCGTTTTATTATGTTTTTTTTAATTTCATTATGGGGTTTATTGTGTTTTATCATGTTTTTTTTGTATTTTATTATGGGGTTTATTGTGTTTTATTATGGGGTTTAATGTGTTTTATTATGGGGTTTATTGTGTTTTATTATGGGGTTTATTGTGTTTTATTATGGGGTTTTTTGTATTTTATTATGGGGTTTATTGTGTTTTAATATGGGGCAGTTATTGTGTGCAATAACTGCAGCTGGCATTGCTCCTACTTTGATTAACTGTACAGCACAGTCCAGTCCGGACTTGCTGAATGATTTACAAAGTCTCATTGTAGATGGAGAGTGTACGAACGAGGAGAGCAGTACAGAAACCTGGATGAAAGCAGCCAACCGGCAGTTGAATGCAGCGTCGGTGTTCAGACCCACCCCACCACTCTCCATCTCCTGGTGAGAGTTCCTCACAGATCTCAAATCATCGCTTGACTCTGAGTCGTAATATTTGGGTTCTAAGGAAAGATTACCCGTCAACTAAAACACCCCTCTCGTACTTTGAGATATACTGTAGCTCTATAAATGTAGTTTTTTAGCAGGCAGTTATAATCAGGGTGGGGATTAATATTTCCTCAGATGAACATGATATTCAGTAGATGATCCAAGATATATAGATACTTGTTTTTTCGCCATTTTTCCTCCCAGAAAAAGTGCATTTTATGCATTGCTGCTCTCTGTAATGTGACTAGCAGAGGGCAGAGCCTGCCTTGTACCTTGTCTTGTCTTTTTTCATCAACCCATGAAACGGGAACAATACATTTTCCCTCATTTATCAATGCCTCGCCATGCCTTCCACGCCCTCCTCTTTCCTCTCCAGCTCTCTTTTTTCATAACTCTCAATCTTTTGTGGGCTCCCAGGAGCTGACAGGAAGGTATTGTGTGTCTGATTGCAGGGAATCTGGAGCCAATGCCATTTCAGTGTGACTTTGGGTTTCCACCTTTTTCAAAGAGCAGGAGAACAAGCACTTATTCTTTTGACTCATGGAGCACTTCACCTGTCGTACAAATTTAAATCAATTGGAGTATCATGTGGAGTACTAAAAAAAACAGCTGTATAATTACTTCTGCTCCGAGTTTGATCCTGTTTGCATGGCCGTGAACCATGTTCATCGTCATAGTTTAGCATGTTAGCATGTTAGCACAAAGTTCAGAAGAGGCTGATGTCATTAGTTTTGCAGGTATTTGGTCATAAACCAAAGTATTGGGATTTTGACCTGGTGTTGGATTACCAATCACCCGGAGAGGTCTGGACCAAATTTCAAAGCAATCCATCATTTTTTTATTTTTTGATGCGAGCTCACTCCGGATGCCGGAGCTCCTCACCCTATCTCTGAAGCTGAGACCATCCACCATATGAAGGAAACTCATTATAGCCGCTTGGGTTCGGGATTTCATTCTTTCGGTCACTACCCAAAGCTTCTGGGGAGCTCCAGGCTTTAGCTGAGGGTCTGTTGGCTCCATCAAAGAGCAGAGATGCAACTATGAGATCCCCAAACTGGACATGCTCCTCCATCTGGCTACATCTTGAGATCCTTGAGATGGAAGTCACTGAGAAGGTAAACCAGAAACACCCATTGGGAAATCTATTTGACTCTCACTTTGGTTATACAAGGACCCTACTGTACCCCCTGCAGGACTCCCTGAGGGACATGGTCATAAGCCTTCTCCAATAATCCTTGACCCCCAGTATGACTAAAACATCCAGTCACAGGTCACATGGTGTTGTCCTTTCTCCTGTGTTGAGCTACAGGCCATAACTCGGCTTGCATGGTATGATAATTAATGTGTACAGGTAATTTATGACCCACTTAGACAAGGTGCTTTATAGCCTCATACAGTATTTATATACACTGTGTTTTCAGCCTCACTCTGAAGATGTGGCTGATAAAGAAACCCAACCCACATGCCTGTGTCTGGGGTATTGCTGGAGCTATAATGAGGAGGCAGACCTTTTAAGATTCTACCTTTGGCTACATTGTTACTTCAGACTCAAACACTGTTTGTTTTAAATGTACTTTGTTCTACATCTGATTTTGCAATTGTCCTCTATTGAGGTAATTAAATCCCACGCAGTGGCTTTTTTTCTTCAAAACCATAAATCTGTATAATAAAACAGGAAAGGAACACAGAAGAGACTTGCCAAGATCAATATGTGGCCTGTGGTATTAATTACAATGAGTCACACAATACATTTAAAATGTAAGACCATTGACCGTTTCCTCCGTCAGTACAACATCACGTCACACTCCCATATCTGCTGCTTTGAGTAAACAGAATATTCGCATTAACTCATTCATCGCAGTCATTTCTAATTTGCAGTTCTTCAGGTCACTGTCAAGGCTTTCTGCAGATATTCAAACTAAAATCATGCCAGGAAAGTGGTGATGCCTTTTTAAACTGGTGGACGGCTTTTAATTTGGAACATCTGTGCAGACGCTATCGGGTTTAATACACAGGAGCTTAATTTTATGGAAAGAAAGCTGTTTTAAATTCATCATAGCACATGAATACATAGAGGCAGCGATGAGATGCATTGCCAACAACATTGTTTCCCTATGGTACGGTGTGCAATGAGCATCATGCTTTTAGAAGGTGTTTTATTTAGATTCAGCCTAAGATGTGGAGTGTCTTAATACATGCATTCTCTCTACTGACCACCAGGGGGCGACTCCTCTGGTTGTATAGAAGTCTATGCTTCATGTGTTAAACCTGCATTCTCTCTCCTGACCACCAGGGGGCGACTCCTCTGGTTGTATAGAAGTCTATGCTTCATGTGTTAAAGCTGCATTCTCTCTCCTGACCACCAGGGGGCGATTCCTCTGGTTGTATAGAAGTCTATGCTTCATGTGTTAAAGCTGCATTCTCTCTCCTGACCACCAGGGGGCGACTCCTCTGGTTGTATAGAAGTCTATGCTTCATGTGTTAAAGCTGCATTCTCTCTCCTGACCACCAGGGGGCGACTCCTCTGGTTGTATAGAAGTCTATGGAAAATGACTCTACTTCTCTCTTGATGTATTCCCTCAGTAAACATTGTAAACAAGCCACCCCCTACACAACCCATCTCGGTGTGAGATCCCCACATCTCCTCTGTGCATGTAGCTTTTCTTGCGTCCATGACTTTATGAAGCTGCAGACTTGATTCATAAAAGCGAATGGATTCAAAGTCACTTGGCCTGTAAGTGATCCCATAATAAAAGCTAACTTGGAGGTGACTCCGCTGTGGGGTGTGCAGGTCTGCCGCGGTGCTTTATTGAGAGTGATATTGCAGTGTGAAATGTCAGATGAGTCGGAAGTCTGAGGGAAGAATAGGATCAGCGCAACCCTTTTTATTATTCATGAACAGGAGACTCTGGTCACTGCAGAGGAATGCATTAGAGGGCAACTCCTTCAACCTTTAAGAAGAGCAGGCGAGCGCCGCCCAGACTGTGTGCGCCTCGGTTGTGTATCTACACAAAATGCAGGTAATAGGGACATTTACTCCAAGCCGACGGTAGTGTCTGTTAAGTTCATGTGTGTCATGTTTCTGGCTGTGGGTTCTCCTTTTGAATAACATTGATTGTGCAGCATGAAATATTAAATTGATGTTAATTGATTCTGTCAGTCCTGTGTTCCCATAAGTCTTTGGGGGATGCAAACAGGAAGTGTAATTGATTCAGGGCTCTAACACTATGCTGTGGCTGATATCTTCAGTATGCTCTAGTAGGTGATACCCCTTCTTGTTTGCAATGTTCCCTGACTGTATAGACCCCTATCACTAGATAATAACCTAAAAACTGATGAATCTCATTCTCAAGTTTCGCAAGACCGGATTTATGTAGATATATTTACAATGAGCATCTGTGATAACGATCACCTTCACAAGTCAAGTCAAGCTGAATCCAAAAATATGTGTGGCCTGTCTTTTGAGTACAGATTTGACTGATTTATTAGAAGAAGAAGTTGGATTTCTTTACTCAAATTTACCGTAATATCTTCCGTCAGCTGTGTCTAGTATCACCGGCCAACACAGAGGAAAAACCACAATAACCGACTTCCTGTAGCTTTTTTTAGAACAACGGCCCCTAAAATGATACCATCATCTGTTGCATTGCACATATTTAAGTACATGTATAGTTTTGCATTGGCTAACGTTGATAAATATAGTTTAAATATAATTATGTGAACCTTCTCCTTCACTCTCACTTCCAAAATAAAGGTGTGCAGCTCGTTGTGTTGCTTAGTTTTGTAATAGATGTTCGTGTGGGCAATATTTGAGAAATAATGTTTGTGAATGTTGGACATAGCTGCAAAAAATTACCAAAATAAAACAAACATTTCCTTGGAGATGTCGACCCTCAGATGGTTCGTTCTCCTTTTGTGTCAAAGAACGAACGGGATTCTTTGTGCGATAATAATGAGAGTGAGTTTAATTCTCCCGACGTCGACTAATAACTGACTTTGATCGCTGCGCGTTGATCCTTTAAAGGACAATTTGCTTCACTGCGCATACTTCTAAGTGTGGAGTGTGTATTGTGATTTCATTCAAAACACACACACACACAGCAAGATATGGACATCAGAAATTGATGAATACTTCCCAATTCTGCTGTTGTGCTCTCATTAGCCATTGTGCACAGATTTCCAAGGTTCTGCACCGCAGTAATCAGCGTAGATTATAAGATTTATCAGCAGCTCTGTTAATATTTGATGAGCACCAAAGAATACATTGGTTTTATGCCCGTCTAAAATTGTTGGGCTCGTTGTGGTGTGCAGCCACACTGAGACCTAAATCTCCTCTCTGTATGCATGGCCGGGCTAACTCACAAAAGGGAACCTTTTATGTTTTAATCAAATATTGATGTCGTAACGGTTCATTTTTTTTGCGATGCTAATGGCACATTTGTCTGTTGTGTGAAAACGAGACACGCTGTAGAAGGTTAGGGGACATATTGTGAGACAGGGGGCCGTGACGCTTTACAACAGGAGCGTTACAGTGAACGGGGCTCCAGCGGAGGATGGAGGACGTTACACTGCCTTTATTTCCTGATTGCCACAAAACCACAAAGTATTTGGTGTAGGCGTCCGCGGTTTAGACGTCTGCCATCAAACGTCAGCATCCTCTGGGGTGGAGTGGGTGTTCGGCTCAGATGGGCTTTGTTTTGGACCAGTTTGGGCTCAGTCTCAGAGGTGCTTCTGGCTGAAAGCTGTGCGTGGATCGGGATCACTTGACGGAATAAGCGCAGATGACTTGAAAGCCGGTTTGGACAAGTTTTAAGCGTGCTCCCTTTAAAAGAGGCGGACTGCATGGAGGTCCATGGGAAAATAACTCTACATCTCTCTTGATGTATTCCCTCAGTAAACATTGCAAACATGAGTTTATGTCTCAATCTCTAGTTTCAAGTCTTCTTCAATACAGCATGATGTTCATTTAGACCATAAAGCAGGGGATGCTTTAGGGGCGGGGCTACCTTGTGATTGACAGATTGCTACCAGAGCCCTGACGCCGTCACTCCCCCTGCAGTCCAAACGTGGTCACTTCTGTTCAACGATTGCAAAAAAAGAAAAGAAAAATGTCAACAGACCAAAACAAACATCAAACTCACGGCTTCAAACCGTCAGTCCACAGACACGACTGCCTCTGCTCCTCATGTACAGCTGGGGGTTACATCCTCATATTTATATATATTTACTACACTATCCTCGACTCTGCTGCAACAGATAACAGCAGAAAGTGTGAAAGCCGACAGCCGTAATGGTCCGGTGATGGAACTGGAGAGAGGCGATAACGCGGTGACCTCAGACGAGCCGAATCCGACATATAGACCCCCCCCCCCCACACCCTCCATCCATCCCCCGATGATAACAGGATGCACTGCTGGAAGAGGGAGGATGAGACAGATCGGCCACATGCGACGCTCTCTTTCTATTTCGCGTGTGATATATTTCGACTTTAACATTTTTTTACCTCTCTGTTTAGAGAACTGTGAACACAAAGCATCCGTTGTCATCTGGGAGCTCATCCTCTACCTCTGTTTACTCCCCAACAAAAAAAAAAAAGATGTGTTTTCCTCTCTGATCCTGGAGCACAGCTGCAGCCGGGCGTCCAGGGTGTGATGTGTACAACGGGCTTCCCGTGCCATGAGGCGCTCTCTTTTTGGCACCGATGGATACCAATTATTGCTTCCATTGGATGGGGACGGGGGCGTGAGGGGGGGTGGGAGGTGGACTTCCTGAATCAACCCACCAGCCCTGGCCGGTCATTCAAACCAACACTTGGGCTTCAGATGTGAAGACGATTTTCTTTTCTTGATTACAGTATCGCAGCTGCCTAAATGGCATTTTTCCGTAATTGCGTGAATGATGAGGCCATATTTCCATGGGAATACAGATATCGTATACAGATACGTAAAAAAATCACTCCTATGTACCGTAGAAAGAGACTTAGCTGTGTTTGTTGTCGGTTTGTGTCTAATGTTGCAGCTGAACTGAATCTCTCAGACTCAAAGATGCTATTTTTAGTCGTTAGATCATCATTTTGCATCTTTGTGGTTGTTGTGCATCCGTTTGTGTTCTTTTTGGTTTTTCACTCTGTGGTTATTTTAAGTCACTTTTTTTTAGTTATCTTTAGTATTTTTGTATTTCTTTTGAGTTTCTTTGCGGTCGTTTTGCAACTGTCTGAAGTGCCTTTGGGTCTTTTTGTCGTTGTTGTTGTGTGTTTGTTTAGTGTCTTTTTTAGTCTCTTTGTAGTTGTGCTGAGTGGTTCTGTTGTTTTTATTTGTTCATCATTTGAGTTTTTTGTGCTCTTTTGTGTCTTTTTGGCTTCTCTATGTAGTTTTTTTGTATTTGTTTTCAGCCTATTTGTGGTCGATTTGTGTCTCTTTTTTATTATTGTGTATCAGTTTGTGGCACATATTTTAGGATGCTTTGCGTCCAGAGTTTTGTGCCAGTTTTTAGTTGTTTGCATCTCTTTGTCGTCGGTTTTGTCTTTTTACATTTGTTTGTAATTCTCCTAGTTTAATCATGTTGAATCTCTTTGTTCCCTTTGCGTGTCTTTGTTGTGTTTCTGAGTGTGTGTAGTCATTTAGCATCTCTCTGCTGTCATCCGATGGACGTTCCAACAATAAATAATACCTGTCCACTCCTACCGAGGCCGACTGACCCCTTGTTCCCGGCTGTCGGAGCGTTTATGAATCCGTCCATGCTTATTTCCCAGTTAGGTCGTGCCTCCTTCCGTGGAACTAAATCAGCTTATCTCCCTCTCGCCGCTTTCCCTTTGGATTTACAAGATAGGCCATCAGGTGAGGCATTAAATCAGGATTTGTTTGAATGTTAATTCCACCTCAGGAACGACGCTACAACCGGAGACTCGCAGCAGTTCATATTTCACTAAATTGCCGACCAAATCCCTTTTCCTGTCGAGAGAAAGCAATAGCTAAAAGAGTGCGCGAGTGTGATTTAACGAAAGCGCGGCGGCGCCCGAGTCTGAAACCCCATCACGTGATAAATAATACACGAGAGCGGCCTAAATCTCTCCCCGTCTCCTCCCCGGTCCGTCCTTCCGTGTGGTTGGTGGGTGGGAAGCGTTTATCTGAAGGCTTTTCGTGTCCTCCCCAGATGCTCGTCTTCGCTCCAGCAGCTTGGGGGGGGCGGAGTCTCGCGGATCTCCGTTGACACTCTGATCAACCGACCATGCGCTGTTTTTGATTTCCTCTTTGATTTGACAGCCTGAGTGCACTGTCATCCCCCCCCCCATCCAGAAGCACACCTTGCTCGCTGACACGAGCCTCGCGGTGGTGTTTTCCACGCTGTCATCCTCGGCTGGCGGTGACGTCCAAGATGTAGCCGCAGTCGTCGTTCCGCACTTTCAAAAACGAGTTTATGATTTACGACCGTCATTCTTTTCTTTTTTTTGTTGTTTTTTTCCCCCCCTTCTTTCCTGAAAGCTCAGACCTGCCAGACTCTTTGCTGTGAGACATGCTGTGTGACTCTGCCTTCGAGCGAACGCCGTGAGAACTGACAGGAAACAGTCTTCAAACTAATTGTCGGGTTTCTGTGTTTACTTGAGGGATGGTTTTTAGTCTTTTCCACTTAAATAGTCATATGTAGTCTTGGTTCTGGTGAACAGAGGAGCTGCTACACATGTATCTTCTATTTCTTTTGTACAAAAAAAAACAGGCCGTGTTTGCTCAGTATTTACAGAATCAGCTGCAAACACTTGAATCCGTGAGGATGCAGCGGTTAAGGGTATGATCGGCCATCGATTTTCCGCGGATGCTGCATTTTCTTTAGTATTCCCTCTGGTTCTCGTTAGGCCTGTTGCTGCTGCAATAAGTGATGTTTTTGAGCTGTTTCTTTTATTCCAGAAGTAAAAAAAGAGAAATATTTAACCTTCACATTTCACGTTTCGGGGAGGTTCACCTTTACTTGCAATGCTGGTGCGTTTGTATCGACCCGTCTATTCTATTGCTTTTCTCTTTCTTTATAGTATGTTTTGTATTCCATACTCTCAACTTATCTATCCACAAGTACAATATATGATCTTGAACACATGTTTGTGGCGTGGGGCTGTTTTATTTTATTTTTTTTAAACCTGGGCTCGGTCCTTTAGTTCCAATCAATGGGAATCTTAAAGCAACAGCATGCTATGCTAATGAAATGGTTCCCCCTGGTCTGCACACCTGAGACCCGACCTCAAGCCCACCCAGCCCCTCCAGGAGGACAGGACCACCAGCCGGCCTCATGGCCAAACATCAATGGCCAACATCACTAATGCTCCTGGGGGCAAATTCCTGCTGCCAGGATCCAAAATATTGTGGATCGCCTGAAGTGTGGAGAGCGATATGAATGCCAATAGCTTTTGAAGGAGATCCCATATTTCCATGTACGTTTGGCCCGTGATGAGTTTTTACTTTCATGTTTTTTTATCCTTGGATTTAAATGCTGCATTCATGCAGTGTGCCCAGACCGATGGAGAAGTCCAGCAAAAGCACTGGTTCATCCGACTCGTTTATATTTGTGTGGTCCTCACGCTGGGACACAAACAACCTTTTATCCTAATAAAACGTCTGCCCATAAATTCCATGCGTTCATCATGACTAAATATGACCCGTAACAGAGTACATTTGCTACCACGCTCTTCCTTCCTCTCCCTCCTCTCTCCATCCGTCCTTCCTTTGTTCTTCTGCCTCCCGATGTCACACTTTGTTCTCGTCCTTAACGGCCTCGGCCTTCGCTCCGCAGAGCGCTGCCCGCCGGGCCGGATATTTGTCGCAGAGTGCGTTTGCTCACGAATCCGTTTCAAGTAAATTAGTCAGGCGGCTTCTTTTTTTTTTCTGCCGCCGCCGATCGGAAATCCTTCCCTGCAGCTCGTGTCCCTCGCCGGGGAACGGTGGAAGGTCAAGTCATCCACCTCGGGCAATCCTGGCCTGTTGCTTGATGGGAGGATGAGCGCTGCCAGAGAAAGAGAGAGGGAGAGGGAGAGAGAGAGAGAGAGAGAGATCTGGCTCCTGGCAGTCAGAGGTCCTGCCTCCTCCACCTCCTCCCCTCTGTTCTCTCCAGCTGAAAACAAAGCAGGTCGGTGTGTCCAATTATATCGGGCAACGTTACAGCAATTAATCATCAGAGCGAACAGGACTTCACACCGATCTGATCCAGAAGGCTAAACGCGTGTGAGCACCTCATTGGTGCCCGTTGAGTCGTACGCCCAAACATAAAAACAATTATATCCATAATATACGAGGTGGTTCGGATTGGAAAACAACTTCCACGGAAACATTAACAAAATGTTCGACATGTAATTACCACGTAAACTGTATTTTTTTATGGTTTTTCAGGCAACATGATGTTTATATAACAAATAATGTGTCGTCAGTAGACTTCGTTCTGAATCAAAAACAAGCGGTGATGTAACACATAGTCGGAAGTCGTGGTTTAATAAACTTCGTACAATCCATCGCTCTAGATATCAATAATGGATCATATCCGACAGTGAACTGTGTATTAAAACACGTCACGGTCATAACGCAGTAAGAAAAGACTTTTTCTTCAACCCAACGAAATAATTAAATCCATACTTCATTATCAACAGTCGGATCAATTTGTGTATTTCTCCTTTAACCACGAAGGCCCAGTTATGAAAATCCATTCAGTGCTTTGAGAGTGAAGAGACCTTCAGAAGCCGCATGGCGTACGTACCACACATTCTCCACAGGAAGCTGTATTGTGTCCCTTCATAAGCTTTACAAAATAAAAGACATAAAACACGTACGTGTACGTGTTTTATGTCTTTTATTTTGTAAAGCATTGGTCTGGTATTCAGTTCAGGGCTTTTCAATGCTCAACATCTACAATACAAACTGTCATCCACACGATGCCTTTGCACACACATTCATGCGCCCTTTGCAACTCCATCCAGAAATAATAACACAAAAAAAACCTGTTATTGAAATCCAGGTCATTACTGATATGCAGCGGGCTTTGACATTGAATCAGAAAAAGCTTGATAAAAAGAATGACTTTGATAAGGAATCACCGCCGTCGAGGTTATTTGGTTTGTCTTCGTCAGAATCCGCCCTGCTCACCCGGTTGCTTATCTTCTGTCTTAGGAGACGAGAAGTTTTAATGAGTTATTTTATTGCCTGCTTCGAAGGAAGTATCCCCCCGCCCGCAATCTCGCCTTTTAATATTTCAAATCATCCTCACCTCGTCCTCAGACAAAATAATACTCCTCGGGTGCACGCGGCGTGTATCTGGAATACTTTTACTTCTGTAATTACCACTTGATTGGAGGCCGATTTGTTCAACCTTCAAAGCTGCAGGTGAAGCGATTGACTTCCGAACGTAAAGGTGCGGATCTGTTTGGACTCTTGTCTTTTCGGAAGTGGCCCGGCTTTGCTTTCAGATCGTATTCTTCAGGAGTGAAATAACGAGGCTCATGCGCTGTACATCTCGGTTAAGGGTTTCCTTTGTGAGCCGAGCTTCTCGGAGGGATGTGTCGAGTACGATATGGGTACCGGCGCAAATAAAGGAAGATTCCAATTACAGTGTTTCCCTCCCTCGACATCGCCGAGTCCCCCTCCAGATCCATTGTAGTTTTTATTTGTCTCTCCACAGTGCATCCCTGTCCGTAAAGTCTCTGCATTCAAACGTTCCCCCGTGGCACACAGGTGTCCCGCCTGTCTTCTCCTGGCCGGAGGTTAGAGAGCGAGCCCTGCCGAGCCCCGCTTCTATCCGAGGCGGTGCCGTTGGAAAACCCAAGGGCACGGCTGACGCCGCCCAGGAGCTCCGGCAGTGACAAATTCACAACAAAAAGGCTTTGTGGTGAGGAATGGAGCCACCGTGGAGGTGGAAGGAATGGGGGGCGAGCGGGAGACCAGGTGGAGGGGGGGAGGAGGAGGGCGGAGACCTGGTGGAGGAGGGGAGGAGGAGGGCGGAGACCTGGTGTGATGAAAGGACATGTGGCCCACTGTGACAAATGTTCCCCCCGACTTGTGATTCATCACGGAGCGGCGGCCTCAACCTCTGCAGTTGTGGATAATACACACGACTTCTCTTAGTAAAAAGTTTTTTTTCTGTATTCATTTATTTCCTTTAACATTCGCTTTTTTTTTTTTTTTTAACGTCTTCGTGAATTCGTTTGAGCCTCGTCTTCAAACACACCGACCGTTAGGAGGCGGGTGTTACAGCCGTCGCTCTTAAGCATCGAGCCTGTGAGTCGTTTTTGGAGAAAACTGGGTTTTATCTCGACGCCCCCCGTAGGAATAAAAGAGACGCTTCCACCTTTTGGAGACCGCGGTTATATTCCTCTATTGAATCCTCTTTATTGGAGCGCTCTGCCATGACGCTGGACCCGCCGCCTTTTAATTGGGAGGCAGGGTGTGTGGTTTTCTTTGTTTATGCTTTCTCTGAAATCTATTATACGTCAACGCTAAACCATTTTTTTTTTTTTTTTTTGCAGCTCGGATACTGAACAAAAAATAAATTGCAAAGTGGGGAAAAATATGTCGCTTACCTGTTTGACTTGCGCTCCATTAAAATGAAGAAAGGTTTACTCGCGGCCCCTCGTCTCTGGTTGTAAATGTCAGTGTGTTCCAGTTTTATTTGAGGTACAACAATCTAAATATTCAAAGGGCAAAAAGATTAGAAGAAACTATAAAACAAATACATAATAATAACATAAAATATGTGTTTTTTTCTGCTCCCCGATGCAGCTAAACATCTTGGGACCCTTAATATCAGTCTACTGACACATTTTAAGGGTCCTAACCCACAGGTTGGAAACCTCTGCCTCAGCCAGTGAAGGTTTGTTTTGGTTTGCTTGATTGACATTGCCCATTCCCCACAAAATTGCCAGAAATACCTACATTTTAATTAAAAAAAGCAAAGCCATTTGTATTAATAATACATATTTATTATGAAATCATTAAAAAGGCAGTGTTTTCCAACCACACATACTTTTAGATCTACATGTTTATCTGAATGAAAGGCCCTGTCTCTGTTTTCTGCATCGTTGGGATCAAAATGTTCCCTCTTGACACAGAAATACTGAACAAATTGCTCATCACTTCCGTTTCTCTGCAACCCGAAACCCGTTAACGGTCAACCGGTAGGCTGCATACTTTTGATGTATTCTTCTAATGGATTTCTTTTTCCTGCTCGTGTTTAACAGCCAGAGTTATGCGTTGCTTTGATTTTGCAGACCAAAGGTTTGATCCACGCGCAGCGGCCGACGAGACCGAGTTGTGCAAAGTAATGCAGCGATTTAAAGGAAGGTGCTGGAGTTCCAGGTACTAATGAGACCTAACAGGGAGAGAGCTCCATCAAATCCTGGTAAAGGTTTGTCTTTGTCCATTTCTGTCTGTAGATTTATCCAAAATTCACCAAAAGTTAGCATTAGATAAAACCTCCTTTGCATATTTTACATATACAATTTCAGAGAAACTTTAAAATGTAAGTAATCGACTGAGGGAATGTTATGGTTTTTTTAAATAAATATTTTACCCTTTTCACTTGTTGTGTCTTCAAAGTGGACGGGATTTAAAAAAAAAAAAGAATCATTAAAATATAATTAAAAGCCAGTTTCTCTAAAAGAAATCCAGACTCTGAGGCATAAATCTCCACGTCTGTACTTGCATTCACCAAACTTTGCACTCTGACTTTAATCTATATACAGATTTTTTCCCTTCATATCTCATTCATATGCTGATTAATGGAACATTTTCTGATTTATGAAGCGATAAAAAGAGGTATCCAAATAATTTGACTTTAATATTTCAACCAAATGAAACAAGAATTTTGAACCTTGCTTCGTCCAATGTTCGGATTCTTGCAGGAGAATTATGCAAATAACCACATATTTAAGATGATGCCCCATATGCGTAATTTAACATAACAAAAGCATGATTGTCTTGACGTAAGTATCAGCTGGGGAAGTTTCATGGTGATAAATTATTCACCCTATTCGCCTGTAGTGTCTCCTCTTAATGAATTGGCTCTAACTTCCCAGTTCACCAGGGATAACCAGTAGCTTAAAAGCTTCCTAACGTGTAACTGCTGTATTATTATTCACATCATCGTCACACATGTTGCTGTAATATTTGCCCTCTGGCCTCTGACGTGTCAGCTTGTTGCCTCCAATAATTGCACTAATAAAGAAAACATATATTTTTGCTACTTCACCGTTGGTGAAACTGTCAGCCTGCAGAACATAAAATTGTCCAGCGATAAAGAATAATGACTTGTCATTATTAACAGCTGTCATACAAGAAGGAATTCTCCCCGGTCGCATCAATTTATATTAATGGTGGGCGCCTAATGACATGTGATGCCTACTCAAGATAATTTCGTCCTGGCTTCTGCTCTCACCATATTCTGCAAAGGAGGCGGTGGAGGTGTGTGTGTGTGTGTGTGGGGGGGGGGGGGGTTCTCTCCACGTCCCTTTTTTTCGGATGCGGCGCTGAAATGCGCCGCTGGAGCTGTCCATTAAGTGGTGCTGAAATGCTATTTTTCGGCACCGAGGCTTTTGATGATGCCTGGGATCCGTGTCGGGAGCTGTCCCTTTTTACCTGGTGCTGAAATGTGGCCTTTTAGCGGGGCCCTAAATGTGTTAGCAGGTGCTGTTTGGAGGCGCGCTATTATCCCGGGTGTAGCAGGAAGTGTTAGTCCTTGAAGGGGTGCCGAATCAGCTACTTGTCGTCTTCTCAAAAAGCATGTTACATTTTTTTTTGGATTGCCTTGCTTTTATATCTTTTTTTGGGGGGGATGGGAGGGGGGTTTGATATGTGCTGCATACTAACGTCTTTTATCTGTTCCATCTAATATCTGTTTTTTTTCTTCTTCTTAAAAGGCTTGAAGATTATTTCAAAAAGCTTTTCACAGTCAGCTCGTTTTTTATGTGTAAAAAACATGAAACGCTGACTTTAAGCCATCCTGAACGAACCCTGTTTAATGCATGAGGCATCTGCTGTTTCCATGACCACGGAGCCCATTAACAACAAGGGATGTCCATGCGACACCTGTTGAGAATATGCCACTCGTGTGTATTAGCTCAGGGGGGAGGAAAAATATGCTCGTGAAACTTTAAAAACGGAATAATAACTAACGCGTGCATCATTCCTGGCTTTCCGCTGCACACATACAGTCATTCGGTGACACATATGCTGTTGCTCGGTGCTAAAGCAGAAGCTTCCGCATGCACGTATCAAGAAGATAGCAAATTAATCTGAAAGAAATGTAAAGTCATTACTCAAGTATGTATCGGGCTATTTGGGTTTTTGAGGTTCGGCCTTCCTCTCCAGCCGAACAGGGTGCACTGTACACGGATAGCATGCTAATTAGGACGGAAACTGGTTCAGCGGCACGGACGTCATCGGCACGCTCGTGGAATCGGGCTCTGTTGACATTTCACGGCTGAGTGGCGAGAAGGCCGGTGAGTCACACCTGGCGAAAAGAAGAATAAAAAAAAAAAAGTGCTGTATTCCCGGCATAGAGGAGAAACTGCATCCTGATGCAGCCCCTCTCCGGCAGGATGATGCGTCCGAGCTGTATTTATGTAAAGACCTCACACCGAGTATTTCGCAGGGAGAGGGAGCAGGAGGAGGGATGGAAAAGCAATTACCTTTTCTTTTTTTCTCCCCCAATATCCCGATGCTCGCCATCATCTGTCAGACAAGTTGGAGTGGGGGGAAATAAATTGAGGCGCGCACACAGTGCTGCGACGCCAGGAGTCTCCGAGTGTGAATCCCAGACCTTGTGGTGTTGCTCTGTGTCAACGCCACATTAATCACTTATCCATCCTCGACCTCTCTCTCTCGCTGTGTGTGTGTGTGTGTGTGTTGGGGGGGGGGCAGGCGTCCTCCATCATGTAGCACACATGATTTGCATCGAAATTCACGTTCCAAGACATAACACTGCAGCCCACACGAAAATGAAAACCTCCTTAAAGTATTTAATCAAAACAAGCCATTGGAGGGGGGGAGTGTGTGTGTGTGTGTGTTTGTGTGGGGGGAGGGGGTGTTGGGGGGGCACAAGTTTTGTTTCTGAAACATCCCATTACACTTGTTCCCCTGGCTATTCATTGCAGTGGGGCCTTGCTGCACAGGAGGGTTTGATAAAGGGACTAATGCCACGCTGATGGATGGCTCCGGCCATTCGCAATGACAGAATATGTTCTGGCAGAGCGGAGCTGGCTATACACTGTTTTATGTGTTCATTTTCCATTTTCTCCACAAATGGGTGTATTGGGACACGTTTTACCAATGTGTGCATGCATACACTTAAAAACCAAATACGGACAGAGTTTTATGCATGTGGGTGACAACACAATACACTTGGTTAAAATAATCACGTAATTAATTTGCCAAAGTTATATTATTTGAGCTTTTCGAGCCTTTCCTCAGAAGACTCGGGCCTGGCTGCAATAACTTTCTGCTATTTCAACAACAGATTTCACCAAAAAAAAAAAACTCACCAGATTTCCATGTAATGTGCTCGATCCCTTTCATACCCGGTGGGGTTGACAGGGATTTAACGCCTTAGGTCTCCAAATATCTCAATTAAAAAAGCGGTACAGCCGCAGAGCACTCGAGGATACAACTGTTTGCTTTGAGGAAACTAAAAGCTTTGGACAGATTTTGCTTTGGTTTGTGCTCCTTAAATTAAATTAAGGGAAGAAAACAGAAATTGACTTCAATCTGTGCAACATTTATTTAGTGTCTGTCGGACCAGCAGCACTTCCTTTCAACGCATCCCCCTCAATTTGGAGGATCAGAGGCTCATTTCACTTTTCAGAGCTCCCACTTCATCGACTTTTTAATTCCTATCCGTTTATTTTCCCTCCTCTCAGCCTATGGCGGCGGTTTTAACAAGGATGCACTCGTAACTAAGTATCGGAGACCTTTCCGAGTCCCCCTCTCGGCTGCATTGAAGCAATCTGAATATAAACGCCAGACGCAACATTTGCAGGGTTAATTGGAGATGCCTCTTTGACAATAGCAATTATTTTCTTGTATTTTTTTTATTATTATCTGTAATCATCACCCAGTAGGCATGATTTTCTTTCAAGTAATTACAGACCTATTATCAGCGCTAAAAGAATGCGTCGCTGTATTGTGTTGTTCAGATTATGGCTCGTATTGATTAGGTTGAAGTTTAAATTGGGCAGAAGCGCTTCCGGGGGAGTTCATTATGTCGGCTGCTAGCTTGTCGTTATCGCTGAAAGAGGTGGCAGTGAGCGGACGGCCCCGGTGGTTGAGGGAAGGTTGGCACAATCAGTCCGTTAATTCCAGGAAGGTGTATTTAAACAGACCCCCCCACCCCTCCCCTCCCCCCCTCGGGAGCATTCATCACCGCCGTCCCCTTGTCCATTTGTCAACATCAGGAGACGTGGGGTTAGTAGACTCGCCCCGTAACACGACCACGACGAGGCGGTTATTGTGTTCTCGGCTGCCGCGGTCAGACCACACAGCATCCGTCATCAGCCAATGGGGCTCTGGCCCGTGAGTGGCCGTCGTTAGTTCTGGGGCTGATTGATTGGCTGCTGAGAAGCCGTCCGGGTTTCATACATCACCGGTCTTGACGGTAAACACTGGCTGAGTTGTTGGAGAAGGCCGCTAATGTAGTTTTGAGCCACAAGTGGATGGCGCTGTGAACGGTAGGTGGGCTGTCATTCTTTTCCATGCATCAGAAACGACAGCAGCCATTAAGGCTTTATTTCACAAGCGTTTAAATATATATTCCTTCAATTAAATAAAACATTTTCAGAATCAAAGAAGCCAATTTTAACAAAAGTAACTATAATGTTCATCATTACAGGTCTATTCTCAATACAATACAAACTACTCTTTTGTTGTAGCTCAATGTCTTTCAGTTGGTTTCAGTACTTAATTTTAGGCGGCTAGCGGATGCTCCGTTGTTCTGCTTTTAATAATGATGCGAATGGGTTTGTCCCAAAAATGTTGTTAAGTGCCAATTAGCTAATGTTAGCATGGTAACATGCTAAATAATTATGGTAAATAGGGTTAACATATACCTGCTAACCATCAGCTTTTTAACATTGTGAGGATGTTAGCATGCTAACATTTAGCCTTTAGCTAAAAGTGCTGCTACTAGAGTGCTAATAGTGTGCTAGTAGTGTGTTACTACCATGTTACTAGCATGCTACTAGTGTGCTACTAATGTGTTACTGGCATGTTACTAGCATGTTTAAGCGTGCTACTAGTGTGTTACTATTATGCTACTAGCATGCTACTAGTGTACTACTAGTGTGTTACTAGTGTGCTACTAGCATGCTATTAGCATATTACTAGCACGTTACTAGCGTGAGCGATGAGATCTCGTTCAAGGCCGGATTCGATCCTTCAAGGCTGCTTCTTTTTTGAAGGACGAGCCCCCTTTTTCCCGCCCGTTGCGCTTCGCCGATCACACGAGGCGAAACGCCGCAGACATCCATCCGGGATCCAACCGGGATCCATCCGGGATCCCAGAGTAATTGACTTTACCGAGCTGCCACCTTATTTTAATTAACAATGCGGCACGTTGGGTCGCACACCTGCAATATGAAGAGTCAAACTGGAGACCAAGGTATTAATTAACATTAAGCACATCTTCAGAAACCAAAGTAAGTCATTTGCTGCCAGTATGTTAATAAGGATTGTACAACAAGTTTTTGCCGATGTAATTAACTGAACAAGCCCGTGAAAACACGCCTGGGTCTTATCGTGAAATGTAGACGAGAGGTTCTTTCAGCCGCTGCAGTAAACTGAATATGCTAATTAGATTCCAGTCTCAAAGATTTAGTTCAAAATCTGAACCTTATTAAAAAAGCAGTTCCACTTTAGTGCGACTTCTTCACGACGCGTTCAGGACTTCTTGGTTTTGTTTTACTGGCGTCTTAAACAGAACAGTCTCACTATTGACTCAGCGTCATTACCTTTGCTGCAGCTGTACAATTGAATCCTATTGCATTACACTGAAGCCACTAAGTGTTCCCGTATTGTTTCTAATCGCTGCAAGAAAATTACATAACACACACATTCATTTATCCGAAGGATGCTGCAGGAATACTGGCAGAAAAAAAGACAAAAGACGTTCTACTTCTCCCAGTTTAGCAGCATTCACCACAACGTTGCCCCAGATGAAGGGACCTCATTTAATGAGACAGACGTTTGTATAGTGAATGTGATTAAATCATAAATACGTGAGTCTGCGATTGAAATAGTGTTAGAATCTCCTGGTTGCACATTCATATTTCATGAGCTTATATTCCTCACGAATTTAGCATTAAAGTTTCAGCATTTCATTTCAACGTGCATTTTTAATTAATAATCCACTCACTCTGCAACACGTACCCCCCCCCCCCCCACCCCTTTTTATTTTTATTTTTTTGCAATCCGTGTGTGTGGGTGGGTGGGTGTGTGTGTGGGTGGGTGTATGGGAGCACGAGCTTGTGGAATATTGAATGGATCACGTCCTGCGTTTAAAGAAGAGATGCGCGTCTCTCTCTCTCTCTCTCCTCTCTCTCTCTATCTCTCTGCTGTCTCCTCCTCCTCTCCTCTTTCGCCTCCACTAAGAACCTTTTTGCCGGGTTTTTTTCCCCTCGTCTCTCGCTGCGCGTCCATCCTTCCCCACCACTTGTTATTTCGCACCTTGGCCGCTGCAAACGCAGCCCGCGACCGCCTTAAATAGCTCCTTCTTCATCTCCTTCCTCCTCTCCTTCCTCCTCCTCTTCTCATTCTTCTTATTGCCGGTGTTCTGCTGCACCTTTATCTGTATATTTGCAGTTTTATTTTTTTTTACCCCCACCTCCTCCTCCTCCTGCTGGGGAAATAACAGTTTCTCCCGAAAGCTTTAGAGGAATCATGACCACGGCGAAGGAAGGCAGCGCAGCGCCGAAATCGGCTCACCAGCAAGAACAGGTACCGACCAGCTTCCCTCTCACTCCTCTCACTCCTCTCACTCCTCTCACTCCTCTCACTCCTCACATGAACGCCAGCGTGGACCCCGTGTTGCCCGGCTCCGGGTCGGCCAACTCTGAATAGTAATTGCGTCCAGCGCTGCGGTGACTTTCCGTTCCTTTCTGGCCGCCTGTAAGACGCCGTGTCGGGTAACGATCATCATGTGGTGACACACGCTCCTAATGCGCGTTGGCACTCGGGAGTCAGCTGGAAGTGTTAGCCGGCTGGAGGATTTCTATTTATTATTTTTTGTAACGGTCTCGCGCTGGCTTGTGATCGTCATCATTATTATGCAGTGATCATTTTCCTGTGACTTTACGCACGAGAGAGGAGCAGTGTGTGTATGTGCGTGTGTGTGTGTGTGTGTGTGCGTCATTCACCTTGCGGTATAGGACACGCAAATCAGCTCAATTAGCCCAACTTGATTTAGATTGAACGTTATGTAGAAAAAAAGGCTTCAAACGTGGTTAGAATGGCATTCACATCGCCGTGTGATGTGTTTTCTATTGCTGCCCAACGCGATGCCTGTAAGGCGTCTGACCTCTTCAGAGAAGCTCAACTGTCTCCAGCGCGAGGGCTGAAAACACTGTTGCATGTCAGTGTGGCGCATGCGGCTCTGCGACCTCCCTCCGTGGTGATTGGGAGCCTCGGTCCTCCTCTCAGACCCGCACAAACCACCGAGGACAGCGTGGAGTTTATTCTGGGATGTCTACGTTTCATGAGCCAAGAAAAACAACAATGTGTTTGTTTTTTTTATTTCTAGTGTGCTTTGTTCCTGTCATGGTTGACAAATACTGCACCTCACTCTGCAGTGTGGAGCCAGTGGATTTGAACAATAATGTAAATTTGTACTGGCTGACACTTTTGTTTTCTTCTTCTTCTTCTTCAAAATGGTGCCCATCGGCGGTGGAAAGTTAATGAACAAAAGAGAGAAACATTTAACTTTACAACTTTTGTAAACGGTACATTTCCCTTTAACATGTAAAAATAGACCAACATGCCCGAGCATCTTTTCACAGCATCACCGCCAGCAAAACGCTTCATATTCATTTTTTATTACGCAATATCAGACTACTTTTGTCCACTATGATGTTTTATCTCCGCACCGTCTCGTTGTCAGACCTCCATTGTGGTTTCCATCCGTGGATCTGCCTCCACATCGCATACGGTTTCATTTTGTCAAGTTCCCCTTGTTTGGAGTCAAACTGTATATTTAGACGACATTTGTCAGCCTCCGCCAAAAGGTGAGCGGGACGCTCGGCGTCCTCCTGCCAGGCAGACGATCTCTACCTGCTGGGACTCAGCGGCGGACTGTCAGTCACTCCCTCAGAAGGCGGTCAAAGGTCTGCCGGTCACGCATCGCATGTTTTGCACGCCGGCTGTGGACGAAAACACACGCCGAGAAGACGTTGGCTCTGGACCACCTGGAAGAGATTCCTTCAAAATTTGTCAAAACATCCATTTGGACTTGAGGATGAACTGATTTGAGTCTGGGGGTCGAAGGTCAAGGTCACTGTGATTTATGGACAAACCCTCGACCATTTTGATGTTATCGACTTATCGACTCAATAATGATTAGCTGACCTCGATATTGCCCGTGTTTACATGCATACAGAGAAATATCACCAACTTTCTAACCAACATGCCAGACATTCTGCATTTCTGACCCCAGACACCCCAGAGAGGTCCATTTTATCTGTTTTCTTTCCTTCACATTCCACTTCCAATGTCAGAATAGTCTTAATAATTAGAAGTCCTTTGCTATTTGACGGGTGCACTTGCATTGTTATGCTATTCATTATATCAGTGTCTTAACATGACAATAATATTGTGTATTGCAATTATTTCAGGGACACGATATATTGTCCAACAAAAGTAGGAGTTGTGACAGATCTAGTCTGATGGTAATGTTTAATCTTCTGATATTCTGCAGACTAAAATAGGGCTGCAAACTATTATTATTTTCATTATTTCCAAAAACGTCAGAAACCAGTGAAAACGGCCCAAAGTCAAAACCTCCAGGATCCCATCTTCAAAGTGTTGGACCTTTAAATAAGATGAATAGATTGTTTGCTCATTTTTCTTGATAATTGATGTACATCATGATTCATAACCAATTCATTTCCAATAAGGCGATCGCCTAATAGTGTCAGCAGCTGACTGAAAAAGAAAAATATTTGATTGAATCCCTTTTCAGAATGACTGAGTTGTCATAGCTTAGCGACCCTGCAGGAATCCCAGTAAACAGTAAGTGGGGGCTGTCAGAGGCGTGAAGCTCCGGCAACGTGACAAATTGCTCCAAGCCTATCAGGTTGTAAAATCACCAATGCAACACAGACATGTATGCATGTGCAGGCAGGCACACACACACACACACACACACACACACACACACACACACACACACACACACACACACACACACACGCACACACGCGTGCGCGCACAGCCGCTGTGATTACGTGAGGTCCTGTTGTGGCCTCCTGATTGATGGTCTGCTGGCCGGGCTTACGGTCCGGGGACAGAGGACTGGAGATAGAGGGCGGCTCACCAGAGATAGCAACAGCTCCCCAGTAATCAGCTCGCCACAGCACACGGGGAGAGACGCGCCACCGGCACTCATTACTGCAACAGGGTGGAGGTACTCCAGGTGTGAGAAGGTCGAGGCAGGGTAAGGTGGAGTAATGCGCCGGCAGAGGCGAGACGATTTGGAGTAGATTAAAGCTAAAGCAGCTCTTTTTGTGGTCGGACAGACTCCCTTATTTGACTAGTTACCGAGAGTGCTGGAACACAGAGTACTGCGATTGGGAAGGTGTACATTCGGCACACCCGAATTATATTCCGGTGCTTGAAATGGACACAGATGAATAGGTAAGAGAAGACTAATGAAAACAGCAGCGCGTGAATCTTGTGTCCAGGGAAACAGCATGCGCCTCCATCAGCCGGCTCCGTAAACATATATGCGCTGTCAGTGATTGTAATTGGGATTTTTTTTCTTTCCCATTTCAGATATCTCAGTTACTTCCCACAGTCAGTTGGAGCTTTAAAGCCGGATCACAGCACCCGACATTTAATGGGGAAGCTGTTACAGCTTTTTCACATTCGGTGTGACTCACGCACTTGGAAGCAGTGGCGAGTAATGCATGCTAAAGGGGGGAGGCTGAGGGAGCCGAGCTGGAAAGCAAGCACTGCCCTGGTAAAGTTGATTTGGTGGCATCTCATAGTGCATTTTTTTTGGGGGGGGGGGATTCAAAGTTAAACCTCAGATCAGGAATGCAGCTTGAGGAACAGCTGAGCCGAGCAGCCTATACGGGTGCTCCAGAAGAGAGAAGGCACCCGAGGGCCGAAGAAGGAAATGAACCGCAGATGAGCCATGTAGCATGGGTTAGCATGGTTGAGTCTAACTCACTTTGTATCTTTTTGTTGATATCAAATCATCAACAATCTCGTCTCCGACAATTCAAACCAGTTCCTGTCAGTATTTGATGTCTGACGTAATTAAATAGCTTGTAGGTCGGATGGTCAAACTGACACACATTGACTTATTTTACCGTAGTTTTGTTCCGTAAATGTCAAAATTCAAACAAAGTAGTTTTGTTGCCTGAACCTAACAATATAGCTGGGTTGCAAAAGGAAACTTCAAAAGTTTGAGGATGTGTTGGAATATGCCGACTAGGCTCTTTTCCGGCAGGTGATTTCAAGGCATCTTACATCATTGTATGTAGCAGGGAAGGCACGTGGCTGTTAACGTGACAAGGACAAGGACACAGCATAGTGGAAATCACTAAGTTCAGGAGTGGAAGGGTAGAAAATCCATCCCAACTCACAAAAGTGCAGGACCCCTTTATATTCTTAAGTTTCTTCTCAGATACTTCAAGACCTAACCTCGATCCGCTGTGTCATGCATCTAGTAAGTAGTACTTGTTGTACTCGTGTTGAAACATGGATGAAATGCTGCCTGTCAGCTGTGAGACGATAAATTCAAGCATAAAATATGAAAACTTGAATGTCACAATATTGACGGGAGGGGAAAAGCCAGACGAGATGGGCATCTTTTAAGACGGCGAAAGGCCTCAAACATTTGTGGACTTGATGGAGATGCGACTGGGAATGTGTTGCTGTTTGAGTTGAGGAAACAAGTGTGGGCTTTTAATCAGCCGTGTTTAGTTTCTCTCGCCTCGCTGTGGAAGATCTGCTGCCTCAGTGGCCTGCTGATGAATAGCTCAGGTGATAAGTGCTTAAGCAGATGTTAATTAAAGTGGCAACTCACACACGAGACACAGCGGGAGGACGAAGAATCACCTGCGAGGCACCTGCGATGGCTTTAGTGGTTTTCCATGAACTGGCCTGCAGCATGTCGGATTTTTTTATATATTTTTATATATCTGTTGATCCAGTGGTACCATCAGCTTGTCTGATGTCGCCAGCGTCGATGCACAAGCCAAAATACTTGTAATGTGATAAGTGGTCTATTGTTGAAACTGCAAGAGACATGTTGCCAAAACCGTGGTTCAAGGTCACCTGTTGGTCAGCCAGTAAGCCAACAGGTGGGCCAGGGTAGAGGCAGATCACGTGTGAAGGCCCAAATAAACCTGTGTTTATTGAGCTGGAAAACAATTGATAGGCAGGCAATATAAATAATTATTCAGATGTTCCCTTATTAAAACAGAAAAAGATGATATGCATAACCCCAGTCTGCACTCTGTGAACTGTGATGGTGACTTTGTGAACTGACAAGACGTGTCGAGGAGTCGATGATCTTTTGAAAAACACTTGTGTGAACGTTTTGATCCCAAAGGCAACCCAGCTGACCGGAGAGCTAGCTCAGTGATGTTCATCAGTTCCTCTGATACATAACTTTTTACTGAATGAAATGATGGGAAGAGTAAATAAACGCTCAGACCAAACACAAAAGGATCTAAAGAGACTGACGAGCACGAGGGTGTTCCCTGCTGGTTAGCTTGTTAGCGGTTAGCCTGCTGGTTAGCCTGCTCGTTTAGCCTGCTGGTTAGCCTGCTGGTTTAGCCTGCTGGTTATTAGTCTTCTTGTTAGCCTGCTGGTTAGTCTGCTGGTTTAGCCTGCTGGTTAGCCTGCTGGTTAGCCTGCTAGCGGTTAGCCTGCTGGTTATTAGTATTCTTGTTAGCCTGCTGGTTAGTCTGCTGGTTTAGCCTGCTGGTTAGCCTGCTGGTTAGCCTGCTGGTTAGCCTGCTAGCGGTTAGCCTGCTGGTTATTAGTCTTCTTGTTAGCCTGCTGGTTAACCTGCTGGCTAGCCTTCTGGTTAGCCTGCTAGCGGTTAGCTGACCAGGAACACTAGTTTGCCATCCAGCCACCAAGCTGTCTGAACCAGCACCTGGTCCCTCAGTGTAACACAAGAGTAAGCAAAATGCAAAACATAGAAACGTAAACTCACCTCCCAAAAGGCAGTTTTCTTTCTCATATGGATGAGGTTATATAGAGCTCATCCCTGTATCTCCTCTGCATAATTTGAGTTTCTGGTTCTCGCTCCTTTGTGTTCTACTCAGACTGACATGCCAGAATATTGCTTTCCTTTAGGGAATGCACAGATTGGATTTGACACCTTATCTACCCGACACATTTTTGATGCTTTCCTCACTTGCGCACAGATTTCGCCCCAGGTGGATCAAACATGGTGTCAGGTCATTCCATATATAATCGCATACATTTAAACCCCCCCCCCCCACCCCACAGCCACTTCTTAATGAGAGAGATAAGCAGCGATGGCCAAAGTAGGTTTCGGAAAAGCAAAGAGTGACGAGATGATTCACTTTTGGAATGCAAATAGATAATAGGTCAGTCCCTCCTGTTTGCCGAGTGCCCTTGGCTGATAAGAGGGAAGGGGAGATGGATTTAGTGCAGAATTGAACGCCCTGCATGTTTGTGCCATAGTTCATCTTAAGGGCAATTATGAACAATCGAACCGTGATGTTAAGGGCCCGGAGTGGTGATTAGAGGCGAGATTGCCAGGCGGCAAGCGCCGAGATTCATCATGATTTAAATGTTTCTTTTTTCCGAAATGACTTATAACATGAGAAAGAGGGGGGGTGAGGGGGGGGGGGCTTTAATACAGCAATAAATATTCAGTGTTTGGAGCAAACGGTCAAACCAAATGTCATGAAAATGGTCTGTTTCGACATCAGGTGTGTGTTCGTGTGTGTGTGTGTGTGTGTGTGTGTGTGTGTGTGTGTCTGAGTCTGAGTCTGAGTGAACACATCTCAGGAGGGGTTTCCAAACAGTGTGTAAAAAAGGCCTCATTTAGGAAAAGGTCAGCATTTTTTTTCCCAGTCAGGTGTCTTCCTTTGTTGTATTGTAATTGCGTCCCACAGCTATGAGACTTCGGCGCATGATATGCATATAGATCACATTAAACTCTGCTCAGCTTTTTCTATATCAACCCGAGTGGTCACATTTCCATAAACGAAGCCTCACCGAGAATTTTAAAGCCTTTCGTCCCTCTCGCCATTGTATTCAGGTGAATACCACAGTTTCAGGTAAACAAACCAACTGCATTGGAAGCACTTCATTTCAGAATATATATCTATATATACAATTATACATACATTTTATGATGTGAATAGACATATAATAACACTTCATAAAATCCAGATGATGGAAAAAAAAATAAGCAATGCGGTTGCAAGTGCGTTTTGTGTACTGAGCAAAAAATAGTGAGACGAGTGCGATTAATCATGCTTCAGGCTGTCAGGGGAGCGTCAGCCTGTATCTGTGTCTGCGCGCCATACACACACACCTGGATCAGCCCGTGCGCTAACACGTCTTTGTGTTCTTGTCCTGGTTTGCGTGTGTGTTTATCTGCTGCTCGCCTCGGAGCTGTGTTTTCTGGCCCCATCGACCTGCTGTAATTAGGGGCCCGGAGCCGTGGAGCAGGAAGGCGATCACAAGCCGACCGTGTTTCCCGCCGAGCCTCTAATTGAAACGTTGAGCGTTGCCGGGTTCGACGCCGGGTTCGACGCCGGGGCCCCCCCTCCCCCTCCCACTCCCCTCGGGTCCCGCTGTCGCCTCGGCGCCACCTCCGCGTCGGTGACAAACATTCAGACGAGCGAGTCACGAGCGATAAGCAGGTAATTGCCTGCAGGCTCAGATGTGAATTAGGAGAAGCTGGTGCTCCGGCTTCATTGGACATGCTGCTCGGGGGTTGTTTGTGGAGGGGGGATGGGGGGGGGGGGGGGACAGCTCAAAGTGGTACACAGAGTCGAGGAGAGCGTGGAACGTCGTTAACTTTGTCTCGTTTAAACTCCGGTTCCAGACTCTGACTCCAACGCCCGGTGTCGGTCATTAAAATCCTCATTTTTGCAGGCGCCGTGTCTTTTCCCTGAGAATAAAAATGAACAAGTTCCTCCCCATTTCCTTCGGCCGATGCGAATCGCTCGATGAGACGGCACGTAGAGCCACGGGAGGCTAAAGGAGTGTGTCCACATCTTGACGTCTGCCGTCTCCGCCTGGCACAAGCCTGGAGGAAAGGAGCTTTTTTTCCTTCCGCAGGCTCGCAAACCGGCGTTCCCGCTGACATCCATCGCCTGGAACCTTTAGTGTTATTGTTATGGCCGCAATTATCCTCGCCGGCGTCGGAATACCGACGGCGTCTCCAAATTGACCAACGCCGGGGTTTTAATGTGACAGCTCAACACATTTAAAGGCGATGGGAGCGTGACAGTAGGCGGCCGCCGCTGCAATACGGCCTTCCTCTACTTGAGAACCCTTTCATCCGTCTGAGGACCGCCGAAAACACTGGCGTCCGTCCCGATTCCGCCTCCTCCAGCTACGAAGGAGTGAGTCTGGGGTGGAAGGAAAAATGGTCAATGTCAACCCCCTGCTGATTATCCACGCTCTAAATATTGGCAGCCGTTACATGCCTCCTCAGTGGTGTTTAGTGCCCGTGCCTGAAACACCGACTTTCATCATGACATTTGCTGGGCGCACTCCAAACGCCCGCCGGCGGCCCAGTTTCTATGGAGATGCTGCGGCTTCGCATGCAGCGTCGGACAAAGGCGACGCGCTCGCACGGATTAAAACAGACAAAACCACTGAGGGGGGGGGGGGGAGTCATATTAATTCATTAATGTTGTCACCATCTTGTTTATACTTTCCATTTCGTGGACCCGGTGGGGCTGAAATTGAATCAAACGCTCGGCTAATGCGAGAGCACGCGGGCCCGATGCCGGAGCGCTGCAAGAAAAAAACGAGCGTCCGACTTTGTTTAAAAACATCAAGGGGGGGAGGGGGGCTTGATTGGGGCTTTTTGATTTGCTTATTGTTTCCGCCGGAATGTGGTTCATCGGCACTTTGCCGGAATTGGCACGCCGCGCCGGATGCTAATTACGGCGGAAAGTCAGACCCCCGCGCACATGTTTTTAAAGTGCTTTCATTATCTAGTCATTCAGTGGAAACGCCGCCGTTCTCGCCCCCTGATGGCATGTGCGTGTTGACAAATTGACTGCAAAACAGAGGCTCATCCGTGAGGTTGGCTTGTTTGCGAGTGAAATAAATATTCCCACAAAGAAAATGGCCCACTTAAGTAATCACCCTGGCAAAAAAAAAGAAATGTATCACTCATTTGCATATCACACACAAGCAGAGTTATTAAAAGATGTATAAGTGGCGGTTACACGGCCAGATTGAATCTTCCTCCGTTAGCATTGAGGAGCAGGCATTAGAAGTCCGCACAGTCCCCGGGTTTGCACTCCGAGGTTTATTATCTCATCCCACTGATCCTCAGGTTGCTGTCAATTGCCACTGAATTATAAGCTCTACCTGCGTATATCAGTGAAATACAGGTTCTGCCCCACTTAGTAATTTGATATCTTTTCAGAGAAGAAAAACCCAAGTGTAACCTTATAAAGGCTATTTTTAGAGACTCACATTTGTTATCAGCTCCACTGACCTGCGATATCTAAATGAACTGCGATTGTTTTACCTGAGTGATTCCACTATTAGTGGAGAACATTTGCTTCTCAAAGTTAGTGGCCTCCTAGACCTCGGAGCGCTCATTCAAAATCCCTTTTATGTTTAATATCCATGGTAAAGATTGTAATCTTTCGTGTATAATGTTGAATTTTTGCACGCAGCTATAATTTAAAAAGGATTTTTTCCTTCCCGATAAGACTTCAATACTTGAACTTGTGTACCTGCTGATGGTTCCAATCAGATATAATACATAATTAACTATGGATGGATGTAATATGATTGATTATTGATAATTATTGCATGACCCGGTTCAGGTTGAACCCTTTGTAATATTTGAACAAATGCATACAGGGAATGAATGCCATATATTTTGACTGATTTTCCAGTATTAGCTAAATAAATGACATTTTGCTGTGATAATTGATAAGATAACGTGATTTCAGATTGCTGCTTGAGCCTAGTCGATACGCAAAACAGCATTTTAAGTCGGTCAGAAGTATTTCTGATGCTTTTTTGAATGTATCGGTAACAGAACTCTTGAAAAATATTATAAAATATTGAATACACGGTAGCTCAGGCCAAACGCAGAGAATCAAAGCCTCAGACGGCCGTACACACGAGCAGTTTGTATGATGGGTACTGTCTGCAGGAGGAGGTAAAACATTGTTTTGATCATGATTGGGGGAAGATTCTCTTCACTTTAAAGACTCGTTCAAGCTCCCGATATCTAATATCTCTTGTTAAAGAGTCTCCGGTTTCAAACATAAGCTTCAGATCCAATAATCAGAACCGAAAATCAGAGGATCTTTTCAAAGCCAAACTAGCAAATTACCTGTGGAGATTTCTATGACGTTGTGAAAAGAAAAATACATCTGATGCGGGAAGAGAAGAAGGAAAACTAATTATAATTAAAGCAGGACACAAATGGGGGACACCCATGTGACCAGAACAAATACAGTATAGTCTGTTGCTACAGGCCTCACGTAACCGCTGGTGGTCTGCCTTGTGTTGTGGTTTTGTGGTGCTGAATGGACAGCTCCCATTAGGTTTGGCTGCCATGGTTTTTTCCTCCTGACCTTCTTGTTCTTCTCTTTTATTTCACGTGGCAACGCGGCGCCTGTTTCTGTAGCCGGGTGGTTTCACACAGACCTCATATAGCTTCACTCAGTGTACCACCTGCTGCTTCTTGCTTGTGGTCTATGATGTTCTCCAGGTTTAAAAACACATAAATCATTCAGTCGGTTTTCAAGATACTGTTTAAAAGGTTAGCTTTTGGTCAACACTCTTTAAACTTGATTTCAATTTAAGCTTTTATTTGTGTTAATTTTGGGTTTGAAGCTTGCTGAAAAGGTTAAACAGATCAATTTGTTTAATCCCCATGGGAATATTTGTCCAATGGCATTTTAAGTATTAGCTGGTGGGGTTTTTGCTGGTGGGGTTTTTCCATCATTTTTCTGTTCAGATCAAATCACATGTATTCTTATATTATGGTGGGATTTATATTGGATGGCGTACTCTTGCAAGAGAGAACGTCTGGCATCAAAGAGTTAAACGCATCAAGTTTTACTGATTTTCTTTTTCCCAATAAGGAACAAAGAACATGTTGGAGATCAATTTCATTAAACTTAAAAAGTGCCGACGTCTGCTTCTGGTGACAGGAAGCATTAGAGCGCATTAGTGCGTAAAGATCATTGAAAGGTAGCTTTCACCCGTCTGTTCACGCTGACTGGAGCCGCAAAGATTTCCGATGCAGCTTTAAAGCGCATCTGAATTCATGCTTCTTGTGGCGCTGCCTTTGAATGAAGGTTCGTGTTTTACGCGTGACAAGCGCCATCGCTGTGACGAGTGAGTTTTTGAAGATGCTTCTGCAGCTTTTGCTCTCAGTAAAGAAGCGAGCAAAGAGTGATGGCCCAACAACAGAAAGCCGAGTGTGAGTAATAACTGTTTCTGCACGGACATAATGAATACATGGCAGAGGGAATGGACGCTTCCTCAGGGGGAAGTCAGGGAGAGCTGGACTCTTCCTGTCCACCAGCCTTTTTCCCTTTGATCTGCTAAATGTTGGCAATATGACGAGATTATCGTTTAATGCTATATTGCACGGCCACGATAATGATCCTCACGTGTCCATCGATATCCAATAATGCAGCTGTTATGCTTTTTGCGCTAAATTCACTTTTTTTTTCTGTGTCATTCTTGCGTTCGCTATTTTTCAGTCTTTTTTTTTTGGGTATCAACAATCCACCTGCTAGCATACATCTGATTTTGTGTTATTATGGTTATTAAAATGTAATTTAGATCCGGGTTGGAGAGCAAACCGTGTTTGACCGCTGTGGAAATATCATTTTTTGAAAGTACGAACGGCAAGATAATGGATTGAAGCAGAATAATCCATCAGATAAAAACATTCTGTGTGTTTTAGATATGATTACATCCACCTTTTCTCAGTAAATTGTGACTTTTGGACTGAGGGGTAAGGCAATTACAGAGACAAGGACACTGTGTTGTGTCGCTCACTGTGTGTGTTTAAGAGAGAGAGAGAGAGAATGTAGAAGACGGTGGACTACGGTGATGCATTACTAATAATGATAATTTTAATGTCATGGAGTTGCGGTAGGAAAGGGTTTGCAATGTAATCCATGAAATGTACTCGTTGTGAGATCTGATATTTGGGGATGAAATGTGATCTTGTAGGTTTGTAATCAATAAGAAACAGATGTTGTGCTTTAAGATGAAATGCATTCATAACTCTGTGGATAATGCATTTATTTGGGCGTCGGTGTGTGACAGGATGCGGATGTGAGGATGAAATCACCGAGTCGAGGAGCGTTCACGCCCTTTTTGTTAGATTCCTGCAGTGCGGATGTTGGGCACCTGGCTTTGGGTGTTTTTTGGTATATAGATTTTTACGGTTTGTTTCCACTACTTCATGAGGCTGAATGTAACTAATTCTGAGGCGGCCTTTCACTCGGAGGGACGCCAGGTGTGCACGCACAAAAGATCTTGTACAGAATTGATCGTCATATATTGTGTTTGTGCATTTTGTTGCCTCGGCGCAAAGTTATGAATAGCACCTCAAACTACTCGGCGCTGCCCCAATAATCACCCACTTAGCTCTTAGCTAAATTGCGTCACACAGTACAGGCATGGAATAAGACGTTATATTCACAAGATACGACTTGCTCACTTTCTTCGGGTCTGCCAAACTCATGTTTCATTTAATAGAATATTCTGTGGCTGATGCTTTTCGTAGACCCAATAGTATAAATAAAGAATAGTTATGTTCAGAGAAACAGTAATCTTTTGCTCTATTTTTTTTTAAATAATTGACTTCCTGTTGGCCTCCAGCTCTCTGGGATGAGGTAGTGGTGCGACTGCTTCAGGCGAAACCACCCAAAAGCAGCGCCGCAGTCTGAGGACGTTTCCAGACTAAACCCTTCGAACTCTCTGTTGACTCTAATCACACTTGGGATGAACCCACAAGAGAAGCCCTGCTGCATTTTAATGGGCCTCCATCGCTCTCAGCTGTGGTGGAAAGCGATCGCTTACAATCAAAGTCGTGGAGAACAAGGCGGGGAAAATGCTGGTTTCATGACACTGTGCCCAGTTTGATTCTAATGGGGGCTACACGGATATTTGAATGCAACCAATCAGTTATCTATGTGGATGGACTCTCATGTGATGATGAGCCCCTGCCTCCGTCCACCCCACGTATCAGAGGAGGGTCACCGCGGATTCTTATTGGACGATAATAGTGTCTGAGGTACCCAGCAGGTGCCTGAATAAACCCTCTAATAGAGCAATTATTCTCAAACAAAAGGTCACCTCAGGCGTGACGACAGGCCCGGAAATCAATAAGGCTCCCCAATTACGACCGGAGCACAGGGGGGGGGGGGGGGGGTTCTCGCAGCCTTCCAGGAGACGATCAGATTTCCTGATTCCCTCAGTGCGTCTTTGAGATTAAATTAGCAAAGTTTTATTTCGGGAGTCTTTGCTTCACCGCCCTTTTTAAAAAAAAAAAGCATAAATGGCTTTAGCCCTTCTGATGCTGCCTTCCTCCCTTGATAGTAGATGCCCAGGGAGTCACATGGCCTTTTTTTTTTTTTTTTAGCTCACATAAAAGCCTGCTTTTCCTTCTCTTCGGTGGGGATACTTAAGCCTCCATTTAGCCGGGACATCTGAGATCAAGATCTCTTTTTTGCAAGAGGGACCCGAGAGCAAATTGCATATTCACAAGATCACGACAGGAAAAATCCATTTTCACGAAACAACCATTGAAAACAATCAGAAGTATCATTATAAATATCAGCTTGTGGAGTATTAAAGTCGCAGAGGAAGGCGGGTCCCTCTCTGAATCCGGTCTTCTTTTAAAGCACACCTCGCCTGTGATCTGGAGTCTGTAGCTCTGAACTCAATTTAGGATGTTAAATACTAAGCATGAGCAGAATCCATTCACGGCAGAATGGAGACGGCGTTACGTTTTAAAGGAGAAACATTCCAGTCTTCTAAATGTGATTTTAGTTTTGAGCACGCTGTTCAACAATCTGTCTTCTATCCTAATTCCTGGCATTAATAAAGTATTTGTATCACTGCACTCTTTGAGTGGTGAAAAGTGCTCTTTTGAATGCCTGAAACATTCCCGTCGTTGTCAGAAACGATCCTCAACCTCCCCCCTCGCGCCGGGCCGTTGAGTGACGAGCTCCGTGATGACACCGCCTGCAATTGAGAACGATTCTTTCTTTTCCAGAAGACTGAAAATTGCACTCTCCGAAAAACCTAAAACAACGTGCCGGGGAATTGCATTGGCGACTCGGGAGGACATTTCTCTCGCTGCCGTTTTGGAGGAGCGTGACGACGCAACAGCCTCCCGCTTTATTACCGGCGATTCCGCCTCGGAGCGTCGCCCGAATACAGACGGCGTTCCGGGAGGCGGTAAAGCAACGGCACGTCGGCCACGCGGAGCCGGGAAGGCGACAGGGAAGATGGGTGCGATTCCCGGCGGCTGGATGTAATGTTCCTCCACCGCCCATTGCGGTGGCAACATTGATTTTGAGAGAATGGCTTGTGGGCTGGCTGGTTGAACAAGCTATTAGGTTTTTTAGTGCGAGCCTTTTCATTCAAGGTCACGAGCAAACTGCATCGCTGCTGCACTCAATCAGAAGAGGCGCTGCACTTATTTGATCAGATGGCTACACAACCATTACGCTGACCACCAGCTTGGTTTCCGGCTCCGATGCTGGGTTTCTCTGCATCGTTGTGCTGCGTAACGGAAGGTTTAGTTTGTTTTCCTGAGAAAGGTTCAGAATGCAAACGAGTGCAATTAAAAGATTTAATCAAAGATGATGACGACGCAGTTATACGTTACTCCATCGAGGCCTTCAGGCCCCCAGTTACCTGCCGCCTCTGCGTTCGAAGAGAAAATAGGCCGTCCTGTTAGTTAGTTTAAATACTTTTCAGTCACGGAGCTTAAGGCCCTCTCATTGGTTAATTCCCTTCCCTTATATAAACACCTTTCTTAACATCCTGATTCTCCATAGGTCCTTTTTGCTTTCAGAGAAGGTGGAGGCTCTTTTCCTCTAGGGACAAAGGAAATGTCCATCTTCAAAGTATATCCAGTCCCAATTGTCTCCCTCCGCCTCCCTTAGCAACAAATTGAAGGAACTACTTCTTCTTAAAGAGACAGTCCCACATTCCTAACTCCTACAGAATCATCATAAAAACCATTCACACCTAAACATTAAACAATATAACATACAGGGACCTTCTCATTGCATACAATTATACATCCTTCATAATGTCTCTCATTATTCCTTCTTATAATAATAATAATACATTTAATTTATATAGCGCTTTTCAAAATACTCAAAGACCCTTTACACAACATTTTAAAATCATCCTATAAGCTAAACAATAAAACAAATAAAATACATACATACAATAAGAACATAGAGCACACAGTCACACATTAAAAGCAGTTCTGAAGATATGGGTTTTGATTTGTGATTTGAATATGGAAAGGTATTGTAATGTACGCTTAAACAATCCTTTATTATACATGTGCAGTCAGTTTTAGGCTCACTAAACTATTACAACTTAACAATAACCAACAGACCTTATCGCTCTTATTAAAAACAGCTTTTCTCCAAACAACACAAATGCATTGTTAACTAAAAGGTATATTTGAGTCTCAAAGTCCAGGGTGCACTCCGTCATTTCCTACAGTTTGGAGAATCCAGCCGACAGCAATCCTGCAAGAGCCGAATCCATCTTTACGTGATCGATGGTTTCCTTTGTGCGGAGAGAAATAGTTACCATGTTCCTCTCAGGCGGTGCGGCTGACGACTGGTTGACAAGTCTCCAATAAGTTGGACGGCGAGCCTTTGTGCTCCCGTGGGCAGTCGAATGGATTTAGAAGTTCACGTTCTATCATTTCACCCGTGATTATCTGTGTTTTTTTCTATTTCAGACGGCGCCGGCAGCTCAAGCACTGTGTCTAATGTACATAACGAGAGAGGTAGCAACGTCATCTATCTCTCAGAGTAAAGAGTATTTTTCCGATTACTTATTGATCTATTATGTCAGCGTTTAAACACATTGGTTATCTGGTGAGAAGAGCCTCTTACGCTACCCGTAATACTCCACTGACGCATTATCTTCATTATAAAAAGATTGACCACCGCCTCCGTCTCCCAGTTCAGATTGGATGCACCCGCGGACGCTAATGCACACATTTCTCTTCCCTCCGACACACTCGTAGGAGACACTCCATCGACCTTTCCTTCCACTGTAGCTTGACAGGAGAGCAAACTGCTCCTTGCTTGTCAGAGAAGAGAGCACTTTCTCTGGGCTATTTCCAGGTACAGCCAGCAGAAAGGTGGAGGGGGGGGGGGAGGGAGGGGAAGGAAGAAGAGAAGAAAGGGGGGCAGAGAATATATTTTCATGGAAAAATCAATTGTCTCTTGGTGCATTTTCCAGCTGATTCCTCATGATGTTATTACAAAACAAAATGCTGCATCACAGTTAGAAGACATTTTGTTCGATTGTGTGACCTGAGCTCTGCAATACGTATTGTTATCCTGGGTTATTATGCAAATTATACTTCTCTTTAAATATAAAATGGCGTAAAGGTGGAGCTGGATCTGAGCTACATGTGGAGGTGCTACGTGGTGTGAGTCACCCGGTCCTCCGCCTGCATGGGGTCAACTCTCTGCTGCAACCTGACGGCCTGCATCAGGGCTCGTTATCTGTGGCCCGCGAAGCGCGTCCGTCAGAGCCCGACGGCGCCGCCCACGACAGTTTTGATGCACCTTGGGAATTCTTTCAGGATCCGCGGCCGGTTCACCGCTCGGGATCCACCCATATTTCAGCTCGCCGGTGTAATTGTCTGCTCGGCACCCGGAGTGCCGGGCACGATTGAAATGTCAAGCTCTGTATTCGGGAAAGGGAATGGGGAGGTATTGATGTGGGATTATTGACTGCTTGGAAGCAGTACCGGGAAACACCAGCAGGAGGATGGTGAGCACACAACCCGTGAAAGGGGCTCGAGACATCTACTATACTGTGTATGCTACTGTGGATTTTTCAATTTTCATTTTTATTTAAACCTTGTGAAGAAACTTCTTTGCTTTTTTAGTTTCCTCTTTTACCTTCAACATGTTCTAAAGGTGAATTTTTCTTTTCTTCCACAACCTTTTCATCTTTGCCGCTAAAAGAAAAGCACGGATTGCCAAATTCCAACACTGTTGTCTTTCACCAACGTTGTATTTAAAACTCTTATTTTGACATATTTTTCTTCGTATTCTGAAAAATCAATCAATAATTAACACATGAAAAAAGTGAAAGTAAAACATACATGTACAATTTGTACCTTCCATACTTACAATCAGTTTTTGAGATAAAAAGTTAAACTACACAACGTTGTGTGTGTCTCCTTGGCAGCAGTGAGTGTGTCTGTAGTCCTTCTCAGTTGGTGAAGTCCATGCCCTGAAAACCTGATGAGCTGTCCACCTTCAAACAGCGTGTTTCCTCAGACTCGGGCAACCGGCATCGATAAAACCTCCACAGGCGGAGAGGCACCAACAGCTTCGCCTCGTTTTTTTCGGTCGTTGCAAACAATCCGATGCATCATAAAAAAAAAAAACTCCTTTATGTGTTTTAAAATAGAAACAAAAGCAGATAATTGCATTTTCGCAAAACATATTGTGGCTTTGAAAGCAGAAAGAGGATGAGACAGCCAGCTGGAGTCACAGGAGACGGTGCCGCATGTAATCCAGCGTTACTCTTTTTAATTTGATATAGAAGAAGAAGAAAAAATAATAATAACATTTTCATTTTCTATAGCGCTTTTCAAGCCGCTCAAAGACGCTTTACATACAACAAAATGAAAAAGGGAACGATTAGAAAAACATCAAGACATCAATTGAAAACTGAATATTTTTGATATAAAAAATAAAACAGGAGAAGCTACAAATAAATTATCCTTTATTGATCACTGCATTTAACCCATCCTTGGAATTAAGGCCCTGTGTGGCACCCAGTGAGTAACTGGGGGTTCAGTGCCTTGCTCAAGGACACTTATTGGGAAACCTGGGTTTGAACCGGCAACCTTGTGGTGACGGGACGACCACTCATCCCCCTGAGCTACAGTCACCATCAACACTGAATTCGCTATTAACTTTTTTGGCGGCCAACAGCCGTAATGAGTTGCTAATAACGGAGACGGATCTTTTCCCAAAACACTTTTTGGTGGAAAATGCATCGTTTTGCAATGTTAGCGCAGTCAGTCATCAGAAATGAGGTCAAGAACACACTCAGCTGATGAGCTCTGCAGCCTTTGAGGTTTAACGTCTGCACACCTCCAGCTGGAGAACTACTCAAGCCACGAGAGGCATGAGTGGGCTGGTCTGCCAAGAATGGCACAATAACAAATATTTAAAAAAATGATATATCTGGTTCTGAAATAGCTCTCTCGGACGCCTGTGGATTATTCGCCATTTCCTAAAAGACGTCACAGTGTTTTATTCTCTGTCGGTGTTGAAGTTTGATGAGCCAGACGGTGCTCACATAAACGCCCCCGAGGTCAGCTGTGATGATCCGTGCACCGGGAGTCATTTCATCACAGAAACCTCAACAAGCGTGACACGTGGCAGCCGGGTCTCGTCTCAACGGTGGCTGTGAAGGGTCAAAATGCAGTCGTGAACGCATAACGTCTCCGCTGCACAAGGCCTTGCATCGGCGCTATTTGTGCGCCGCTAATTGCCCGCTGCACCGTTATGCCCGCGGCCGCGCTCGCTAGCAATTAGCCGCTCGTGATTTTGTTCACTCGGACACAAAAGGAAGGAGCGAGCTCCGGGCGGCGCTCGAGCACGCGGCCCCTCGCAGAAAGCACTTTGGGCCACGTGTGCATATTCATCCTGAAGCCTGTAATCAGCGCCTGAAAACGAAGGAAAACACACAACGGATCCTTCGGTTTTGAGTCACACGTTGGAGCGCACACGCTCGTGTGATGGCCGACAATACGCCGAAGACAAAGAGAGACAATTATTGGATAAATATAGTACTCCGGCTCCGTTAAAGTAATAAGTGGACACTCGTGTATGCACAGCACACACACGCTCCCAACTCTGAGGCTGAAGAGCGGGAACAACAGGTGGCTGATGGAGGGGGAGCGCTGGGTACATTTATGTTTTTTATTTTGTGTGTGTGTGTGTGTGTGTGTGTGGCTTTGACAGGGTTGCCGTGGAAACCCAACAAAAGGCCACACAAGCAAAGTTGATGGATGGGTGGAGATGCCCCGTGTGTACACACACACACACACACACACACACACACACTCAAACACACACACACTGCCGCACCTGGCAACTTCATCCCAGATGTTTATATGATATTCTGAATAAATTCATCTTTTTTTCTTCTTTTTTTTCCACTGGACCATTACAGAGAACTGTAGGCCAGTAGGCGGTCACTGGGATGCTGTGGTGTTCACTGGACATTCACTGGGATGCTGTGGTGTTCACTGGACATTCACTGGGATGCTGCCATGTCCACTGGGTGTTCACTGGGCAGTCACTGGGAAGCTGTCTTGTTCACTGGGAAGCTGTCTTGTTCACTGGGAAGCTGTCTTGGTCACTGGGAAGCTGTCTTGGTCAGTTCACTGGGAAGCTGTCTTGTTCACTGGGAAGCTGTCTTGTTCACTGGGAAGCTGTCTTGGTCACTGGGAAGCTGTCTTGTTCACTGGGAAGCTGTCTTGTTCACTGGGAAGCTGTCTTGTTCACTGGGAAGCTGTCTTGTTTACTGGGAAGCTGTCTTGGTCACTGGGAAGCTGTCTTGTTTACTGGGAAGCTGTCTTGTTTACTGGGCAGTCACTGGGAAGCTGTCTTGTTCACTGGGAAGCTGTCTTGTTTACTGGGAAGCTGTCATGTTTACTGGGCAGTCACTGGGAGGCTGTCGTGTTCATAACACATGAGCTTACACATCAGTGTCCTGCTTCTATCCCCCACAGAGGAACAGTGAATCTCTTTTACAAGTGAAGCTGCCCCAAGCAGTCGATGTTATTCTCCTGCGAGAGGAAAAGGTGAAACCAGGTGTTTTTTTGAATAATATATATTTTCTTTCCCTTTTTTTTTTTTTGAAAAGGAAAAGCCATTTTTCATCAGCAGGGCACTTCAGCCGAACATTATGCCGGCGATAAGAGGCTGGAAGTCTATTCTTTCTACATGAGTGTTCACATTTTGTCGCAGAAAGCGATAAAAAACAGCAGGCCTGAATACATTAGCCCGAGTAAACATCAACAGAAGCAGCAGCCTCTTTTTATTAGACCCCTGCGCCTGGAAGCAGTGGCTTGTGGGGCGTTTCCTTCCCCGGGAAGCGAGCGCGTCTGCCGGCGCATATTGTTTCCATGGCGGCAATTTATTTTTTCGCCGGAGTGGCGCGACAAAGTCTTGCGTTATGGAACGAAGGATGATAGATAAGAGCGGAGAGGAAAGATACTTCCCAGTGAATCCTGAGAGAGGCAGCAGGGCCGGGGGGCCGGGCTGCATACCAATCGGTTGGGGTGGGGGCCCAGGGACTCGCAGGGGAGGCCTCCTGCCCGGCTTTCTTCTCTGGGTTTCTGTATTCTCCCCGACGCCGCTCTTCCACCGCGGCTCGGAGGACTTTCTTGTTAGTGGGATGCTGTCAAGTGAGCCTGAGCAGCGGCGGCGGAGCGGTGGCGGAGCGGGTACGGAGGCGCTAATAGAAAGCAGCACGATTGAGCCCCACGACCGGGAAATTATTCCGTTATTTGAATGTAAAAATAAAGATGATTTTAACGTTTTCTCAGGTGCATTTTGAAGCATTTTCGTGTCTTTAAATATCGTAAGGCTTCAGCCAATCGGCTTCGACTATACCTTGAATAAAGAAAGTAGCACCGTAGCAGCACTGGAGTGGCTCTTATTGATAGCACTTTGTAGTTGAACTTTATTGATGAAATTGTACTTTCTTGATTCTTGTGGTTCTGAGTTTGTACTCGTGGTTGAAGTCACTTATTGGAAGCCACTTTGGATAAAAAGAAATGTAATGTTAAGACGTGATGTTTATACGATTATCATGCTGAAGAAAACATCTACGTATCACGTATGCCACGAGCTATTTTCAGAGCTAATCTAAAAATATTTTATTGTATTATTATAATAATATAATTATTATATATATCATATTATTTTAATTAATATTATTAATATATATTATTATTAATATATATTAATGTTTTATTAAATATTTATTATATTTTATTTTATATATTATTTTCACAGCTAATCTAAAAGCCAATTTTTTAAAAGCTAATTTTATCCAATGGATAAAATCTTTAAAAAAAGATTAGCGGCCGCTAAGGCGTCAGCTTATTGGGAACCAGTTAATAAACCGATAACTAAAACTTCTGGGGTCGGCCTCCAAAAAATCCGTCATCTGAGTTTTACCCGTTGGTGCACGATTCATGCTCGACTCGTCCCCGGAAATGGAGAACCTTGAGGATCTTTGAGAACGTTGCTTTGCCGCCAGGAGAACCCTGCACGTTCTGTGTGTTCCACGTCGGTGAAAGTCTCATCGAGGCTGAAAAGCGTGGCCTCTGGCTTCTGTTTCAAAAAGTTCTGTTTAGAAGTAGAAAATAGGAAAAGTGCCCAAATGGATCTTTTTTTTTTTTTTTGCATTGGTTTTTATTGGTTTTGAAAAGCTATTAGACGGCAATGCAGACTTCTTATTGTATTGTTTAGGTATGTGGACCTGCTGTCAACATTCCTTTGTTTCCCTGTTCTGTTATTGTTTGTGTGCTAGTTTTTTATTGCTGATTCAACTTTTTATTGTGCACTTTGTTGCCCTTATTTGACCGAAGAGAGAGCGAGCGAGAGACGGGTAGAGAGAGAGAGAGGGGATGTTTCTGTGCTGCATCCTTTAGAGGCCGGTCATTTACAATCTTGTCCTCATTGGATAATTGATTAAGACACCGACTCCTCGTCGTGCATATCTAGGATGAGTACGCTGCGCTTTTATCCGCCCGATAGAAGCCGAGCTTCATTCAATCGGCTCTTCAAGTGTTGCCAAGTTATCCTTTTCACATTAGCTCCTTTTGTTCCTCGAGCAGCCACTCGACTGACGAGGCCGCGTACGCACAACTCTCTGTGTTCGACCGAAGCCGACGGATGAATTAGCCGCTAATTACCTGCAGAACGTCACATTGTGTGTACGTTGTGTGTCAGAAGGAATTAATGGCTGGTGGAAGGTGCACCCAACCAAATAGAAGAACAAAAGTACAAACAAAGGCCTTTGTGGGTTGTACTTGTACACACATTTAGCGTAGTTTACCGCTTTAAGGTCCTGAAGTGGAGTGAGACTGAAAAGACGGTGAAAAGCGACGCTATTGACTCCAGCCGCACACAAGCTTACGTCCCAGTTTGTCACCGGCGATCCATACAGATTCAGTTTAAGTCGGAGGTCCGGGGGGAAGTGCCCGAGCCTCGGGGAGTCAGCACAGTCGGCTTCAGAGAACCCGGCTAATGACACGCCGGAGCGTTTCCTGTTGCCGCCCTTTGAACAGCAATTTGTCATTAAAGGTGGCGAAGGAGGAGGACGTCCACACGATTCATCATTTTCAACCCGCCGCCCTCCTCCAGCAGTCATTTATACTAGAGATGAAGGTAAATCTTTGATTCGGCCGAGCCGCGGTAACTTTTGTGGATACATTTAGCTTCCCCCCGCCCCCCTTGACAGATTTGTCGACACACACTGCCACAGGAAAAGTGATGAAACGAGGAGAAACGCTCGGCTTCATCCCGGCATTGTTCTCGTTTCCAGAAGAACACTTGTGTGTTCAGGCTGACAAAATAGGAAAAAAAATACATATTCATGCATCATGCATGAGGGCCAGGCCGGAAACACATTTCCCCCCCTGTGTGTGTGTGTGTGTGTGTGTGCATCCCTTGTTTAGCCATGTCACAGAGCGTGTTCATCTCCAGCCATAGGGGATGCTCAGCGTTAAAAAACACTCTCATTTCCATAGTTTCCGTGGCGAAGAGGGAAAACATGGCGTACATGTGATTAATTCCCTCCGTGGATCGGCTGCCTGCATGTAAATGTGCAACGTGCCCGAAGCGGCTCAGAAATCAAGTGTAGGAATAACCCTCTCATCTGAAGAACGACGTTCCCTTGCAAACAAACTGCACTTCCGATGACCTCGAGGGAAACAGTCTGCTCACATGAATGTGAACAGAACGACTCCGTCGGCTCGGGGCGGCGCGTGGAGGCTTTGGTTCGGCATGAAATATGAAATTGAGATGAAACAGAAGCGCAACATGAACTTGGGTCAGATTTATGCAACAACACTATTGGTTGTGTTTATTGACAATATGAATATTTGATTCACGCGGGACACGAAGAGCAGGAGACTTTTTTTCACCCCTCCATCACCGTGATACATCCATAGAAAACATAATCCATGAATCATAACAACTACAGGTAACACTTTATAATAACTACACACTATATAGCATTAGTAAAGCATGAATAAGCACTTAATTAATCATTTATAAAGCATTGCTCCTCATTAGTAACTCATTAGTATGCAATTTATAAACACAGTTATACATGTTTTATTCTTCATACTTTTTAAATGATGATTAAATGACATTTAAAACATGTTTTTATCATTTATTAACGCTTTATAAATGATCTTATTAATCATCTATAAGTCCTTATTCTTGATTATTAAGCTTGACTATTATGTGTTTCATGATTGGGGTTTTCATACTTTATAAATGACGGATTCCCCATTTCTAAATTAAGTATGTGTAAATGATACAAAAATGATTTAAATGTAATTTATTCATGCATTTATTTATGCATATAATGATTTAGATATGCACTTTATAAAACATGGGTTAATACTGCAATTCATGTGACCTCATAAAGTGAAGGCTATTCTTTACAAAGCATTTATAAGCCTGAAAGCTAACAGAAGCTTCAGTTATCTTCACATACGCAAATCAAACATTCCTTCAGGTTTATTCCCACAGTGTTGCAGCAGCTCTGAGAGTATTATGGTCTGTTTTACAGACATGTGATTTAATGCGGGCTCTGCAGAGAGAGGTCAGCTGGCGGTGGCGCCCTCCCACCAGCTCTCTAATGGACTGGAAGAGATTCACTCGCAAATCAAACAAACCAGGCGGAAGATGCCGGAGAACAAAACACACACACACACACACACACACACACACACACACACACACACAGAGGCCAGTTGGAAACGAGTTCCCCTGCCACGAGTAACAAACAAGACGGCTTGTTGACGGACAGCCGCTCCATGCTGGATGACAACAACAGAGTTGTCCAATTGTGTTTGAACGCATCACGTCCATCGACCTGCAGAGAGCAGGAAGAGGCCTCGATCCGAGAGGTCTTTTATTGAAAGATTAAAAGTCTGGCTGAGAAACTCATCTGTACTTATAACCACTCCAACAATTACAGAGGATTTGGATTTCAGATTAATCTGCACATATCTTCTTTTTTTTTTTTTTGTTGCAAAAATGAAGTGCGTTTGAGGAGCAAAAAGAAGTAAAGATCCCAAATCCCTCTATTTGAGGATTAATATCACATCTCTGCTCTGGGAAAATGGGCTGAAAATTCATCTGTGCTGTTTTTTTCCTGTAGAGAATTTAATTACAACTACAATTGTGTTTATATAATTATCAATCATAACCCGTCGACAGTTTGTGAATCATTTATAATACATTATTTCATAAAGAGAAACTTTTTTCAGTAAAGTACTATTTTTATTAAAAATTGTGTTTGCATATAATTATTACTTATTTTTTCAGGTGTTTTGTTAGTAATAGTTTAAATCTAGCCCCTTGTGGTCGTTCTCATTTAACCTCTCAAAGAATGTGTGTCCTGTGTAACCCGATAATCATGTAACACAACAAACTAATTAACAACTCGTATTATGTTGCACAATAGCACATCGAGTTTCGCCAGATAATTTAAAAAAAAACATTTTTTAATTGATTGAACCCGCAAACAACTTTAATTCCAATTATTTTTCCCGTCCTTCATGTCAGTATTATTCGCTCTTATCAACTTATGTTGCTCGACAACATCAGAAACGTCATTCTGAGGGCCGCCGCTCTCATTATTTCATAATTTGCATCTGTTGTTGGAGAGTCTGCACACATTACAGATCTGATCCACTTAGATGCCGACCGGTTTGTGAAAATAAGTGCAGGAATTAAAAGATGGCTGCGTCCTGTTGCTTTAATAACTTTAGCAGCAGATAAATCTGTTCTTTGCATTCATTCCGTGATGTTTTCATGCTTTCTATAAGTCACCTTTACTGTGTTGAGCATGATTATGACAATGTGGTATTTTAGTATGCATGAACGTCGAGATGCAGCTGCACACAGGCCATCATTACCATGCTGTAGCTCCAGCAGCGTGCTCATTGGGCATCAGCATTAATGACCGATACCATTACTAATACTGAAGCCCGGCGGCATTACCGTCTCATCCTGGGAGAGAGAGCGCCTGTAGCTCAAAGTCTTTTAGCTTGAGCTATTAAAGCGGCAGCGGGAAGATGGGCCGAGGCTTCATCTCGTAAAGGGAGCTCAAATGGGGCAGTGACTCTGGCTGCACAGCCTTCCTCATGGCAAAACCTCTACTTCTGTTTCTATTCAAAATTTACTTTAGTTTACGATCGTTTCTGGCCTTCAGGCAATGTGTTGCTCAAGGAAGATGGTGCTGATGCTGACGCTTTAGTGAATGCTTTATTCCCATATTTAGAATTAGATGGCTTTTGACCCGAGGAATTAATGGTGGTTGATGAATTGTACGCGTGCCAGATATATAATCAGTTTTATAGATCGGAATCTTAAAGTTCATTCTGCTGGAGAGTGTTTGAGAGCCGGTGGATCTCGTTCACTGATGTTTTTCTGAGGTTTTTCTTTAATTTGTCCCAAAGAAAAGTCTACATCGGTGCTCTGAAACCACAGAATTGTCCGTGCATGGAAAGCTGGTGCCAGTTGAGCCTAATTAGCATATTCACTCCTCACATGCCACGAAAAGACATGAGAATGTGCACAGACGTACATTGAAGATAATACAATTAGATAATTAAGTCCAGGATTGTGTAATAGCTCTGAAGTGGAGGTACTTCTGCAGAAAGGGACTCAGGAGTGGGTATAAGATGCTTTGGATGCTGTTATTACTAGTGTTTGTTGTCATAAGCCCATAACGCCTTGTAGAATAATGAAAACAATTCATCAAAAAATAATATTACAGAAGTTTTTGTTTTTGCACAAACATGCCAGCACTCAAACGTTTGCGTGCTGATGCTGCTCTCACCGGAGAACAAATCCCAAATAAAAAGTGTCTGAAATTTTTTTTTTTTATATGGTCAGCGTCAGTTATGAAAGAGCCTTCATAACAATAAACCTAACGAGCAGCTGTGAGCGGGCTTCACCTCCTTTATGCAGCACACTGTTCAGGGCTGGGGAAAAAAACTTCCATCCATTGTAAAGTATTTCCATTTTTTTTTTGCGGTAAAAATGATTAAGATTCAATCTTTTACTTAGTCCTCATAAAAAAAGACACTAAAGTTGAAATGGTCTTTCTTTTGTGTCACTTTCCGTATTACGGAGAGCGGCGATGCCCTTGTTAGTGAAAATGTGGGCGGCGGCTTTCTGAATGAGCTGAAGCCGCCGAATGGCTTTTATGGTTTTAAAGATGTTTTAAAATCTCACAGGGAGAGAAATCATCACATCTTAATGAAATATCCCCGACATGATGGGACGCTGCTTATGGGATGGCTCTGAGCTAAGGAGATGAAATGTGAGTGTAGTGTAGCCGAGAGTTTACACTTAAACATCAACATGATGCTCCGTAGTTTGCACCACCAGAACATTTCCTCTCCTCTGCTCTTTCCATTTGTCCCTTCACAATAAAAGCCCCAGAAACACATATCAGAACACTGCTTCCTATGGAGCTGTTTAAGCACACGTGGGAGGTTTTATAATGTTTTTTTAAGGGGGCGACTGTGGATCAGTGGTTACCAGGTCCGTCTTTCTATCAGAGGATCGGTGGTTCGATCCCCGGCTCTGCTAGTTCATGTTGATGTGTCCTTGAGCAAGACACTTAACCTACTTAACTTAATCTACTATATAACATGTAAATCGCTTTGGATTAAAGCCTCAGCTAAATGAAATGTATTGTAATATTAATTATTGTTTTTAACTGCATAAACCCCCATCAGAGCACATGTAACATCGCATGTCGGTGTGAGACACGTTCAATGTGAGCGGTCACGGATTAAAAGGGAACATCGGGCGTAGATCGCCGCAGTGACCTCGTTCTGTTCCAGTATTAACTGATAGAAAACCGGCTTTAGGCGCCAAATAAACCATATAATATCTTACAAGTAGCATTATAATTGGATCAGGACTCTAAATATAAACAACCAACCCTTCCAGCCTCTTCTGTGGTCCAAAACAACAACAAAAAAAGCCCCAAAACGCTTGAAAAAGTGTTGGGCTTACTTCCCGAGACGATAAATCATTGGCACGCTGCTGCGCTCCCGGCTCCCGGGGAGGAATATTGATGATTCCTGTACATGCTCGGCGGGTTTTAACATGACAGCTGCTGAGGACCAGAAACCACCGGGATGTTGTTGTTCTCTGTGCTGGATCCGTCGACAGCGTTGTCTTCTCTTTTCTCTCGCTGTCATGTTTCGGTCACGCCTCGAGACCCTCCCCGTCGGTGAAGCTCCCCGCAGCCTTCCCAACGTCTTATTTATTTACTCGTCCTCTGATGTCGGTCTGCTCGCCGCTCCTCCTCCGCGATCACGCCGACGTTACTGCAGCGCGTCAGGCATGCGGCTGATCAGAGCCATCGTTATCATGATTACAGATCACGGGCGGGGAGGTTAGGCAAAAGGTTTCCAGCCTCGGTGTGCATCTTTAACAGGGCTGAATAAGTTATCACGAGGATGGGAAATCAGATAAATGATTTCTTGGTGAGGTTTGGGCTCATTTAAAACCGTCCTCTCCTTTTTTGATTGGTTGAACTCGTCGAAGGCTTCATTACGGCCTCGGTGTGTTATCAACGCTGCAGCCACAGACCCCCAGAGTCCCCCTCCGCCTCGCTCCTCATCCTCTGTAAACTAATTAGGAACGTATTAATCCTCCACTAATAACCCCCGGTTGTGGGGTTTTTTTGTTGGTGCGAGGCTGATTTCTGTAGACTTTTCTTCCTCTGGGTGCTTTGTTTGTGAAGTTAGGAGGACACGCAAGTCCTCCTCCTGCTGACTGGACTGTCTCCGATCGTTAGCGTAATATTTCGCGGAAACTTTGCCGTTCTCGCCGGACCGAGCTTCAGATCACCGCGTGTCAGAAAGACTTTGCCCCGATGTTTATTACATTTATGCACATTCCCCCCCCCCCCCCATTTGTTTTTATTTGATATCCTGCAGTTACACTGTCATGTGCCACCTTCATTCGAGTGTTCGCTTATGACAATATCCGTTTGTTTCTGCATTTATTTGTAAAGAAAATAAAGAAATAAAAAATAAATCCCATCATCGTTTTCCGAACTCTTCTCTCCGCCGCCGAGCTTTTGTCAAGCGTGCAATCCACCAACGTGTCCCGGGCTCCATTCTTATCTGTCACATTCGTTTGGGGGTGATGGCCGCTGATGCCGAGCTCATTAAGAATCCTCCTCCTCCTCCTGGTGCTAGCATGTCTCCTTGAGAACCGAGATGCTGCGACTGACTCACGTTCGTCCTTGACTGACACCCCCATCGCTCCTTTTCCTCGCCGTTTACACCACCTCCTGATTATTTCTTTCTTCCTCCTCCTCTTTAGTCTGCCGTCTCTCTTTCGCTCCGTTCTCACATTGATCTCCTCAATTGCTCTTTCATTCTGTCCTCGTCTTTTGTAAGTCGCGCCAACGATTCGCTCCCACAGTAATCTCTCTCTCTTTTTTCTTTTTTTTCCTCCAGTGTTTCTGACCGTGTCTCCCCCCTCTCTCTCTCTCCCCCCCCCCCCCCCCCTCCCCCCCTCCTCTCTGTGTCTCTCTGCAGGAGCTGGTGGGCAGCAACCCTCCGCAGAGGAACTGGAAGGGAATAGCGATCGCCCTCCTTGTCATTCTGGTCATCTGCTCGCTGATCGTCACCTCCGTCATCCTGTTGACACCAGGTACACGCTGCAGGCCGGGCACGCCCGTGAGGTTTCCCAATCAATCTCACCAGAAACGACGTGCAAACAGGAGCGTGTGCACGTCCGTACATCTGCCCTCGTGTGTGTGTGTGTGTGTGTGTGTGTGTGTGTGTGTGTGTGTGTGTGCGCGTGCTCTCACGCAGTGTTTGCTGTGTCACCAACTGTAAAGTCCCTGTTTCAGTGAAGGTCAGTGAACCTCATTGAAGCAGCATCGCTTCCTTCATAAACGCACTCCCATCTGTCTCCCTTACTTTAGTCCCACTTTTCTCGGCACACGCTCACTTTTCTCCCCGGACCGCTGCGATTCCCTTAGTTATTTTAAGGCATCTTAGTTTCGTTTTCCGAGTGACCTTGAGTTTTTTTTTTGTGTGTGTCGGCAATAGGCCATCTGTTTGCGTTCAGTCTCGTGGAGCTCGTTGATATGGTTTTATGCACCGCCAGATCTGAATCAGTCACTGCAGCCAGCGTGTGAGCTCCACGACTCAGTTACAAAGACAGCGATCGCTCTTCCCTCGTTCGTGCATTTCCGTCTCAGACGTGTTTGCAGGAGGCCGGAGCCGCCATGAACCCGACTTCAATGTGTCTCTCTGCATAATCCTGAGAGATCCAGACAGGTGTCGGAGTCACCAGGAAGAAAAGAAAAACACCCGGCGCAGCGACAGGTGTCAAAGCAGCGAGGCCAGTGAACGCCTCGCCGCCTCCTCCTGGCCGTGACCCGCTCCTGTCCCGCGGCGTTTGTTGTGGACTCGGGTGAACCGGAGCTGTTTAGCGAGCCGCTGCCAGACAGGCCGGGCGGGTGGCGTCTCCGGTTCGCCGCCCGCAACCTAATCCGTCCCCTCGGCTCTGCGTGCCGGAGCAGAACCGAGCCGGGGTCCCGCGTGACGAGGCCTCAATCAGACTGTGTTTAATATCAGCTGTTTGCACGGGATATGTTGTATATCATAAGTCTTCTGGGATATTAGTATGTGCTCTGGCCTCATAAGATGCAGTTTTGAAAGTACACTGGGTTTCCTGGCGTCAGGATACTGCAGCGGTGCGTTTGAGCAAAGCCAGTTTATTTGACTCCTTCTTGAGGTTATTGTATTCGGGATGGAGAGGTTAGTGGAATCCCCGGATGCTGCAGAGTCTAATATATTTGTGTGTTCCAGCTCACCCTGGAATGTGCTGCAATGTGTATTTAATCTGGGACGTTTGGCACGGAAAATAACCAGCAAACAGCTGACTTTTCAGTCTTTATAAGAGGTTCTCAGTTCTAAGATGCGGATACATATTCAGGAGTTTGGTTTAATTTCAGTGTGATGTCACTGTCACGCATAGTTTCTCTCTCCTCTGGTCACTTCCCCTCCTCTCCGTCCATGTTTCAGAGCTCTGTGTGCTCAGAGGCGGCTTTCGAACGCTCGGCACGCTTGTTGCTGTCGCTTCCGATATCACGGTCCAACGCGGCCCGGCTGCAAACAGACGAGAGCCGAAGAGCTACGAGGGAGGAAACGGTCCACGAGGCTGAGTCATGCGGTGTGAAGCGCCACGGGCGTTCAGGAAGTGACCCGTCATGGAGCTGCCGTGTGAGAAGATTATTTTATTTTTAGACTGCAGCATGTTTATGTGCTGAGGTGGCTCAAACATGCAGGATTTTCTTGTAATCAGCACTTTCTAAATAAAAAGCTAATTGATTAAAAAAGAAAATTGTGTCGGCTTGAGGCTGTTTTCAGGTTCGGTCTTTGGTGCTTTCGTGTGCTCCTGACTTTAGGGGAGCAGTTTATCTATTTAAGTGCAATTCCCCCCGTGCACAAAGTCAGGTCCACCAAAAAATTAAAAGAAACCGAGCCCTGACCTCGACCCCTTCCAAAACCTTGGGGTTGAAGCGAAACGCTGACTGCGAGCGAGGCTTTATCGGCCGACATCGCCGGGCTCACTGACGCTCTCGTGGCTGAACGGGAGCAAATCCCAGCCGCCGAGCTCCACAATCTTGTTGGAAATCCTTCCAAGAGGAGCAGAGGCTGTTTTAGTAGCACAGCCATGCCCACTGGGTTCTGGGATTAGCTGTTCACAAATCACACATGAGTCATTTTTTTTTTGGGCAGCCGTGAAGCGTATTTGGAATATCATCCCTTTTTTTGAGCCGCTGCACCTGATGCACGAAGCTCATCTCAGTGGGGATTATTTCATAATTATCAAATGGGGCTATGTGAGATTTAAAAAAATAATTATAATAATTAACATCAATCAAAAATCCTTTAAAAATTTGAATTCAATAAATATTCAATAAAATATAAGTGTAAGATTAAAAACTGAATTGTATATATTCTATATTAGATCACACCCTGATGACACAGCGCTGTGTACTACATATTCTTTTCAACCCAAAATGTTTTTTGCTTGTTAGGGGGTTCATACCTGAGAAAAGGTTGAGAACCACTGACCTGAAACATGAACTCAAAATCCAGATTCCTACTTGATTGGATGATTTTTGACCAAAATTGTGAGGAAGAAGGCCTTCATTTTCAACTGTACACTTTCTGAAGACGTTTAGCTGCTAATCAAAGACTAATAAACATTCAAACAAGGCAGTTGTGTCTAGGATTGAGTCTCAAAGACTTAAAAACAATCTGCCGCGTTCAATCTGTCCTGAAAATGTACCATAATCAAGAAATATTCATCTTGAATTAGAAAAACCTTTTGAATATTCTGATTTTCATGTAAATACGATGTTAAAGCTTTAATTAGAAACGTGTCCTCGGGGAGCGTTTAGTGTCTGCAGTTCAAAACGGGCCCAGGAGTGTATTGAAAAACACATTTCTGCAGTTATTATCTTGTTGTTATCTGGCTGTAGTTTCACACATCAAGGTCAAACATTTTGGGGTCAAGGTCGACCTCAGAGCGGCTCACATGAGGAGTTATGAGATGGAGCCTTGTTTCCACTCAGTTAGGAGGGTTTCTTGATGGACGCTCCCCTGCCAGCCAGTTTCTAACTGCTCCTGACAACCGCTTTGTTCTCACACACACACACACACGCGCACGCACACGCGCGCACGCGCACACGCACACACACACACACAGCTTCGCTCCCCTTTTTCCTTCCTTGACAACCTGTGTCTGCTGTAACGAATAGCTCCACGCCGCTAAGAGGTCGGTCTGTTCTCCACATCAATACAAGCGGGTCACATGTTCACAGATGGCTTCTGGGTATTTCTCAGACTGATGGATGTCGGGCCGGCCGACAGAGTGACATCTGGAAGTGCGGCGAGATAACCGGTTGATTAATTCCTTTGGTGCAGGCAGATTGTTCCACAGAGCCGATGATATACGCCCGACCCCCTTTACGGCTGCTTCTGTGGCATTTAACGACGCGTTGTACATGGATCATATTTGAGATATGACAGATTATATACTGCAGGAGTTATTTATATAATGTGTGATGATTCTCACGTAATACAGGGATCTGACTCAACTTACAGAGCCGTGTAGACAAAGATCTGAATACAAAGTTATCCAATGCAAAAACATAAAATAAGATCAAAGCATTTTTTTAGGTATTTTTTATTTTTCTTAATAATTCATACTGTCCAGTTATGCTTTGTGTGCATTTTATTTCCCAACACATAAACCTGAATACTGTTGCAAATAGAGATGCTCCAAATAATTAAGTAAAAATATATATATGCTAAATCGGTTACTTTGATCAAGTTTTTAATTCAAATTAAAATAGTTTTTCATATACTTCCAGGAACTGAAAACACTGTGAAAGGTTTAACGTTTGAAGGCCAACCCGTCAATCACAAGGAAGCCACGCCCCTAAAGCAGACTTTATTATATAGTTACGTCACATAACTGACATATTCTCAGCTCATGAAGCCGGTATGGTGAACGCGTTAGCAACATTAGCAACAGTAGCAACGTTAGCAACATTTGCAACATTAGCAGCATTAGCAACGTTAGCAACATTAGCTTTCATTTGGACTCTGTTTCTGTTCAGCTTGTAAATATTAGTCCAATCCCGGCTCTCTCTTCACCGGCCTCCAGTTCAAAGGTCACCAGGGGACGAATACCTCACTTTAAAATGACATCCTTTGCAAAAGCAGCATATGATTATAAAGGATATATATATATATATATATATATATATATATATATATATATATATATATATATTATAGGATTAGCTTCTCTTCTGCAGCACTGCTGACTTACCGTATTTGACTGTCACTCATATTATCTTCCGAAAGGTCGGGTTCAGTGTTCCACCAAACCTCTATTGTATGGAGAACATTAGCATATAAACGGCAAAGTTTCTGCCTCTGATCACGGCCCTCTGTGAGGGCGAGATAAAGACTTCTAAGTACAGAAAATGGATTGGCCTTCAAGGGATTGTGCTATATATAAATATATCATTTTTTATGTAAATTATCACGTGTATAACTTTTCCTGCGACTTCCTCTGCGGTGCATCCACGAATCTGGCTATCATGACTGACTAAAAAAATAAAAAAACTCACCATTCATCCCCTCTAAGCCTCGCCATCTGACGAGAGGCTGCAACTTATGTGCGTTATTGTGTTCCTTAGCGGTCTATAGTGGCGTTCTGGAGGCTCCGCCTCCCACGCTCAGCCCTCCAGCAGACGCCTTCAAAGGTGTTTTCCGTCCCCCGTGATGAAGCTGGGACTCGGCCGGCGCCGGTCCATCTGTCAGGCGCGATGTGCGGCGCGCTGTTCGCACACGTTCGGGAGGATGATGCAAGTCATTGTTGCGTTCGTGCAATTTAAAAAAAAACCCACTTTGATTGGTGACGCAAAAAAAAAAAGATGATGAACGATGATTTCAACCAAAAGTTTTCTTCCCTTGAGTGACAGATATTTTCTGACACAGCACTGATCTCACGTGGACCTGCACTGGCTAAATAGGGTCGGGGGGGAGGGGCTAAATCGATGACATCACTGGTACAGGCTTGTTTTAAAAGGAAAAATATGCATAGAAATCGTTTTTTCCGGGGCTTATTGTATTAAATGACATGAAGCCCTGCATCTATTGGGGGAATCATTATGCTCTGTGTTTCCCGACCTGTGCATGAAGTCGCAAGATAAATCTAAGGGGCCATGAAGGATAATTACTAATGAGGATAATTACTACTTAGTGCTGTTGGAAATAAAACAAATGACTCCAAAAGTGTTTAATTCTCTGGAAAGCGTATATAGAACGGGAGAAAAGTTTGATTTACGCTGTAAAGTTTGACCTCTTGCACGATCATTTCTATTCATTTCACTCTGATTTATTGCATTTCAGCTTCAGTTTATGTTTTCAACCCTGTTTATGCGACTTTTAAGTATTTTCATGAAGCCTCATATTATATTTTAGTTAGTTTTAGTCGGTTAAATGGAGAGATAATCACTGTTTGCCCCGTGCTGGAGGCAACAGAGATGCTTTGACTTTGATATCGAGCCCCGGTGAAGAATCATACTTTCAGCCGCAGACTTGCCGTTCGAATCTCACTTAAACGCCTGAAGATGAAAATGAAAAGCAAATAAAGTTTTCAAGATAGCATGGATCAGAGAAGTTGTTCTCCGTGATGCGTGATTGATATGTTGGATCCTCTGGAGACGTGCGGAGGCATTGAAGTGTGAATATTGCTCCTCGGTCCTTTTCTTCTTCTCCGATGTTAGATCTCTCGTATGATCGCGTCCAGTTTTCTGAGCTCTCTCATTGATCCGAAGGTTGCCGCCATTCTTTTTGTGTGCAGCGTGATGATGTTCACATGACAAGAGGGAGACGTCCAGTGTCATCTTCACGTTGCCAGACTTGTCTGAACCTCCCCCTCTTCCATCCGCCGGCTCTTTAAAGATGATTTCTCCGACAGCTGCGACGCGCGGATCAAAGCGCGCATCGGCTCGAAATTAGGGGGAAGTGGTCACGGTTAAGCTTTGCTAAAGAAACATTTGCAGCTCTTATTTTTTTGGTTGAGCGCCATCAGTTAGAGAGCCGCTCCCTTAATGACTCGGTATTTCTTCTCCCGCCGTCCGTGAGCGTAATTCATACTGAGCCTCACTTTGATCAATCACTGTGACTTCATCCGTCTCAGGTCAGAGTGGTGTGCAAATGCGGGGATGATATTCCATCGTTGGATAACGGAAAGCGGTCCGTTAATATTTACGAATAATATGCACTTTGCATTAAAACTACATAATCGACTTGTGGAATCCAAGTAATTGTGAGCATATAAAGAGCAACAAAGTCTGAGCAGGGAGGAGTTAGTTTTGGATACGCAATAAAAAAATAAAAAAAAGAAGACTTTCACCCAGGAGACCGCTGTTCGTGTCCTGTGTAAAACCACAATTTGTCGCGTAACTTCCGTACTGATTTAACGCCACTTCTGTCATTATTTTAACCCAAACCAAGATGTTTTCTTAAAGCTAACCAAGCAGGTGTGTTCCTTAAACCTCACGTTGGCTTCCACACGCACACACACAGGTCATGTGTCGGCACATTTGTCGGTAAACGCACAAAAAACATGACACGTTTCCGTGAGATATCATATAAACCGTAGTTTTTTGAGGGATGGCGACCACCACGTTGGTTTATGACCAAATACTGTAACAATAATGACGGACACACCACGGCTTAGCAGGTGTTTCGACCTTATTTAAAGCCTTTTTTTTTATTGTGTCTCATGCATGGTACGTAATCCATTACACATCCAAGTATTGGATTTCCATCTATTGATAAAAACCGTTGCTATGTCACTTTAATAATAGAAAAGGACATTCTTCCGAGAAGCTGCAGCATCTTAGAGCGTCATCCTTTTTAATGCCTAAAGCATTTTTTGTTTTATCAATTTAACAATTGCTTATTGTTTGTCATGCAGCTGTGAATAAAGTGCATGAACATTATGAGAAAGGTGAAACACCACCATGCAGCCATACGCTCCATGTCTCACACAGATAGTCGACTCAGTGCCTGACCTACATGCAGGTAAAGCGCTGGCTGCGTGGTAAAAGCAAAAGCTTTCACTCCCAGAGTGCAGGACGGTATTTGTTTAAATTGTCTGCCGCCACGTAAAAAAGTCTGCAATTATATTTCATTGTCGGTTTTTAAAAATGCGAACCTCCGGTACGATCTTTTGATTGATTGTTCGGATTGAACAATCAAAAGAACATCCCACCTTATGGAGCGTCGAACTCACCTAAAAGCATTTTCATTATTTGGGGTTTCAATAGACGAAGTGGAAAGTGTGTCATAATGGTGCCACTGCTGATGTTCAGGCTTTTCAGCCCTGGAAAGAGGAAAGTTACTGAAGAAAGATATTTTTTTCTGTTTCTGCATAACTTATCTCCCAATATGTTTCTCTCTGATCGTGAAATTATCACAAAACATCACAAAAAAGACATTTACATTACATCTTGCAGTATTTAATTGTATTACAATGCTGTATTTCTTAAAGGTATATTTTTATTTGATACATTTAAACTTTTTTTCTTATTTCTTTTATGTTCTTTTCACATTTTTATCAAAAAATTGTAATTTTTTTGTATGAAAACTGATATATGTATCTGTTGTTGATACTGACTGCAGTGATAATGGCTGCATTGTGATACCAGATGATAGGGCAGTGCTGAAATAACCCAGTACCAAGTATTATCAACACTTCTCCATTCAAACTATACCTGCATTTCATATTTTTAAACCCACTTCTAGAAAAGAAAAATGCTAGGTAACGTTTAAATAATCACAAAGCCAGTATTAACACCATAAGTACCCTTAAAGCGACACCGACACCATCCGTAGTTCCTACTGTGAAATTCAACATCACTAAAGAACAAACATTTCTGATGTTGCAGCCAGAGGAAGTGTCTCATGTAGAACGACAGCTGCAGCTGCAGCAGATTAAACATCACACATTAGGAAAGTAGTGCTGGAGCTGATACATCTCAGCTCTGATCCTCTCACCAATCAATGTGTCGACTGCCATGTCTGGTCCATATGTAGTTTTAACTCAATGTAACACTGAAACTTCAGGCTTATAATCCTGGTGTTTTGTCTTTGTCTTTTCTTATCCTCCCTCCGTGTATCTGGAGGTGAAATGAGTCACACACGATGTCGCAGGAGAGGATATGATGAGCATTGATGGATGAAATTAAGCTGAAATGAATTGCGGGAGGCATCTGCTTTAAATATGCTCGTCTGGCCCGGTGATGTACACGGAGGCCCGGCGGGAGCGATGGCAACGCTCCGCTTTGTTGTTTCTGTTCTGCGTCTCTGTTTTCATTCTTAAAGTTCAAGTCTGCAGAAGAAAGTAGCTGAGACACGGTCACCTTATGTATGAGATAAAAACCTACAGAATCAAAATCAGAACCATGTATTTCCATGTTTGTTTTCATATTCAAGGAATTTGTCCTGGTGGGAGGTGCATACATTAAACATTTAACAATACACATTTAACAATAAACACAGTGCAAAAAATGAGAATGAAGGAATGCATATTTACAATTAAACAGTAGAATATAAAAATGAGATAAAGTGCATGGATTCTAACCCCCGGTTCCTCCCTCTGCAGGTGAAGATGACCACCTGGCCCTCAAGAGGAAGGTGACCGTCGCGGACCTCTTCAGGAAGGAATTCAAGGTGCACGACCCGAACGCCAAGTGGATAAGCAGTAAGTAATCCCATTACATGCACAGTTTATTGGATTAGAATTGGATTTGAACACATGCATCACAATGTTGCTTTAAAATATTCATATTCACGCATCGCAGGAAGAAGAGAGACATTTGTTCACATCTTTGGAGAATATATTTGATATTGAACATACTTTTTCTGCAGTGTATTTCACTTCTTCTGCCTTCTAGTTGATACAATTATCTTAATGTGAAACAGTTTTTTGTTTTTTTTAAACCAGAACACATTTTCCCATGTTTTTATGTCAAAGTGACTAATGGGGAGAATGTGTTTTTTTTAATTGGTCCGATATGGAGGGAGAGCGCTGCTAAACATGCCGCCATGCTCACCGCCAATTTATGGATATAGACCCTGCAGAGAAATACACAATTATCTACAGCTATAACTTCAGCCAGTCGGTTTTTCTTATATATATTCTCGTTTATATATTCTCGTTTATTGCTGGGAGAAGTCTCATTCAGAAACTTATTCTTTATTAGCTCTATAACAAATAACAAAAAATTGTGGATTGTCTTCTTTTACACCATCTGTCCCTCGTGTGTGTGTGTGTGTGTGTGTGTGTGTGTGTGTGTGTGTGTGTGTGTGTGTGTGTGTGTGTGTGTGTGTGTGTGTGTGTGTGTGTGTTTGTTTGTGTGTTTGTTTGTGTCCTTGCTGTCTGACATTATGCCCAACGATTTATTCCATATGCTTCAATAACCACCCAATTACCTGCAACCACAGTCCTCATTTTTTTCCCTTCCGTGATCAATGACATATTGTTATAAATTCATCACAACCAATTTCAAGCGCTTGTGTTTTTTTTTGTATTCACCAGCGTGAACGCTGACAGCCCAGGAGGGAGCCAATGAGATAAAACGATGCACTTTAGTTTCCATGGAGGTAAAACAGCGACTCGATGCAGCGTCACGTGTCCGAATAGACCGATCACAGCTCCGGGATGGGAGGGACCTGAGGGATTAATGGGGCGGGGCTTCGTCTTGTCTCCTCCAATCATAGCCTCTCAGCTGTTTAATCTCATATCCTGAAAATTGCAAAAGCCGTCCCTCGGGGAAGAAATACTCTTGTTACCAAAAGTAACAGATGTTTAAAGTATTTTAATATATTTTGACATAATATATAATAGTTTTTATTTCTCTAGTGTGCAAACTTGACTTTTTTCCAAAATGTACAAAGTTACCTGTACAAACAATTTAAAAAAAGTATAATTATCGTTGTTAATGTATGTTTTGTAGTTTAAACGGATAAACAGATCTATATTATCATATTATTTCTTACATCCTGCCTATTACATTTATATATTAATATAACAAACAATGTATTTGTTGATTAGAATTTGTGTTAATCTGAATCCATAAGTTAACAAATATAATCAATTATAAATAAGTACAATATTTGAAGTAGCTGAAAACCCCAGGTCCGGGTCCTCATGTGGGCTTCAGGCCGGGACGTCTCCCACGTGGCTGAATCAGCTCCATCCCGATCTGCGACACACTAAACTGTGTCGGTATCGTCCACATCTGGGAGGTAACATCTGTCCTCAGCGGGGAAAAAAGCTCTGATCGGGGGGATTCGGAGCATATATTTCCATCAGCGGTTGAATTGCATAAAGATCATTATCATGAATGGTTGTGTTTGTCCTCCAGATATTCCCTTAAACCTGAAGCTGTTGTATTCGACGCTCGGAGAGAAGAGAGGAAGCTGCTTTGTAATAATCCACATCAGCAGCCGCCATGAAACAAGACCTGTCATTTGAAAGCGGTCCGCTCTTTCATCTCCTCCCTTTTTGCTGCTGTTGACAGTTCAATCCTCCATCCGGAGGTATTTTTAGTGTATCATTAGACAAGGAGGAGAGAAAGGGCGAGCGATCCATCAGCTGATTATTTCGACTTCGTTAGTGTGTCATTTCTAGCCGGCCGACCTGCATGCTCTCGGGGCTGTCTGTTGGATTTGCAGTAATGGTTGGTTGGGGGACTGAAATTGAATTTCTTTTTTTTGTTTTAAACCTAATTTAGCCCAGTTTTATGTTTTCCCTTCCCCTGGCTGTCTCCACCTATCCGTCAATTCCCTGCAGACGGACTGAATATAACCTGGAGAACCTGGAGATCATATATTGGTTATTTTTACCGGGAAAAATTGCTTCCTCATGTCTTTGCCAACAGCGTTAACTTGTATTATTGTTACACTTTTATTAGCTGATCCTCACGGTGGTTCCTCCCTGTCTGCACGGTCAGTGGATCCTGATTCTGAAGCTCGATTTGGCCCCAAAACCTGTGTTTTATTTTGGTAGTTTAATAACATTGTACTCAGTGAGTTACTTGCTGAGATCTAAGTATACAAAAATATCATTTTATTTGAAATCGGAGAAAGAAAGAAACAATCATGTAGTTTTTAGGGGCAAAATCTGGCAAGACTTTAATTTAAGAAAAAAGAAATGGTAGCACTATAATAACTACACACTATTTAGCATTAATAAAGCATGAGCAAACACTTAATTAATCATTAATAAAGCACATGTTAACATAGTCCCTAAACATTAGTGCATATCTAAATCATATATATATATAAATAAATGCATGAATAAATTATATTTAAATATATGTATGTATAATTTACTAACACTATAAATTATATTATTAATCATCTATAAGTCCTTAATACTTAATTTACAAATGTGGAATCCATCATTTATAAAGTATGAAAACCCAATCATGAAATGCATAATAGTCAAGCTTATTAATCAAGAATAAAACATGTATCACTGTGTTTATGAATTGCATACTAATGAGTTACTAATGAGTGCTCATGTTGGAACAATGCTTTATAAATGATAAATTAAGTGTTTAATTATGCTTTACTACTAAATAGTGTGTAGTTATTATAAAGTGCTAGCTAATAAAATGTACATTATCAATAAAGTGAGGTTGTTACAGTGTTGAGGACAGAGAAATCTGCATATTGTTATTATAACGAGCATTAACAATAACCTAAAGAGGTGATAGTGAGTCACAGCAGGTACTGAAGGTTCAGCTCTGTGTCCTGTTTGATAATGTGTTCGTCTTATTTAATCCAAAATGTTAAATTTTAAATTTTGTTTCGGGCTATCGAAATCCTCTCTTTTTACTGCAGGTCTGTTTAAAGGGACTTGAACATATGACTGAAGGGTCCCATGCCACACAGGCAGATCCATGTGCTCAAACAGTGGTTTATGAGGTAGCCACTGATTTGTCCCAGCAAGATGAATATAATGATATAAGGCTGCTCGTGTAAGTGCTTTGCTGCAGCTGCCAGCTGGCCACCAACAGAGAGCCGTGTGTTCAGAGTCACGGGGCGTTCAGGTGATTCACTGACCACGCAATGCCAGTTGTTTTACCTCCATAATTAAATAGTGCATGGATCATTTTCATAAATTAATCTGGCTTGTTTGCAAACTGTCTGACTGATTCTGAGATCTCCGTCATTAACTTGAGGGTGCGGTGTTTCCGTAGCCGGTAGAATGCAAAGACAAAGCAACCCAAATGCATTCTGGGATGCATCTGCATAAACACTTCACCCTTACACTTATTCTGATAATTGCACACGGCCCATATCTCACACATGCATGTTTTTTTGTTTCACCCTTCCATTCGTTCAACTTTATTTGATGTGGACATCACAGCGGCATTAGAGTTGTAACATACAATTATGCACAAAAACTAGATGCACTGTGTTTTGTGTTTGTAGCGAAATGCTAATTTGCAACACCTGTCCACAGGAGTTTTTTTTAAAGGAAAAGAAATAAATACAATAAAATATATTAAAAAAAAAAAAAAAACAGAGCAAGAAGATACATTAATAAATACACGTGTAGATACATTAATAACTACACATATAGATACATTAATAACTACACGTATAGATACATTAATAAATACATATATATACACATATAGATACAATGCTGCTTAACCATGATCTGTCTGAAAGGAATCACCATCATTCTCACGCCACCAAGGTGAAGCCGGCCCTGTGGGACACCGTGCCGGCGCTCCGAGCAGCTGTTTTACCATTTTAATGGCCACGTTCCCTTTTGTTTGCCCCTCCAGGAAGCCTCTTGTCTCGTTGATGTTTGTTAAATACGGTGAAGGGGGAGCCATCTGTAAAGATGACCGATCGTGGGACTGCCTCAAAATGAGGGGCTTGTGAATGTCATTTAGATAAGAGTGAAGTCGAGTGATGTTTGTTTTGTCAGCGCGTGTGTGTGTGTGTGTGTGTGTGTGTGTGTGTGTGTGTGTGTGTGTGTGTGTGTGTGTGTGTGTGTGTGTGTGCGAATATGTCGGCATTACCTTGTTCCTGAATGATGCACAACCTCTTCTCAACCTCATCTCTAATGTGTATGTAAAGCAGTCACTTTGGAGACGATTAGCCAGGAGTCTCGCTCCCTTATTGACTTTTCATAGCTCTGCTCCTGTGACACCACATGAGTAATGATGTGAATGCTGTTTGTTAATGGAGTTCTGCGGTTGATCTTTTTCTTACCAATGAGACGCGGCCAATTAGCCCGCGCACTCTTTTAGTGTCGGAGACAATCAGCTTTTGTAAAGCGGCGGTAGTGTTACGTGAAGCGGCAGGTGCATGCGGCCCCCGTTTGGAGATGGCCCTTTTCGATATGCCCAGTTTGGAGATGGCCCGTTTGGAGATGGCCCGTTTGGAGATGGCCCGTTTGGAGATGGCCCGTTTGGAGATGGCCCGTTTGGAGATGGCCCGTTTGGAGATGGCCCAGATCTGCTGGCGTGGATCGTGGTTGTCTGGGTCGTGGTCCATGCCTACTACTCATTACATGAATAATTTCTGTGATATTCTTTGAATGTGCTGTAGGTCTGTTATGTTGATTCTGGTCACATGACATCTATTCTATAGGGATCCTCCTCTGTTGCTCTCCTGAAGGTTTCTTCCCTTTTTTTATCCTGTAAAAGGGTTTTCACTATTTTTTGGGGGAGTTTTTCCTGATGGATGGATGTATACTTTATTTATCCCCAAGGGGAAATGTGTTGGTCACAGTAGCAGACACAAAATAAAATAACAGGAAATAAATAACAAAACAAAACAAAAACTCAATATATACACAGAACAGCAGAGTGTGTTAATTTAGGAATTAAGTGTTAACAATAAAGAAAGTGCAAAAAAGCAAAGTATATGTAGTGAGTGAGGTGTATACAGCGCCTAAGCGGGGTGTCCTCGCACAAACTCCCACTTTGTCGTCGCTTTTCGAGCAGCAGTGGTGCGACGACGAGCCCTTTGATGGAATCAAGCTGTCACAATACACCGACGGTGTTCAGTGTTTTAATTCCCAGGGAGGAGGCAGAAGAAGGCCTCTGATGCAGAGCTTAAGAACGGGAAGCAGATGTTTGAATAGTGCGTCTGCTTCCTGGTGTCTTGTGGCAGATTCAGCGACACCTGAAGAGTTGAATGTCATCTTTGATCCAAGTTTTGAGAAACCCAAACTGGAAAACAGCTATTTCAGTCGTGTTTTGGTCTGACATAAGAATCTCGCCAAAATTAGAATACTTCCTTCTCCCAGCGACACAGAGGAAATGACACTTACTTATTATGAGTCTCCTCCTCATTGTTGTATTGTGTTGCTTCCTTTCATAAAGAAGCAATGGCTCCGCTCCACATGGTGCAGAATCTTTCAATCACAACTTCAATACTTCACTCGCTTCGGCATCTCAGCTCTAGATTTTACTGCCGAAAACTTCTTAAAGGGCCGGTGTGTCGAAAACATGCCGATCCATCAAAGGATATGTAGATATAAATAGCTCATTCCAAGGTCACTAAAACGTGTTTTTAGGTAGATTACACACTAAAGAAAGTGTACTTATTAAGGTTATATTCCATGTATGCCTATACATCACACTAAATGCTTTACACTGGCTCTTTAAACCAGATCAGACCAGTTTAGACCAGTTTAGACCATGTGAAAGCATGTTTTATAGTTCTAACAATAAACTGTTTAGACCAGATTAGACCAGATTAGACCAGTTTAAACCAGTTTAGACCAGTCCAGGCATGTTCAGGCCATTTTAGACCATAGGAAAGCTTGTTTTAAAGTTAAATCAACAGTTTCAACCAGTTTGGACCAGTTTAGCCCATATGAAAGCATGTTTTAAAGCTCGACCAGTTTAAGAGCCAGAGCTCAGTCTCAAGAACTCAGACAGGTCTCTGCAGTCGGAGGGTCAAGGGGCCAAACAGAAAACGTGACTTCGCTGGCAATGCTGCAAGGTTTTGAACTGGCCTGTCTGCAGGTCTTCAACTGGCCATAATTTAAATTACCAGCTTGTTATTTCCCAAAGCTCCATTGCTAACAGAGCATTGTCTGCACGCTTTGAATTCCAGGACTTTATCTGCAAACTATAACCAATTAAGGTCATTCTGTTAGTTGGCATTTATGGTGTTTACTGCAGAATAATACACTTTTAATTGTATTGTCTGCCGACTAGTTCTTTCATCTCTTAGAGCAGCAGTCGTAGGGTTTCTCCAGCCTGCCAGTTCAGTCCCACAGTAACAAGCCAACCTGCCTAAAAAGCTTCAACTGTGCTGTCTGTTTCTCCCCGCAGAGACAGAGATGGTGTTAATTAACAACAACACACACACACACACACACTTAAACAGACTGCTTGCACACAAAGGGGTAGCCATGTTTTGCCCTCCTTACAGCTGCTGCAAATAGTGCACAATGTGTTATTCTCAGTCCTTGTTTGTGATAAACTTGTGGATTCCCACTTCTATTAGCGGAGGCGTCTGTGTTGTTCAGGCGTTAAACGCATGATGTCCTATTTCTGCAGACAGACGCATCTCTACCGCGGCTGCATATCCAGTAAGTGTGTCTGCAATCCACATCCCTGTAATCCGACTGCACATGGCATTCACATCGCAGCCGTGAAATGGACTTACAATCCTTTGAATTCACTTTAGCGGTCTTATCGCTGAGCATTCCTAGCTTAGCTGTGTTTGTGTAACGCAGCAGAAAGCCGGTGAGCATCCCTGCACAGCGAGAGGCCGCCGGATCGTTTAGCTCCAGCGATTCTGCAAACAAATCCATGTGTTTATTTTTAAAGGAATCCACATGGTTTAGGAATAATCTTTCATATATTTGTGTTTTTTTATTGAGCCAAAGATCAAACGTTCAGCACACCGTTGCGGTCAACGCTCATTTCCATTTGCAAGAGTGAACCGCACTCGTTTGCATTCACGGATATGAAACTTATAATATAGAAGATGCAGGACTGCATATATTGAGAACATTACCAAAACACTAGAAAGGTGAGTGAGGAGTCAGCTGTCAATGGCGGCATACAAACAGCAATCAGAGGCATTTTGAGGAAAGTGTGAATCACCGTAACCACACGAGGTCCTCCAGCATGCATCTATACTTGGCCACCCAAAATATAATGCGTGATCAGCCGTGGACAGACGCAGAGATGCACACATGCCGTCGATCGCTTGATCCTCTTGGTTGAGATGCACCAAAAAGACAATCAAATAAAGGGAGATTAAAGAGCTTTATTCAATTCAATTTAAACTAACTTCACTCTACATCTAGGAATGGGAACATATCGGCTCGTCTCTCACTCACCAGCTCGTTAGATAAATGATGATCATGAGATGTGATGTGAGGCAACGTCACATCACAGTGTGGGAGTCTGACCTGTAAGATATGTCTTTCCAAATGTTTCATATACACTGGTGAGATTATGCAGCAACACCTTGCACCTTGCTTTCCATTTGTTCGGGAATTATGAATGAAAATCACTCAAAGGTAATTTTTCCAATTTTACATAATTTTTTTAATTCACCTTTTTAAAGCACTTGCATATGAGATACATACCCATGTGTTACATCAAAAATTGCAGAACACTATCAGCTCTCTATATAATGAGGCACCATTGTCCTAAGGCACAAGTGTAAAGAGCTAATATGGCCCTAAAGCTGAAGAATTGAAGCTCGATTTTTGAAATTCTTCATATCTCTTGTGAAAACATAACTTTACTCATGTGATCGAACGGTTCTGGTGTTTAAAATTGGTTTACCAAAGGTCTTAGATTCACAAAAGCAGTGGAATATGTGAATATAAAGGTAGATACATGTAAATAAATGTCTAATACCACATTTTTTAAGAGCCTGATCACTGGTGTGATGTTCAATGTCGTGGTTATTGTAGTTTTGTGGGCACTAGCTTCCCTACAATGAAGCACATTATCTCCACTAAAGAAAGGACGGAGCAAGAGCAAAGCGGACCACGGCCGGTGAATCAAGTCGCTAAGGAGGTTGTGGATTTACGAGGAGAATATGATCAGCTGGCAGACGCTGATGAAATGGCAGTGAGTCACATCAACGATGACACAATGACTTAAGGATTAATCGCAAATTGAGGTTGCGGGTTATAAAAGAGAGCACATGGTTTGATGGAGTTCTCTGGGAACACGGAGTGGGATGAGCAAGGTGAGCTTCTGAGGACTTAATGTTGAGCAAATGATCTACTCAACTGCCTCCCGGGGTAATAGACTCATCGGGTGATGGGCTGGGACAGGAGCGCTTCAATCTTGGGGTCGTGACTCATTTTCAGCTCGATCTTATTGTGGTAATGCGGCCGTCAGATGAATGAACTCATCTTTCTGGCTCGTGAACCACGGGGCCCTGCGTATAGATCCACGATGGTATCATGGCGTGTTTAGAAGTTATTGTTTTTTAATGCTTTTGCTGACTAATTATTGTGGCATCACTGTGCAGCTGTTCTTGCTCTGCCTGTCATGGCTGGATAATGGACCTCCACAGCAACCTGTCGCCCGGGGCCTCGGGGGACTTATCGCCCGCTGTTCCCCCGCTCCCTGCGAGGAGGGACCCGGTTCTGTCAGCAACCCACCCGACCCGTCTGGAGACCCGGACCCCGACTCAGATACCGGGCTCTGCGGGTCTGACTTTGTTTTAATCATCGCGTTTCGCATCTTTCCAACAAATGCGTTCATAATTGGATGGTTTACACGAGCACAACATTGTTTTCACTAACAAAGACCACGCCGACAACGATGTGAGTTCACGGAGATGGAAAGAGAGAGTCGGGTTAAGGAACCGGACCGGGGTCGAGGGATGAAGGGATGACTGTAGGGAAGAGGGGGTCGTGAAGAGAGGGTTAGAGGGGAGCGATGAGGGGCTGGAGGGGCCGGCGGCGGTGGAGACTCGTGAGTGGGGGCCGTCTCTTCTGAAGCTCTGTGCAGAGTCCCACGTGGATCCACTAGACCTGTGGATAGGAAGACAAGAACGGGGTTGGGGGAACCAAGTCGAAGGAGGATCGGCTGGTTTCTGGGCGTGATCTTCACTCCCGGACTATGTTTTATAAAACACCATTGAGAGCCCAACATTCTTCCTAGATACAGCCTTTAATTCTGTTCTCAAAGTGCACCAGATTGATGCATTTATCTTCTAAAATCTACCCGAAAGGGAGCGAGGCCCCTCGGACCTCTAGAGGGTCTCAAACTCGTGCCCAAGGACCTCACAGGACCATCATCCAGCCCTGGCTCGTGTGACTGTGGCTGGCACTCTGCGTTGTTTACGCCAGCTCAAGTGGCAATAAATCATCTTGGTGTCTGTTGTCCTATACTTGAATTCCAAGGAGGCAATATAAAAAAAAAAAGAAAAATGGTTTCAAAGCAGACGCACGCTGACCTTTGTGCAGAGGATCGTATCTGCAAATTCTGTCTCTGTATATATTGTGCTCTGCAGAATTGAAAGGTTTCGGTGGCGGTCTTTTTACTCTAGGAGGGCAGAACATCAAAGATAGTGCATCATCTCTATTAAACAGGTATTCTGATTTTGAAGCTGGATATTTCCAGGAGCCTGATGCTGAGGGGGCCATCCTTTGAACATAGTGCAAGTATGATGCAGGTATGTCAAAGGTTTGCTCTTTCAGGATCAGAATTTAGCTCGGACGCCTGGTGCCTCAAGGCATGGAGCGTCTAAATAAACCAAATAATGAGCTCGAGAAAAACATGATCTATATTTGAGAAGGGAAGCAGCGCCGAACAGCCATGGATCTGCAACGCGCCGTGTTTTTCAACCTTAATGGTGAACTCAATGAACCAGCAGCCGCATGCTGATTGGCCGTCCTGATCAACATAAATAACTTCCACTGTGGACACCGGCCAGCTGCAGGTTGCCGGTTGCCCTGAGTGGGTTCAGAGTTTGTCGGGAGGTTTATACTTGAAACTTTCAGCTCCGCCATTCATCTATTTGCATTCCCATTCATCAAGTTGCTCAAAAAATGTAATTCCAGCGTTGTGGTGTTGGCAGCACACACTTTCAACAACAATCTACGAAGGAAACTAAATTATTGGAAATATATAAGGGGGAGCGTTTTAATTAGAACTCGTATTGATTTTTTGATGAACCTATATTTCACATTAAATCAAAGCCAACGGGGTGGCAAAGATTTAAGACTGTATTACCGCATTGGAGACTTCATTTTATTTAGCCACACAGAGATGCCGTAATTCTTCCCCGGTAGCCTGTAGTGTCGCTTTTATAAGGCCGGTCCTCGTCGAGAGCCTTGAGAACAGACCAATGACCTGTAATCTTGAATTTCAAATGGCAAAGAATTCAAAAAAATGTAAAAACATGAACATGTTGGCTCGTTAATAGCAATATTGCAATATTGGGGTTATTGTTCCAGCTCTCGTTGCCGTGTTGAGATCCGCGTGGAGGCTCTAGATATAAACGAGTCTCGTCCTGTTGAGGACTCTCGTAGTGCTCCTCTGGAGTGTTTTTAACCATCTCAACGGGATCTAAAGACACTCAGGAGAACGGTTGAGTAAGAACGAGAAGACAGTAGAATGAGCAACAGTGTAAAACAGGTACAGTGCAGCAGGAGCTAATTCCCCTTTGAGAAGCTGGAGTGGATTTCCTTGAAGTGGTTGAAGCCTTGAAGCCGATTAGCTTGTCTTTCTGCGCTGATCTGTCAGTCTAATTAAGCCGTCATATTGCACACGAGGCAAAACCACTTGGTTGAAGCATTAATGAGGCCTATTTTACACCGAAGGCATTCGGATACATCATATTTGTAGAAGTGTGTAGTGTTGAATCACAGGGTCAGATCAGGTGGAGGGATAATGTGGTATAATTTAAGTCTAAAAAGATATTAAGAGGTTTAAATGAAAAGTCACCCCTAAAATAACCACTCATTCATCCCCCCCCCCCCCCCCCCCCAGACTGAGGGATTGTTATATACAACTGTAAATCATAGGTTGTTTTATGATTTCTTTTCAAAATAAAAGCTCAAAACTGCTGTATTTGGATGTATTGAACACCATAAGTAATATGCAAGTGAAATATATGATTTGGTACATGAGAAAATTCAAATTGCATTTAAATGGGCCCAAATGGGCCCGAATGGGCCCAAATGGCCCCAATGAGACCTCGCCTAAATGTTCTGGACTAAAACCTCTCTAACTTGGTTCTGCTTCACTTTATCAAAGTCAACCTTTGCAGAGAGAATGTTCACATATTGTGTTATGATTTGGGAGGTTTAGACCTTACATATGCATCATATTGTGTTATGATTTGGGAGGTTTAGACCTCACAGTTGCATCATTCCAAATAAATAATTATCCTGAAGGTGCTTTTTTCTAGGCGGACCTGAAACTTTTTCATTTTTGCTATGTGTCATCTTCATTTACTCTTAACCAGTAACATATAGACTGATATTTACACATCTGAACACAATCTCACATGTGTAGTTTTATTATAACACCAGAATTATGCAAATAGCCTGAGTGGTTCCCCAGAGATTCACCCTTTTTAGTTTGGGTATGCAAGTTTCGACTAGAAATAGGTTTTGAATTAAACACCCTTTAAATTAAGGCAACCCTTTAGAGCTAAACTTATTTTTCCCACCCTCATTTTTCTCCCATAAAGGAGTTCAAATTATTGCTAAAGCTGATAGCATACCACACCTAGAATGCATGGAATAAAACAAATCATAATATCTCCGGTTCTGGTGCATCGAGTTAGGCTTAAACTTATTTTTCAAACTTTTTACCAAAAAGTAAGCCACATCTCACCGTTGAGACCATCACACCTGCCTGCATAGCTCGAGGATACGTACACCGAGATCTGCTTTTCTACGCTGTCAATGTTGTTGTTGTTTCTTGAGAAACTTGTGGTGGAAAAAGTATTTAATAATACAGAGTGAGTCCTGAAATGAGGAACATTGAGACCAGAAAAAAAAGTGTCTTTGGAGTGTTGATTCCCTGCACAGAGAAGGTTCAATCATCATGCAGTCTGAAGGAGGAAGAGCACAGTGTGTAGTGTGGGCTGCTTGAGAACAAAGGGTCTAGGATGAGTCATCATCAAGTCATCGGTACTACAGTGTCTGACCCCCATCCAGCCCCTTCCTCTCATCTAAACTGAGGATATGATCAATGCACACAAGCATCAGTCACAGTGGAAAAGTACAAGCATGGGGGAATGTTCCATCCCAAACTATATTCATCATAACACAGCCTTTGTCAGTGTCTGACTTTGCTGTAATGAAGTTGCCGTGTTTCCAGATCTAAAGGATAAGAGCAGTCTTATAATTTACCAAAACAATGCCCAGAACTATGAAAAATAGACTTATATTGTAATAAACAAGAATTAATCTATAAAAGTGTACGTTTCATAAATAAAAGGCTGGTCCAAAGAAAAAGAAAAGTCCATGAAGTTGATACATACATTTTGTCTCTCTTTCTTTGTCTCATTCAAGTGTGTCTCCTCATATCTCTGCCTCCCTCTCTCCCTCTCTTCCTCCCTCTCTTCCCTCTTCTCTGCCTCCCTCTCTCCCTCTCTCCCTCTCTTCCTCCCTCTCTTCCCTCTTCTCTGCCTCCCTCTCTCCCTCTCTTCCTCCCTCTCTCCCTCGTCTCTGCCTCCCTGGAGTGAGGCTGGATAGGGCTGTGCCCAGGGCAGGAGGCTGTATTAATAAGACATACTGCCGTGGAAAGGTATAGATCAGAGCAGGAAACAGCGCCCTGGGCTAATGCACAGCGAGTTAAAGTAGAGGGGAAAGAAAAAGAGAGAGCGCTAGAAAGAGATAGATTGAAGGGAAGACATAATGCCTTGGGTACTGTGAAAGGATAGATGGCTCTCGGTTCTTTGAAAGAGCAGAAAACAAAGAGTTGGAGAGGTGAAGGAGGGATGATGAGGTCTAAAATGATGAACTCAGCAGGAGGGCGTAGAAGGGGGCAGCGGTGGGAAGGATTCCTGAGATCTGAGGCATATCGGAGGTGTCTTGGGGCGTGTGGATAAAGGAGATCAGCGATTCGGTGAGGACCGAAGATGGAGAAAGAGGTTCCTTAAAGAGATGCAGTTAAAATTCAAGCCTGGCTATAAAAACCGAGCGAGTCACGAAGCGAAATAAAGTCCAGTCAATCCTTTTCGACCACGGATTTGTCACCATCGCTCCTTTCTTTTTACGCATTCAAGCCCCGTCGTCCGCCATTACCATTTCATATGTGAGAGTAGATTGTTTACCACGATGCCAAACAGAGTCAAACTAAGATAATGGAGCAGAAAGTAGGCAATCTTGTATTTATCCCCAACATTCCCACGGAGGAGTCCATTTGATACCCTTGTTGGTATGCCGATGGTTAACCAGCAGACAATAGCTCTTGAGGGGGCGTTGGGCTTTGCCAGTTGAAGATGTCTTGCACGTTCTGAATGAAAGCCGTTGTGATGGTAATTTTGTCACCTCTAATGGTCAATTAGATATGCTAGCAGATAGAAAGCACTCTGCATAACAATCTCTGGCTTCTAATTACCTCCCCAAATGGAGTGGTGGCTCGGGCACCTATGGATCACTAAAGCAGTAAGACAGAGGAGCACATGAGACTGAAGGTGAAAGGGGGCAGTGGCAGTATTCAACTTATCCTGATAAAAAAAGCCTGATGGATGAGAAGCTGTATGAACTTTCATACGTCTTTGAAGTTTTCCTCCAGTGGACCTGAACCCGCTGTGTTTGTGTGCTGAGGCTTTTGTATTCAGGCGTGGATCGGCCAGATTGTGCGGTTTACCTTCGGGCAAAGGACTATACATTCATATTAAAGGCCTTCCTCAAGCCCCTTCCTATTCTAAATAACCCGTTGTCTCAACTCGGTTAACACCATCACTTGGTCAGTGGACCACTCCAATGGAAACCCATCAGTGAGAGAGACTGTGTTGGTCAGACAGGTCAAACCAACACAAGAGATCTGAAACCACAACGCCGACGTATTTCATCCCCGACCACCATTCTCCCCTTAGCCTTTAAGCCTCCTTCACTGATTCTGTTCAGGGAGTATTGCTGAGTCTCTGTGTGAGAGGAGGATGCTGTTGATACCCTAAGCAAGTAATAAGTAAGAACTAAGTAAACCTACGTTGGAAGTTTATTTTGAAAAATATACTATGCATGGTCCCTGTTTTGTCCAGAACTAATGCTTAAGGGGTTCGAGAGCGGCATCGTAGGAAGCATAGGCACGCTGAGCAAGCAACGATATCCAATGAGTTGGATGTCTTGCATTATTTTTATATATCGATAACTTACTGTATCTGCAGCAGACTTGATAGGGTTATAGATCATAACCAAACATTAGCTTTTTTTCCCTCATTGCATCAAAAATGGTTCAATGTATTGGTTCTAATGCGCTTGAACAGTTTTTGAACATATTAAGTAAATTACCTATTACTGATATGAACATATGCAATTTAAAATGAGCAGATCTGTACATCTCAGTAACTAAAATACTCTCTTGAAAACAAACTGAAATGTCGATCCCACAACTTTAATCAAAGTCCTGTTACTGGTTTCGCTTGACTTGAGGAGCGCTTGATTTGAAAGACCTTCACACATAATAAGGCTGTATTATTGCAACCGATAAAGTTTGATGCATTGCTGAAGCCACGATTATGATCATAATCATTATACAAGTAACTGCTCAGCCCTGCTTCTATATTTGAATCCACCAAGCATGCCACCTGGTGACCCATTCTTTTTTTTTATTGCACTTTTTGGGTAGCTGATTAATTAATAAAACCCTCCAACGAGCCTAATGTAATGCGCCTGTTGTATAACAGGGGTGATAAATAGAAGCCGCCACTATAATTTAATTATGTCGTCAATGCTTAACAATAATAACTTTGATGATCTGCTTTTTCTATCAAGCATGCAAGTATTTAACATTTCCCGAAGGGTTAATTCATTGTTTTGAAAGCAGACTTTTTTTTATTTCGAGCACCACCACTTGCACAGAATACGTTTGCAGGAAACAGACGTTTTGGATATCAGTGATATTTTGTTCTCTCCATCTGATGTCACTGCTGTACGTTCTTTTGTTCTCCATTTTTTGGGATTTCTACGTAAGGAGATTGATTATTTATCTCTTGTGTGTGACGTTAAAATGAGCATATCTGCCCATTTGTCCGAATTTTAGCTTATTGGTTCTTTTAATGCTTTTCTCTGCAATGATTTTGTCTTATTTTGAAAGAGCAGTATACTTATATAATGTTTGTGTAATTATGGTAAACTCGTTGAATTTCCACAAACTTAAATGCGCTATTACGCGACACATTAAGCGACATTGAGAAGTCAAACGCTCTTCTTCTCTCCCTTTCCTTGCAGGCAATGAGCTGCTGTACCGAAGTCGAGACGGCGACGTCGTCAAGTTCAACGTGGACACCGACGAAAAGACCGTCTTGGTGCACAACAAGAAGTTTGTAAGTCATCTTCTCTTCCTCACAATCACAGGACTAAAGAACTGACCACGAATTAGATTAAAACTAGTGTCAGCAAATCAAAGCACCCAGAGCTCTTTTTTTTTATTACAAAGCTTAATCAAATGATCCACTGTTGCTGTGGAATATAGTTAAAACTTAGGGCGTGGGCATGTGGGGGTGACGGCGAGATGGAAATGGAGATGTAGCGTCGGCCCATGGTGACGACACACAACATTATGTCCGCCGTCAAATTGCCGAGCCCTATTGCGAAGATTAATGCAACTCTCATTGGCATCAGGAGCCGAGCAATCCGTCAAACGCAGTCATTTAAGGACTAGTTTAATGAAAAAATACCACGCATGGTTAAAGGTCTCATCTTTTTTTATTCTTTCCTCTTCTTACATCTGCCTCTGCCTCTCAGGAAATGTACAAAGCCAGCAAGTACGAGGTGTCTCCCGACATGAAGCATGTGCTGCTGGCCTACAACGTTGCACCGGTGAGCTTCTCATTTGTTTGCTTGTTTTTTGAATTAGCAAAACTGACAGCCAAATATGTCAGCCGCCTCCACCGATGGGAAGAGGGGGAGTGGGGTGCGTGCTCATATGAGGCATCAAAGGCAGGGGAGAAAGGAGGGTGGGTGGGTGGGGGGGGGAAGTAATCATGGCGGGTTGCGAAGGCCCGTCGCACACCGCTGCCTGTCAGCGATTGCGGCGGGTTGCCGGCACAGCCGAGCGGAGCTGTGGCGAAGGAGGGGGGGGCACAAACAAACCCCGCCCAAAACGAGGGGCTCGCAGGGGAGGGAGACGGGGGAGACGGGAGGAACAGGAAGTGTCGCCGGGGGATTTGTCATTTCTCGGCGATCGTGAATAAAGTGGCCACCCTGGCATGCACCAAAGCCTCTGGGCTGCTCGTGCATCACACGTGAGCAGATCAGATGTGTTGAATGTGTTGAAAGATGTCGGGGGAGGTGGTACCTTTGCGTTATTGTCGCACGAACAGAACGTATTACGACGCACTGGAGACGCCTCGGCTTTTGTTTGCGTTTATTATTCCATCCAAGCCGCCCGTCAGCTTGATAGACGGCCGTCGCCGCTGCTAGTCGCTCAGCGTGGAGCAGCTCGTCTCCGTGACTCGGGGGAGCTGATGATAAAACAGCGTCTGCACACCGACACAAACAAAACGTCCATTCGAGTGTGAATGTGTCAGGAAATGTTCATAAATACTTAAGATTTCAAAGATGAAGGTTGAGATGTAGCAGCTTCCAATTAAATAGAAGAATGACAAATATGGTGACGGGGAGAGCGTGATTGAGGAGAAACTTTACAGCAGGGCGGGAAAAAGTGGTGCTCAAGTGTGGAGGAGCTCTCATGTGAAGCCACGCCCAGCAGTGATGTCACGGTGTGATGTCACGCCCGAGACCTGCCTCATTGCAGCAAGGTCACCACTAGAGGTCATTTCAAAGGGCGTGTTAAGCTTTTTTTTTTACGTATTATGGACGATGTCTGTGTTCTAGATTTCAGAGCTAGAGATGTTGAAAGCTTTTTTATTGTTTGTTTCATTTTTGTCAACTTCTAACATTGTTTTTCTCATTGTGCAAACTTAATTTTTCATAGGACATTCACATTGATTTTTACAACAAAAAAATAATAATAGGTTGATTGCACTCTGCATATGCATTCTTCTCTTTTAGTATAAGTCATTGTTAGTTGTGCTTAGTTTGGAAATAACTTGAATGATAAGTTTTGATTGTATATATATTTTTGTTTTTGTTTTCTTTGATGTCAAATTACTGGTTTTGTAAACAGGTTATCTGACTTTAAAGACAAAAATCTGAGAGAGAGACTTATTTCATTTTAACCACATAAAAAACAAGTTTGCTTGTATGCTTGTATTTATTATATATTTTTATATAATCTGGATGTCAAGGTGAAACCTGTTTTCCTGTGAAGATGTCTGACGTCCATCCTTCCCGCTCCCTGTTCTTTCAGGTGTACCAGTATTCTTACACGGCCTTCTACATCATCTGCAGCCTGGATACTCCGTAAGTGTTTCTGACCTCGATCACACCTGTGTGAACAACTCCTCTACCTCAAAGCAGCCTGCAGCATCAGCTGTGAGGTGAAAGGGTTAATCAGTAATGTGTGACCTCTAATGTTCGAACGCAGCGTGCGTTACTGGAGCGTAACCTCTCTGATCTTCGTTCCTCTGGGTTAAAAAACACGGGAAAAAGTAGCGTGAAATGTTCACCCTCACTCCTGAGAGTGACAGACACAATCATGACGCACGTTTTCCGGAAGCCGGAAACTTGTAGCGCTTAATCAGCCGCCAATTATTATTATTATTATATATATAATTATATATATAATATATATGGGGCGACTGTGGCTCAGTGGTTAGCAAACCCCGGCTCAGCCAGTCCGTGTCGTTGTGTCCTTGAGCAAGACACTTAACCCTAATTGCTCACCGTTGCTGTGTCTACGGTCTACTGTATATCATGTAAGTCGCTTTGGATAAATGAAATGTAATGTAATGTAATGATTTTACCTTTTATTTACCTTTGTAAAATGACACCCACACCTGTGCACACAGTGTTGCAGCACCGCTCACACTCAAGTCCATTTGAGTGCTGCCACCTGGTGGTGATGTGCGGAAATCAAATCAGAAAACACCTGAGCTAATGACCTCATTCATCCTCGGTTTCAGACAAAGACGTAGATGCAGCTCTTCCCACATTAAGGAGCGCCGTGTGTCCGTGGATACTCTTAAACCTTCGTTCTCCGATCCTCTGCTCCGGCTCCTCTCCTGCAGCGGCGCTGGGATGCATGTGTCCACACGTCTGTCTGATTGCATTGTGTCCTCTGTCTGTGCACCCCAGGGCGACGTGGAACTTGAACCCTCCAGAGGTCAGGAATGCTCAGCTGCAGTACGCCGGCTGGGGACCCCAAGACCAGCAACTGGTAAGAAGACCCCCGTCTCCTGTCTGCCTGCTGATCAGTGATGGGTTCAAAGTCAAGATCCACACTGTCTGTGTTGTGTAGCAAGTAGCTGCTGAAACTTGTCTTTTAATGTCGCTGTGACAAGGTTCTGTCCCGGGATGCTTCTAACCGCGCCGCCCACAGATCGAGACACACGTCGCGGTGACAGTTTCAAGGCTTTTATTGTTGTGCACATACAGGAGCCAGGCTTCCTCAGATCTCCGCACCGCCCCCCTCGCGGCCGCTACTGCCAGGGTTTAAAAACCCTCACACACACACGCCCACACACACACACATACACTCATCAGCTGCAGGTGCGGCTCATTCCTGCCAATTGCCCGCACCTGTTCCCTGAGCCGCCCTTCGCTCTCCCTCCTCCGCAGCCGCGCTAAACCACGCCCCTGCCCCACAGTCGCTTTGTCAAGTTAATGGAAGATATACTAAATCCTATTTAGTATATCTTCTAGAGTGATGAAGGGGGAGAAAGTACTTGTTTCCTATGTTTAAACCTGCATTAGAGGATCTTAATTAAATCAAAACAATAAGCATAAAATAAGCTAAAACACTGCAGAGACCGACTCCGTTTACATACATGCATTTAATGCATTGTTAATATATAGATATTTAAATGCAGTTGATTAGAGCAGCTTTGAGGTAATCCTGTGCAAATGCCAACGCCGGTTTTAATCCGAACGTGGAGCCTTTGACGGATGCGGCCCGTGAAGGTGGGTCAAGCCCGTAAAACAAAGCTAATGGTGCATTCAAGTGCCCCTTGTCAAATCACCAAGTCAGATATTTCAGGAAATTAACCTTAAACGGCTGAGTAAACACAAGTGGAGGGAAGGAACGAGTCCCAGCGTACCTGAGGTTACGGTCGGCGTCGTGACATTTCACTTACGCACAGGGAATCCGTTTAATGGGAAATGTCATCTGTAACTTTTATCCGTGTGTGTGTAACACCCTCTGATTCATGGGACGGCCGGGCTGAGAGTTAGAGCCCGGCTTCCATCATTTGCATCCTCCAGTGACGTATTCATTGGACAGATTTTTGATGACCCCCGGAACTCAGAAACATGACCACATGTTTACGCCTTTTAAAAAGCGGACCTCCATCACATAGTTCAGTGTTTTTCAACCTTTTTTGAGCCGAGGCACATTTTTACAATAAAAAGATCCAACAACCCAAAAAGTTACAAAATGTCACATTTGAACACTTTAATTCATTCTGTGCAATATCTTGTATATTCAAGTAATCTTCTGTATATTCAATATTCTTCTACTGTTTATTTATATTACTTGTTTTTTGAGCAATGCTGCTGTAATCCTGTAATTTCCCCACTGCGGATTATCTTATTTTATCTTATCTTATCTTATTATAGCATAATACAGCGTATATGGTCGGTAATTATTGTGCTACCTACTGACATGGAAATAGTATTTAATTACTAGGCCAGCCACTATATTGCAGGCTCAGATGCTCAACAATGACAACTAAATAATATTTTTTGGACCAATTAAGTGAAATTAGACATTTTCCCGCGGCACACCTGACGATCTCTCACGGCACAGCGGTTGAAAACCTCTGACATAGACCGACTGACGAGTTCAAACTGAATCATGGGATGCCGAGCGCTGCCGAGGCTTCAAAGGCCTCCACATGTGACGTGGGACGGGCCTTCTTGGGCCATTAAGATGAAATCGCTCCGGACAGCCAACGGGAACGTTCGAGGCTCCGGCCTCCAAACCAGGACTCAGATGACCTCCATTTGAGTCCTTGAAAGCCCTCAAATCGGTTCTCCGAGCTTTCCCAGTAAACACATCTCAAGTTAAATGCCGTTGTTGGACGCAGCGGTCCTTTGCAACTCTTCCGAGATGAGTCATTTCCCACCTCCGTCATCACAGTCGAACTTGTCGGCGCAGTAATGAGCTCCAGTCTGTCGGTTCGCGGGGCCGACGGAGTGAAAGTGATAACATTCTGCAGCACAATGCTATTAATTACCTGTTATCTCCTCCGTGGATTAATTAACACAGTCGCTAGACTGATACAGCCTCAAGTTTCCCACCATTAGTCATGAAGTGGTTTCATCTCCATCAGGCGAATTATGTTAGCATGAAACGGAGCAGCAGCCGCTTTCCCCCGAAGGTTCAGACGTCCTCTGTCGGAGAGGTGGAAGGTGGAAGGAGGCGGAAACCAGCTCAGGTTGTGTGTAGGCCGAGGTGTGTGCGTCCATGTCGAGGTGTGTGCGTCCATGTCGAGGTGTGTGCGTCCGTGTCGAGGTACCCGATGTACGGGAAGCAGCACACCTGCTCTCCTGTTCCCAAACAGTGTGTTTAATTAAACCGTGTGTACTTCCCCATGGAGAATGCTCATCCATGCCCAGATGTACACTCCCCAATACAGATGTCGAGCCACATGTTGAGCAGTCCTTTACGCTAAAATGTCTAGTCTAGAGTATTTCGGTAAATGAGTGGCATCTTAATTATTTTGCAGAGGCGTGAATCTGCACTAAGAAGCCGTTTCTTTGCTGTTTTTCGCCGTTTTTTCACCGTTTTCTGCGAAGGTTTTCATGCTCATACTGGGTTCTCTCCTCAACCACAAGGGCTATTTGAATAATTCCTGTGGTATAATAAATAAAACACTTGTCAGATTAGTTCAGATGTGTATATATCAGAATATGTGTTACTGGTTAAAGGAGGTAGATGTTCAAACACAGAATAAATCAAAAAGAAACCGCAAAAAACGAAAAAAGACGATTTTAAAATGTTGCTGAAACCTTCACGTTTCTTTCAATCTGTTCGGTTTACATTCTCCTACCAAACACCATCCACCATTGTATCGGTGAAGAAGTGAAACACAATGCATTCCCTCGTTGTGCTGCTGAGGTCTCCGTCGCCCGGCGGGCTTCTCGACGTCTGTATAATCTCGTCCAAGCGTTCTCGCTGAGGATGAATGTGGATCCCCGCCATCGTTCCTTCAGAGAACAAGGCCAGGTCTCCTCTCTGTGCTGTGGCCTACATTAGCCGCTATACAGGGACTCCATCTGCTCCAAAGTGGCTCCAAACCACGTGGGCCCCCAGCTCACCGAAATCTATCTGTGACGGATTCTGTGTTACCTTTAAAGAGATCGTTAGTTTGTAGACGAGCGTGTTGTATACGTGATGCTGAGACATGCTGTCTGGGAAACGATGGAAAAGCTAAATTAGCACATGGGATAGATTCCTAGTGTGGAGTTGATCCTGGAAAGAAATGAAAATCAACATTCAGTAATCGTCCACAGCCGTGATATTGGATTTCCTGCTGCACAGCGTGTACATTAAGGCTTTTTCACTGTGAATATTTCTCGGAGAATCATTGACAAACTGATACCACGAGAGCAACCGATTCCCTAATCCTTGAGATCCTGAGCAAACCCTTTCCTGTAATAGCCTGCGATTGATTTGGCGTTACGGTTGTAACATTTTACAATTCCAGCCCCGAGAGCCACCCGCCCTATCACGCTCTCCGTGGGTCCTGATGATCTATTATTCTCTGTAATGAAAGAGTTGACCTTCAGTTATCTTGAAAGCCCTGCAGGTCTGAAGCGGGAAGCATCAAAGTCAGAATCTGGTCCCGAGGTTTTGCCGTCTTCTCAGAAGCTGAAAAGACTTATTTTTCCTCCTTTTCTTTTGTCGAAATCGCTGGTGTCCCTCCAATAATGAAACTATTGCCAAAATGTGCACTCTGGTGTGTGTGTGACAGGTGAGAACGCACAATGCTAACCCTGCTGGTGTGTGTTTGGGTCCCCCGGGTGTGTTTCAGCTGTGATAGCATGACTTCTAACCCTCTCACCTGCCACATGACGCGCCCTCAGGCGTCCTGCTGCCGGTGCTGATGCTAATATTAATAATAATGTAACAGCTCATTCCCGATAACACAATTCCCCGTAGGAAGGCTGTCCGTCGGGGTCACATTTCTATCAGCTGGAAGGATGATAAGCTCTTTCCAGGTCAAAGATGGCGTTCCCAGAATGTGATGCACTTCCTCTCTCTCTTCTCTGGTTCATGCAGATCTTCGTTTTCGAGAACAACATCTACTATCGCTCCAGAGTCGACAACCGCTCCATTCGCCTGGTGTCTTCTGGCAAGGAGGGCGTCATCTTCAACGGGCTCAGCGACTGGCTGTATGAAGGTAAGGCAAGCAGAAGAAAGATGGCGTCCAAGGAGGAGGTCAGCTTGATTTATTTCCCGCAGAGATTTAGTTTGATAGCGTCAGAAAAGTTCCAGGATTTATGCTAAGCTAAGGTTAGCGTCTCCTAGCTTGACTACGTGGGGACATGTGTCCAGTATGCTCACCCAGACAGACATGGCATTAGTTCTTTGTAAGATTTTCCCTCTGGAGATGTGGGATCAGTTATCCCGGCTCTGTCGAGCCGCTGCTCTAAATCTCCCACATAACCCCCTGAAAATGATCTGAGAATCGTCATATGCACGTTGGGTTTTGGATGGATTTAAAAAAACAAGAGCGTGTTAAATATAAGCCTCAGAGGTGTTGGTGAGCGGATTGTTTCCCGTCTTTGTGCTAAGCTAAGTGGCTAAGTTAGCCACTGCTGGCTGGAGCCTTTCATTACCGACAGACATGAGATGATATCGATGCTCTCGTCTAACTCTCAGTATGAGAGTCAATTTCCCAATTCTCCTATGAATATCTTTTGTCCCTCGTTTGGATCAACTTTATATATTAATTCATTTTGATCTTCTCGACCTTCTCCACTTTCACTACACTTAAATCTTTCAAACTTTTATACTTACAGTTTGGCCGCACTTTGCCACAGAGTGATTGTCGCCCCTTGACTCCACTTGAGAACACTTTATGTATTTATTATGTTTAACTTCTTAATCCTAAAACGTTTTTTGGCAAAAATTGCAAAGGTTTTCATACTGGTACTAAAACGGGGCTCTCTCCTCAACCACAGCGGGTCCCAACCTCAAAGTAAGAAACACCAAAGGGTCCACAGCTTGATTTATAAGATACGAAATTCACACAATTCAGGGTTTTTTTCTGACTTTTTGATAAAACTACTCACCAATCGTATATTCAACATGTGAAGACATGGAGACAAAGCTTCTTTTTAAAGTGTCATCAAACTGACGTTCGTCATGATGCTCAATATGTGAAGTGAAGCTCTCTCCTCCCTCTAAATATCCATTACTTTAACGTGAACACTAACGTTGTTGTATGTATGTATCAGCGAGTAATGACTCGAGACCGCCTGATCCCCTGAGGCTCCGCCCACATTAGTATCTGTGCCGCGTCTCATTCGGGTTTCCTTGCAGGTAAATTAAAAGCGGAAATTTTCTGTCAACTGCTCTCCGAAAATGAAAACGTCCCACATGGGTTGACGTCGCACACACTCGGATACAGACGTCGCGATGCCGCGATTCACATCGTCCACGCCGGCTGCTCGCTCTGCTCCGGTGGAGGTGTGTTTTAATAACGGAGCGAGAGGGAGATGGAGGGAGGGGGGGTGGGGGGGGGCGAGCAGATAGATACAGAGAGATAACGGGAACAGAGACATCCCAGAGATGCTGATCACGGAGTTAACACTGTAAAACACCACGTCTGTGTTTGCTGAGGATGCTGTGACTCAGAGGTCATCTGAGGTCACCGACGCCCCCGAGAGGCGACAGTTTTTTTTCTTTTTTTCTTTCATTTCATTTTGTCGGCCCACGGCTCCTCTTGTCTCCGCATTAGCCGGCGCTGACATTTTGAAACCACGTCCATCCTTCAAGAGCAATATCCATTCCCGGGCATTTAAACATTAATCAGAGCGTTATTACAGTGGCGAGTCCCCCCCCCCCCCCTTCACCCCCCTCACCCATCGTATTTATGTGCTGCTGGAGGCCTGGTAATTTACACTCATCATTATTGGGGGATAAATCTGTCACAGAGAGATAAAACACGGGAGCAGATTCATAATGTCGAGATGAAAGAGCAACAGAATTGCATTTAGTTCCCGCCTGCACGCACTTTTACAAATAGATGGCGTGATTGAGATTCTTCCACTCGGTTTTATTATCCGGGGATATCATATAGTTGAGTATTTGGTGCTTATCTTTGCTCTATTGTTTAACTATTCAATTCAAATGAATGAAATATATCAGACGTTGTTTTCAAAAGTATCTTTAAATAATGACTCCAGATTCAGTAATAATGTAGTTGGGTCAAAATCCAGTGATAACAGGCTTAAATCAATTATTCATAATCAAGATTATAATGTTTTTAGAGAGGTGCTGGATGTAATGGACTTGTATTGGGTTGCATTGATGGGCATTTCTATTTTTGTGTCCACCCCATATATATCAATAAGTGTCTGATAAATAATGCTGAAGTTTATTCATGACATCATAAATAATGTCCAGGTGTCCACAACGTTTAGCCAAAATACATCCAAGTAGCCGACGAGGATGAATTGATTATATTTGTTTATCTTGGCTAAAATGCTAAAAGTCACTATAATTTCTATTATTGACAAATCCCTTTTTCTTTCTCTTTTTTTTTAAGCCCATAAGCCTGTAAATAGATTTATTTGGCTTCGGCCCAGCGGTGATGCCAGCCTCTGCGGGCGGAGCTTCGAAGTCGCGCCAGGTTGTGTGTGTGTGTGTTTACATTTGTCAGCGGGGCTGCAGGCCAGTATCTTCCACGCTAATGACTCCGGCTCGGCTCCGGCCGAGGTCACCGCCAAGGTCAAGCCGAGGCTCAGACCGCCGCCGAGGAGAAATGAGGTCTTAAGCTCTGGCTGTCGCCGCGCGGCAGATTTGCAGCCGAGGGGTGAAAGGTCGGCAAATAATCTCCCGGGTTTGAATATCCTCTGGTGCTGCTGTCTTAATCCACCGATGTGTGTGTGTGTGTGTGTGTGTGTGTGTGTGTGTGTGTAGGAGAGACAGAAAAAGACTAAACTGAAATTAAAGAAGCCAAGAAGCCCGCTGGCTGTGTGTAATAGTCCCAGAATGCCTCAGGAGAGTGTTGTCGTCTGTCGGCGGCGTGATTATCGAGGCGTCGCCGCCGCCGACGTGGCGCCGCCCGAGGAAACAGCTGTTCACGGGCTCTGGTGCGCCGAGATAAAAAGCCGCCGTCGCTCTGATCCCAGTCATGTTTTGCCCCGTAGATGTTTGGCGAGATGACGGCTGGTTCGCGGGGTTGTGTCTGTTTATCGCGCCGCTCCGTGGCCGGGACCCAAGGGGCCCGAGGGTAACCACGTCATCCACGCCCGTGCATGGAAAAGGGGGAAGATTAATAACACAAAAAAGAAGTTGTTTTCAAAGTTTGGTTGGGAAAACAAGCTGGAGCTGATGTGAGACACAGAAATGGGAATAGTTTTGTCGAACTTTTTTTTTTTGGAGCGTGACATTGCCGGGAGAATGCGACACAAACCAGGATCGGGAAAGTTCGGATAAGTCTTCTCTGCATGATATAAATGTTATGAAGATAGATCCAATATTTGCCTCTGTGATGTTGCTGGTACACTAAATGGCCGTGGCCTAACTGAAGTGCGTCAACATTATAGATAACACACTCGGGGCTTTGCATTTTGAGTTATCTGGAGAACAAATGGAGCATAAATGCGCGCGTGATGGAAATAAATATGTTTTATTGCCCATCGCACCATAAAACTAAAACCCTTTTAGGATTTAACTTTGGAAATGTCCCTCCAGAGCCACATCATACATCAGACAACTGCTTCCAAAGGCATCAGTAGGACTCCTCCTGACAAGTAAACATCAGTTTATGTCTAATATTGATGGATGGCCACAAAGCTGTGCGACCACACAGCTCACGTCCTCACAGGGGCTGCATCCCCTCGGCTTTCACGGTATAATACTGTATTTTTTCCACCTGGACCCGTGTGTCCCATGTCTTTGTGACTACAGCTTCTGACATTGATCCAGTATTGATGGGAGCTGCAGATGTAGCCGCCCACTGGCTACAATGTAACCCAATGGATGGAGCCTCGTTCTGAAAGCTTGCACGTCATCCACGTTGTCCGGCAACAGGTCACATGACCAAACAGAATAATGGGGGAAACAAGACAAGGTACAGGGTGAAATATAGCCTTCATTAAACCTTTTCAGACTCTACCCGCTCTCTTTAGCGTGGAGCCACACAGACTCTGAAGATGCTCAGCCAGATCTCACCTCGCCGTCATGAGCTTTGATATTCTTGCTCAGTTATCACCTGCGCTGTCAGCTGACAGTGGGAACAGTGGGAACAGTGGGAACAGTGGGCGGTATTTATAGCAACGCAAGGTTCACCGTTCTCAGCATCCCGGCCAAGCGTGGCGTCATCGACCCCACCGGCGAGCGAACCGGAGACTCTTTTATTTGATAGATTTGAGGGTTTTGCCATGCCAAGTGGTTATTTTATATATATTTCTTTATTCATATGACAGTCAGGGTTAGCTGACCGTAGGATTGGTGTGATCAGGGGGGTGGACTACACATTCAGGACACAAGAGGAAAGTAGTCCGACTCTACTTCCTGGTTTTGTAACAGGACACTGCTGCCCTCTGTTGGACACATGTGGAAACATATTTCATACAGGAGCAGTCGACTTAATTATTTTGTCCACAGACTGTGTAATAGTTTTTTTTTTATTTCTTCTAATGGCAAGAAATGAGCAGAAGGCCAGTAGCCATGTTTGATTCCTTCTCTTGTCCTCATTGGTTCAGCCTTCCTGTATCCGCACTCATTAATCCCCCTTCTCCACTTGACTCTCATGCATTAATAATGTGCTTTATTCAGTGAGTAATGCAGAGACGGCCTCTGACGGCTCACCTCGCTGATCAGGAGAGGAAGAGGAGCAGTTCATCCAGAGGAAGGAGATGAGCGGCTCATCTGAAGTCGTTCACTTCCTCTCGCTTTGGTTCCTTCACTGTCCTTCTGTTGTGGAGCCATTTCCTACAGTAAAATAAAAAATTATGAGAGAATTGAGAACTCATAATTTGGATTTTATATCTCATACTTTCGACTTGATATCTCATACTTTCGACTTGATATCTCATAATTTTGACTTTATATCTCATAATTTTGACTTTATATCTCATAATATCAACTTTATATCTCATAATTTTGACTTTATATCTCATAATTTCGACTTTATATCTCATAATTGTGCCTTTATATATAAACATTTTGACTTTATATCTCATAAGTTCGACTTTATATCTCATAATTTTGACTTTATATCTCATAAGTTCGACTTCATATCTCATAATTCTGACTTTATATCTCATAATTTTGACATTATATCTCATAATTTCGACTTTATACCTCATAATTGTTTTCTTTACTGGTGGAAATGGGCTTCCACAGCATTTAGAAACCAAACTCTCCTCGACCAGCCCGAGCGGGTCGGCTCCACATGGGAATCTTTTCAAGCGGCTGCTGGTGAAGTCAGCAGGCAGCGGGCACAACTAGCCATGCGGGAAATCTTTTTTTACCATTTGCAAATGCAGCATAATGCAGCCCTGTGCTCATCCTCCAGAGTGTGATCCAATCATCCCCCACTGAGCTCTGCCAGCAGGGTGCAGGTGGACACACACCTGCAGGCAGGAAGTGCAGCGACTGACTGGCCCGAATGCAACCATTAAACCCAGTTCTCCTCCTGTCGATGTCTGTTATATGTGAGTCATTGTCCAGCAGCGACAATGACTCATGCAGCGCCGCGTGAGCCAACAGGCGTACGCTGCCAGCGTCGGTGCTGAGGCTGTTTGTGGAGCGACGCCGCACATCAAGTCGTCCCAGCGAGCGTGCGCGGTTAATGAAAACGCTAATTGGTAGTTGATGTCTGTTAATTCCCCCGAAGCGAGCACCCAGTCCCACAGATAAACAGCATTAGTGGCATTTTAATTGCCAAAGTTGCTATAAATGTGGCTGGTGGCTGCAGCAATAAGTGGAACTGTCTCCAGTTGTCAAAAGGAAAAGTTCCCTCAGTGAGCTTTCATTTGCATAATTTCTTAATAACTCACTGTGTGTTGACAGAGGAGTCTGTGTGTGTGTGTGTGTGTGTGTGTGTGTGTGTGTGTGTGTGTGTGTGTGTGTGTGTGTGTGTGTGTGTGTGTGTGTGTGTGTGTGTGTGTGTGTGTGTGTGTGTGTGTGGCTGGACTACTTTCTTCTCCCATTATTTTCTCTGTCTGTTGAACAAGAGTGTGCAATTGCAACATGATTTTCAATGCACACACCTGCACACGGAGGGTCTCAGGGGGAAGAAGTCTGAAATGTGTTGACGTGGGCTTTTTGCTGAAAATGGCACACACACACACACACACACACACACATACACACACACACAACCCAACAGCCAGAGTTACATGGTGAACTACACGCTGTAGTTGTACCTGGTGAGAAATGGCTGTTTGGTTCATTTGCAGGAAATCTGGCCCGGGTTAGTATTTGGGTCGCTGAGCTGTGCTGGGATGAAACGCTGTTATGATTTATGACCTGAACATTTGGGACATTTGGTGTGTGTTTCTGTGCAATACAGAGTGAGTGAATCCAAATATAGCAAACAGGTCAGGCAAGAGTTGGGAAGCAGAGTTGCTGATGGGGCGCGTTTGTTTTCTGCAGTTTTTCTTTTTAGAAAATGTATTGTTCTTTTTATGGGGGGGGGAATTATATAAACATTCATTTGTGTATATTTATGAACGGGTTTGTGAGGGCAGTATCTTCTGGCACTGGCTGCTGTAGGCGGCGTCACTTTGACACTGTGAGGATTAAGCTGCGTGTTTTGTATTTTTTACTATGTTGAAATCAAAAAACGTATCCATAAATCACGTACGATCGCCAGCATTCAAGACTAATTTAAATAGCGATTAAATGACAATGCAACGATTAATCCTAATGATGCAACGTCTTTAAACATTTGAAAAGACATTTTCAACACCTCTTATTATCCAACCAGGACACGCAGCAGCACGACGCTGTTGGCCTGCAGCCGTATAATTAACTGGTGTCGCTGCTGTGTTTTTTATTATTCGCTGTCATCAGGATTGATGGCCATCTTCTTCTCCCTCTTCCCAGAGGAGATTTTCCAGTCCCACATCGCCCATTGGTGGTCTCCAGACGGCGCCCGCTTGGCGTACGCCACCATCAATGACAGCCTGGTGCCCAGGATGGAGCTGCCCATGTTCACGGGCACGCCGTACCCCATGGGGAAGGAGTACCACTACCCTAAGGTGCCCGGTTCGACCCCCTCAAACACTTTGGAGGAGACTCTCGGCGTGATGTCATATCTTATGTATCGTCTCCTCGTCCCATTCAGGCCGGCGAGGAGAACCCGGTCATCACGCTGTACGTGGTGAACCTCAACGGCCCGCTTCACACCATCGAGATGAGGCGACCCGATGACCCCAGGATGGGGTGAGGCGGTCAAGTCATGCAGATTTGGACACGCGTGCATTTGTTTTAGTGAATTTAAATATCAGATATCCACACGTTCTCTCATGTGTGTAATCTCTCTCAATGTATTCATTTTCTGATGCCACATCTTTTTAATTTCCTTTGTGTCCTGTAAAGATTTTTTTTATTTCTCCAGTGATGCATTTTCACTTAATGTTCAGTTTCCATAATGTAATAATGTTTAATGCCCCCATTTGCTCATTTGTTCGTATGTACACCTTTAATTCCTCCTTCGCTGTGACTCATTATTTGCTGCTCTCACATCTCAGTTTTATCGAAAGACGCCATTAAAGTTTCCTCCGGTTTTACAAGATTCTAGCATAATATTTTGTCAGTAAATGGAAACTTTTTCGGCACGTTTTGTCTCGATTTGTCGTTTGCTCTCTGGCGATGCTGATTTGCAGACGGAGTAATTCATATTTAATATTTCCTCTGTGTTTGTCAGTGAGTACTACGTGACCATGGTGAAATGGGCCACCACCACCAAGCTGGCCATCAACTGGCTGAACCGGGCCCAGAACATCTCTATCCTCACGCTGTGTGAGGCCACAACGGGGGTCTGCACAAAGGTGTGTGTGTGTGTGTGTGTGTGTGTGTGTGTGTGTGTGTGTGTGTGTGTGTGTGTGTGTGTGTGTGTGTGTGTGTGTGTGTGTGTGTGTGTGTGTGTGTCACTAACTTTAACTCTGCACCCGTTTCTACAGAAACATGAGGATGAAAGTGAAGGATGGCTGCACAGACAGGTGAGAATATTGAAACATGTCCTCTGAAGTCTGAATTTTAATTAGTTTAGATGTTTATATGCTTATCTGATTGCACAGCAATTAAATTAAGCTCGTAAGGCTCATCAAAGGTTGTGATTTTTCATTGCCAGATTTATACAACATCATACTCAAAAAATCTAAAAATAACTATCTTGTCATAAAGAATAAAGAGAGATATCTAAAATGCCCTCTGTTTGAACTTGGCTGGAAATGCATGCACATATTTCATAAGATTATATCTTATTTGCATATTTAAATGTAACATTTCAGTACAAAACATAATTTTCTTGATGTATATAATCACCTTGGGAAGATCCAGGGTCATATATATATATATATAGTAGGTCAAAACAATACCCTATTCACCTAAGGTTTTGTACAATTATGGTATTTATCAACCTGATTTCATGTTTTGTTCAGTAAAATATTTGCATAATTTCCTCCACGTCTTCAGATCGAGAAGCCTCTGTTTTCCAAAGACGGGCTGAAGCTTTTCTTCACTCGTGCCATTCCACAAGGAGGCAGAGGAAAGTTCTTCCACATCTCCATGTCCATCTCCCAGGTGAGAGACTGTGTGTGTCCAGTACTGTTGAGAGTCAGTGAACTGAGTAATCCAGACAGTAGCTCAAATATTATTGTGTGTTATAGGTTTTCGGAGTATGAGCTTTCAAAAGGCAGCTAAACTTTATACTCAGTGACAGAAACTCACTGGCCTGTGTTGTTTTATTCAATAGGCCCCAAAACCAGCGCATTTATTGCCTTGATCTGTCATCATCTGTCATTTCACGTTCTCTGTCATGTCTCCAAAGCCCAACACCAGCACTGACACGCTGCAGTCCATCACCTCCGGAGACTGGGACGTCACCCAGGTCCTGGCCCACAACGAGGACAGCCAATTGATGTGAGCGCCCCACAACGCCACCGCACGCTCACAGCGAAGAGCGGCAGTGTAGCATGTAGCATGTAGCATGACTGTTGTCATTAACGTAGCTACACGAGGTTTAGCAAACAAAAGAAAGTCACATGGACGGAAGCGCTCGTTCTCGTGTCATTAGGCCTCCAGGTGCATAAAAAAGTGTATTTCCAGTCTATAACTTTAACTACTTTGGAAGAAACATGAGTTGGCGCATGAGAGAATAGACGGTGAGGAGAACGCTCGGGTCGAACAATAAAAAAAAGATGATGATTATACTCTTTTTACCATAATACCATTGAGCTGAAGGTCATAAAAACAACTTAGAGTCAGTTGGACCGCTTTTGCTGCTTTAGCTGGGAGCGAATGGGTTTCAGCACCACGGACAGAGACCCCCCAGCCAGTGCTGTGGACAGAGCGCTGCTGAAGCAGATTGCTGCTGTCCAACAGGCAAATGGCTCTTTTTTTTATTGTTTTTTTTTATAGCACGAATGCTGCCTTCGCAGAAAAGCAACTAAACTTATCGTCTGTCGCGGCGAGCGGCGTGTTCTTCCACCAGCTCGTACGGTTTCACACAATAAACCCCTTCAAATAGGCTCGGCGTATAAAACGCCCTGCTGTGACTCACCCCCCCTCCCCACCCTCCCCACCCCAGATCGTTTCACACCCACACTCCTGGGGCCACGAGGCAACTGTGATCTGACAAAACACCAACTCTCTCTCTCGCATGTACACACTCTGCCTTTCACGCACACAAACAGGAACACAGTTACTCATTCCCGGCGTTTGAAGTGACTTGAAAAACGGAAAACCTCTTATCCCAAGAGGGGCAAGACGTGGCCTACTTCTCTTCTAAAAATTACCCCTTTTTCCCTCTGAAACAACTATTCTAGTGAGTATTTGGGACATTGCTGATGTGTTTTTCTCTGCTGCCATGACGTTCTTTTTTCTCTGTTATTGTAGATACTTCTTGAGCACTGAGGATGGCCCGAAGCGAAGACATTTGTACAGGTAGCGGCTGTTCTGTGTGCTATGCCGCAGTTGTTGTTTTGGATTACATTTCGAAAAACGAAAGAAATCTGCAGAAATATAAATTGACCCCTTCTCCGTTGCCACAGCGCGGACACCTTTGGTTCGTTCAACCGCCGCTGTCTGTCCTGTGCGCTGTACGACAGCTGTGACTACATCAGCGGCTCCTTCAGCCTCAACATGAGCTACTTCCTGCTCAACTGCCAAGGTAGCTAACGCAGAACGTTGAACTAACCTCCATCCATCCCTCCATCCCTCCGTCTTCCCTCTGTTCTAACGATGAGGTCCTAACAAAAACAATGGAGTCCAGTTTGGCTTCGTCAAGGGAGAAAATGATATTAGCCAAAAAGTTTGACAATCATATCGCAGCGCTGGCTTCGGCGTTTTTTAAGTTGGAGGCTGTCGGTGAAGGGGAAGACTCACCGTGTACCAACAGGTGAGGACGTTAGAAACAGGTATAAATTAACTTCACCTGAAGCACAATGCAGACCGGCTTACTGACGCCCTTTCTATTGTTGTATATGCAAATCTAAATGTGTTTAATGCCCATAGAATATGTATTAACATAATTTACTTAATAAGAATAGCAATACTACTCTATAAAATGAATCCGGTACAAGTAAAAGTCTTTTTCGAGGGTAAAAGTACAACAGTAGAAACAACAAAGTGTACTTTTATGTTAAAATTATTTGCTAAATTAAAATGCATATTTTGTTGTTTAAAAACACAAATAATGCATTTAGCTGGTGAATGTAATGGAATAAAAGTAAGTTTCCCTCTGAAAGGTAGTGGAATAGAAGTATAAGGTAGCATAAAATGATAATGCTTCCATAAAGTACATGTACAGTATGTTACACGTGTACTTTTTTATCAGAACTTGAGAAAATGTACTTGGTTACTTCCACTTTTCAGCACTCGCTGGTAATAAAAAAATATTTTCATGGAAAATAAGACCCAATCCGTGTCTGTTCTCTAGTCTTTACCTCCATATCTTATGTGCCGCTCCTCACAACCTTGCTCTGAATACAGTCGGCTGTGCCGGATCAGAAAGATGTCAAACTGTCTTCACGCTGCTGCTGCGAAAACAAAGCAATTCATGTTTCTTTGTCTTGAAGCTTCAATATTTAATCGCTGATCCAACACTTCAGCGTCACTCACCGCTGAACCTCAGACAGCTCGTCACCGAAGTGGGATCAAACGGGGAATGACCACAATGCATGTGATGAGGATACGATTACCACGAGGAGAGAGAGAGAGAGAGGGAGGAAGACACGGAGCGACGTGAGCGATCAGCTGCTGAACCTCCAGACTCAACCACCATGTTCTTGCAAATGTTCCCAATCCTCTAAATGCATCAATCCCTTCCCTGCTGCCTCCGATTCGAGGTGACGCCGCTTTAGCGTGAGGGACTTTGCCTCTGTCGGTGGCCTAGATATGGAAAAAGCTGCTTCAGCCACTGCCTGGCACAGATTTGCCTCTTCCTCCGAAGGACAAAAGATCTGGGACGTCTCCCTCCCTGTTTTCGGTGACGATCACAGACGTTTCTCCCCCAACAACCGACAACCAAATGCAGCGTTGTACATGTAACGTGTCTCCAATGTGTCACTCATCTGTGATTTCCTCCCTAGGGCGGGACATCCCATTCGTGGCCGTTTACAAGACGCAGAGAGACGGCGAGAGCGAGACGCAGGACAGGGAGAGTGAGTATTTACGCTAATGGGATGGCATGGATGATGCTGAGGAGCTGCAGCTTCGTTAGCCGCGGTGGAAACGACCTCGTCGAAGGGGGAGCGAAGTGTTTCCAGAACGAACACCTGTCGGACGACAAGCCGAGTTCAGCGTGACGAGCGCTAATCGCATCACCGCCCACTACGGAAAGTCCTCATTCAATTATGAGCGGCCCAGCGTCGATAGCAGGAGACTGTAATTTGATTGCATCGGGGGGCGCATGTGTGTGTGCCAGTCTGCGTTGTACCAGTGTCCCGGTCCTGATTATGTTAAGAGAGCTCTTGATGTTATTACCTGAGATTATTTCATGTCGTCAGCTATTGAACAGGGCAGCTCGGTGTTTGAGCGGAAGGCCTTTTCTTCGCTACCGGATCTGAAATGATATCGACAGCAAGATGATTGACGCGTATTATGTGTCGCATTGCAATGCAATCAGGATACCATGATTATTGCCAAGGCCACGAGGCCCGGCAGCTCTGTTGGTCTGTTGGTGATGGTTACGGATCTGAAGGTTCCTTTCTGTTTGACAGCCCTTCGCTGACACAATATGTGTCTTTTTTGTTTAAATTTGGCCACAACAATAAAAATAATGACTATAAAGAACGACTTCTTTTTTTTTTGCGATCTTTTGCTCTCAACAGAAAGTACAAAAAAGTTTGGTTGAGGCAACAAAAGGTTAGGTTTAGTAAAGGTTTGTGGTTTGGGTTTAAATAAGTACATATTGTATGTACATTGTGGTTTCACACAGGACTCAAACATTGGTCTCCTGGGTGCAAGTCGTGTGTTTGTTTGACCCGTACATCCTCTTCCTTGTCTGTTTACTCCTGGAGCCTTTGCTCGATGCACGGCGACAGAAACACACATATTTCAGACGGAGCTCTTTCTCGTCTTCTCCTCTCTCTCTCTTAGAAGGTTTAAGAGTCAGTACAGGCATCCTGGACGCCGCCTTTGGACCACACAGACACACACAGACACACACAGACACACAAATCTGAAAATACAACGTTCAAAACATCCCCTTTTGACTCCGCCAGTCGTGGCAATCGAGGGCGATTAGTGGTGCACAAACCGGCTGCAGCCGGTCCAGGACAACCTCGACGCACCAAGTTTGCCTCGAGCGAATTCACATCTCAGCTGCGGTCGTGCAGTCGAGTTATTCCCCCGGTTTGCATTGTGTTGGAGTTCAAGCTGAAAATATGGAGGACAAGAGGCTCGGATATTGTGTGGAGCTGCTTTCTTTTCTGAATTTGAATGCACAGCTCCATACATAATTCTACACCATTAAAAATGAATAATTGATTGTATTGCACCAGGAAAACCCATTCACTATAGACTCTGCTCATAGGTGGTCTTGGCTGTATAAATGATAACACAGAACAGTCATGCTTATAATAAAAGGGATTTGTTTGAGTTTTTGAATTTTCTGATGAGGGTATATTGTTAGTTTTTTAGAAATATGACTTGGACTTGAAGCTCCGCCCATGTTGCTGCCGACACGATCTCATTGGTGGCTCATGTGCTGTGTGCAGGCATTGCAGAAGTCCACAAACTGGAGAGCAACGAGAACCTGAGGCTGACCCTGGACGCCATGCAGATGCCCACCGTGGAGTACAAGGAGATCAACGTGGAAGACTACAGTATGTATCGCGTTCCCATTGGTGGACACGATAAGTCCATGTGTCCGAGGTATTGGATGGTGGGCGGAGGCAAACTTTATAGAAAACAAAAGCCTCAGGGGGCCACGCCTCTTCCGGGCTGGGAGCCCCCGCCGTGCAGTAAACTGTGATCTTTTAAAAACCAATTTGACTTCATCATCTTAACAGCTGGGGACGAGAGCCTTCACTCCTCCAGACTTATGTTTTATCACACTTGACACACAAAGATGTATTTATGGGAGATAAACACTCAGCTGTACATCCCATCCTCCATAATCATCTTTTTAGATGTCACAGAATCTATACGTTCATCTTTTAATTGGTAATAAATGCATATACGGTTCAACATATATTTTAGAGAGTTGTGTGTAGTGTGTGTTACTGTGTTGTGTTTGTGAAAAAAACCTTTTTGTGTCTTCCAGCCTTGTCACTGCAGATCCTCAAACCCGCCAGCTTCGTGGACACAGCCCACTACCCACTGCTGCTGCTCGTGTAAGTATGAGCACACACACACACACACACACACACACACACACGTGTGTGTATACAGTACATTTGGTGCGCACACTTCCGCAGAGGAAAAAGTGTCTTTTTCATTAGCGGTGCCGACTCTGCTCATCAGACTTCCTGGAGTTTTAATCTGCCGTATTCATTTTAATAAGCACTGCGTTGCCTCTCTATTGTCACTCAGTTTAAGCGCCCACAGTTCTCGAATAATCAGATGTTAAGCTTAACAATTATTAAAAGGTATCAAATTTCACCGTTTTCGGAACAAGTTACGTCTCCAAACAAGTTAAGCTCGGCAATAGTACTCACTCAAACATATCAAATATGATTGAAAAGCAATTTTCAGACAGATGCTGTGTATCCAGGCTCATAAATTCTTTGCAACGTTTGTACTTTTTATTGTGCCACAACTCCCCCAATCGCCTGCGTTGGCCTGTGTTTTGCAGCGATGGCACCCCCGGTGGCCAGACGGTGGCGGAGCAGTTTCACACGGACTGGGCCACGGTGCTGGTGAGCAGCTTCGGGGCCATCGTGGTGCGATGCGACGGACGAGGCAGCGGCTTCCAGGGAACCAACCTGCTGCACCGGATCCAGAAGAAGCTGGGCCTGTACGAGGAGCAGGACCAGAAGGAAGCTCTCAAGTATGGACCGTGTTCATATTGCATAAGATTGAACAGAGATGAGGGTTAACATGCAGTATGACGCTTCTTGGGGGCCATAATTCACTATTATGTGACAATTTAACACATTTTATAAAAAGTGATTTTCCAACACCATGCACTGACTTTAGACTTTTCCTTATGAAACAATATCTGTGGTTACATATATTCCCAAAAGGGAGAATCTCAATCATTTGGAAATTCCATCATTTGGAAATTGGAAATCAAAACAAGTGGTTTACAAGAATGCATATGTTATATTTTTAGCATTTCGATGTTGAAGTAGTAGTAGTATAATACTATCTATGGTGAGACAGTGTATACAAAAGTCAAAGTAGATTTGTTTCTCTTGCAGTTTCATTTTGAACGAGCCCTACGTCGACAAAACCCGAGTTGGAGCTTTTGGGAAGGTAGGAACCTTCTTCGTGTGCACCTGAAGGCATCACGCATGTCGCTGTAACACTCAGGTTGGAGCGCCATGTTCCTCCTGACGGGTTACACAGAACTCATTCTACTATTATCTGAATTTACACTTAAAACTTGTTTATTTGAAAGTGCAGTTCCTCAGGCTCTGTGATAACCAGTTGTGGAAGAAGTATTCAGATCCTTTACTTAAGTAAAAAGTACTAATTCCACACTCAACTTCAAGTAAAAAGTCTACATTAAAAACTTAAGTAAAAGTATGTAAGTATTATCAGTTCATTTTACTTAAAGTAACAAAAGAAACGCCACTCGTTGTGCCATGAAAAGTATTTCAACTGTACAGCTTTAATGTGTGTATTGCATTTTACTTTTAACTACTGTATATACTGTGTGCTTTGTTGAACACACAGCAATGCATCACATTCTATAAGCTCATCAAATGTTTATAGCGTCCTGGTCCTGTGAGGACCACGAATCCATAAAGAGTCCACTTTGCATGAGAGCCGGCCGGTTTTCAGCTTTATGACGACGCATTTTACAGCTGATTCAAGAGGCTTCCTCAAAAGTATTCAGCTCAAGAAGGAAGATAAAAGCAAAGCAATATAAATACAGAGCTGCAAAACGTAGTTGTACTAATGTACAGTGAGTAAATAAGAAGTAACGTGGTCTAACGTGCATGCTGGTTGTACCTCAGGTGTATGGAGGCTATGTGACCAGCCTGTTGGTCAGCGGCGAGCAATCCTCTGTGAAGTGTGGCGCCGTCCTCTCGCCCATCACCGACTTTGAATTATACGGTAAGCTGCTGGTTTGTGTATATAGTCTGTGTGTATATAGTATATGTGTATATAGGCTCTGTGTATATAGTATCTGTGTATATAGTATATGTGTATATAGGCTCTGTGTATATAGTATCTGTGTATATAGTCTGTGTGTATATAGTCTGTGTGTATATAGTCTGTGTGTATATAGTATATGTGTATATAGTATATGTGTATATAGGCTCTGTGTATATAGTCTGTGTGTATATAGTCTGTGTGTATATAGTCTGTGTGTATATAGTATATGTGTATATAGGCTCTGTGTATATAGTCTGTGTATATATAGTCTGTGTATATAGTCTGTGTGTATATAGTCTCTGTTATATAGTCTCTGTGTATATAGACTGTGCATATAGACTGTGTATATAGACTATGTGTATATAGACTGTGTATATAGTCTCTGTGTTTGTAATATACAAAAGGAAAAAGAGATTGCAAACCTGTCACCCTAACCTGTAGCTGGGACTTACTTCCATGAGTATTGTATATATATACATGAGTATTGTACATGTTTACATGTGTATTGTATATGTTTACATCTGTATTGTACATGTATACATGAGTATTGTATATGTACACATGTATGTACTGTGCATGTGCCTCCTCGGCCACTGAAGGAATGAAACGAGTGAAGTTCAGATCTGTGTGTTTGCACCTGGAGACGGGGGAAGGGAGGCGGTGCCGAGTCAGGAAACTGTAAATGAAGGCCGATCCTGCGTCACGGTGCGAGTGATTTCACATCAATTTGATTCCTCTCGCTTTGCTAGCGGGGTGAGAGTGTGACACTGTATTAGGTTTGGAATTGCAAATGAAGACACGCTGCAAACGCTGTGAGACGAAGGAATATGGAGATGGGAGAATATATTTGAATATGGAGACGAACCCGGGGAACCACGGGTACTTTTTCGCCCTTCAAACGGGCCGAAGGCAGAAGTGACTCATCGATCCTGTCGTTAATAGGAAGTTTTAATTAGATTTCTACGTTTTAATTGAAGCCATCTTTCCCCTGCAGCGTCTGCGTTCTCAGAGCGGTATCTCGGGCTGCCCAAACCGGATCCGAGGGCGTACACGGTAAGATTTGATTGCAATTTTGTGACGCTTCAATTTCCAGTCGCCGTCATTATTGTGGCGTCTGCATTGATCTAATGGGTTGCTGTGTGTGTCTCATCCCTCTGCAGATGGCAAATTTAGCACACAGAGCATCTCAGTTCATGGATAAGAAGTTTCTTATTATTCATCCAACAGCTGATGGTAGGACACGGGCGCTCGAAACCCTACAAATATGTTTTTTTTTTAGTTAAAAAAAAAAAAAAGATCTTTGACATTTCATTATGTTTCCACAGAAAAGGTCCATTTCCAACACACAGCGAAATTCATCGCCCAGCTCATCAATGAGAAGGCCAACTACACCTTACAGGTACGTGGCTGTGCTTTCACTGCTTTGTAATCACAGCTGCTGCCGATCCAGTTGCTCCAACCTCTGGGAGCTCTGGGAGCCCAGTGGGACCCAGCAGCAGGCCGAGGATTAGCCCTCACAATGCTTTCATTCCACATAATGAGATTATGAGCCCTTCTTGGGCATCCTGCATTGACTCCAGGGCTAATCCTATTAGGACTCAGTGTGCTGCGGATGAATGTTCATCAGAGCTTATTAGTGAGCGAAGGATGGGCTGCTGTGCACTCGTTCTTTAACCTGGTTTCTCTTCACTTTGTTGGGCTTTGGGTCAACACCAGAACTCAGTTAGAATATCTTAGTGAAAGAAGTACTCCAGTAATTTAGTGCGAGTGCTATATAGTGCAAAATCAATTAGTCAACCCTGAAAAGGTAATGATAGAATAATCTCTCACAGAGCGAAGGGACATTTATTTATATATATATATATATATATATATATATATATATCCATCCATCCATCCATTTTCCACCGCTTATCCGGGGTCGGGTCGCGGAGGCAGCAGGTCAAGCAGGCTGACCCAGACTTCTCTCTCACCCGCAACATCTACCAGCTCATTCTGGGGGATCCCGAGGCGTTCCCAGGCCAGCTGGGAGATATAATCCCTCCAGCGTGTCCTGGGTCTTCCCCGGGGCCTCCTACCAGATGGACGTGCCTGGAAAACCTCTAAAGGGAGGCGTCCTGGAGGCATCCTAATTAGATGCCCGAACCACCTCAGCTGACTCCTTTCGACACGAAGGAGTAGCGGCTCGACTTCAAGCTCCCTCCTGATGTCCGAGCTCCTTACCCTATCTCTAAGGCTGAGCCCGGCCACTCTACAGAGGAAACTCATTTCGGCCGCTTGTATCCGCGACCTCGTTCTTTCGGACACGATCCAAAGCTCGTGACCATAGGTGAGGGTTGGGACGTAGACCGACCAGTAAATTGAGAGCTTTGCCTTCCGGCTCAGCTCCTTCTTCACCAAGACGGCCCGGTGCAACGCCTGCTTTACTGCTGCAGCCGCACCGATACGCCTGTCGATCTCCCGCTCCATTTTACCCTCACTCGTGAACAAGACCCCGAGATACTTGAACTCCTTCGCTTGTGGTAGGCACTCTGTCCCCACCCGGGGACAGATATATGAATATATATATATATTCATATATATGAATATATATATTCATAAAACATATATATAATATATATTATATATATATAAATAATATATATATAGATATGTATTATATATGTATATATTATATATATATATAAATATTTATAATATATATTATAAATAAAAATATAAATGTATATAAAACATATATATATAATATATTATATTATATATACAAATATATATACGATACTATGAAACTTTTTGAAATACTATCCTAGGATATTTCTGACATTTTTAGGTCTTGTATCTTCTGATATGTCTCCAACATAACTGTGTGTCTCAGATCTACCCGGATGAAGGCCACTTCATTCACAGTGAAGCCACCCGGCAGCACCTCAGCCAGTCCCTGGTGAACTTCTTCGAGGAGTGCTTCAGGCTACCGGAGCGGGTGTACGAGGAGGCTCTGGAGGAGGAGAGCGAAGACGAGGGCTAGCTTGGCCTCCTGAGGCTCGCGTGCCCTAAACCCCCCCACCACCCACCCGACTGACCCACCCATACATCTGCCTTCCCGACCTCCATCCTGCCCCCCCCCCCCCCCCCCCACACAGTTGTACAGAATGTGCAGCTCTCGTCTGCGCCTGCTACAGTTTGCATTTGGACTCCCCGCGTCCGCATGCTGAACCCGAGACTGCCTTTCCAGCAGACGACGGATCTGGTCCTACGTCCACCTTTCCCACCTTCCCCCCAGAGTTCAAACCCAACACAGCCCTCCAGAGAGCCGACAAAGACGTTACGGAGCTCCTTAAAAAGCAGCAGAGACAAAGCATCGGCTTTCACGCAAAACTTTCAAGCTGTGAGGAGAAGGAACGCCTTATAGCACATAACTCATGGGCTTGTACAGCAATGGAAACCAGACACTGGCCGACGGCGTTCCCAGAAAGGGCGTCCGGAGTCGTGACGAAACAGGAAACGTTACTATTTTTAAAGTTGTGAAGAACCTTCATGTTGGACTGTGGTTGTGTCTATTGTTCTTACAGTATGTAAAATAGCACACGAACGTTCACTCTGCAATTCTGGATATTTTTTTCTTTCGGATGTTCATCGTGTAGCCTCGTTTGTGTTCATCAGTGATGCCGACAGAATTCACCTACTGGCAAAAATGTTTGGGAGGAGAAAAAAAAAAAGATGTTTTATCGTGACGCTCCAGTTTTATCAAATGTTTGTCTCGAAGAGCAAAAGCATTGCGTTGTTTTCGTCACTGTGCCTTACTTTGTCACGTCCTGCTGTCGCCAACAAACAACGAGGCCAGAATTGTAGGAATTGTTTGATTTTGGGAAATAAACTTATTAGCTTTGCTTCTTGTCGAGGAATTCGGTTCCACTCACATGAGCTAGCTTAGCTTAGCTTAGCATAGCATAAAGACTGGAAGCAAAGGGGACAGCTAGCCTAGCTCTGTCCAAAAGTAGAACACTTAGTATTATTAATACCTACATACAACAAAACAAGGTTTGATGGGTGGTTGTGACCTTTCTGGATTCTCCAGAGCCGCTTCCAGTTTTTATGCTCAATGTCGAGAAAATGCTAACAGAGGAAAATAGCTAATGAATCAGCGAATGAGTGTAGCATCTGTGAAAGACAAAAAGGGGAAAAAGACAGGACTTGTATCTATTTTGAAGTCTTTCAAATCAACAAAAAAGGCAGGCCCTTTTTTTTTTTACTGTATTTTCTCATTTTAACTATTGAATGCAAAATGAAACACGTGATTTGACCTTTTTCACACAAAATAAACCCAAGCAAAAGTTCAAATACATGTAAGCCACACCACTAAGCAAGAAAGCAAATAAGCATTTTTCCCAAAATGGCAGCTATTGTTATAAATATTAACCCTGAACTAGATACGTATTTAAAAAAAAGGAGCTAATACTTTCTACAGCTAATACTTGATTGGGAAGCTGAAGGGAGTTTTAAGGTTTCACACACAAATATCCTGGAAATGTGGCCGTACAGAATGTGCATGCATCATGTTGAAGAGTGAGGAAACTGCAGTGTTAGTTCATGAACCTGCCGGGTCACGGAAATCAGTAAATACATAATTCAAGAAGCCATTCGGATCAGTGTTACACCCTGCAAAATTATGCATTTGTATATAAGAAGGAAACATTTTTAAATGAAGAAATGCAAACGTGGCACACGAAATGATGAATTCTCGAGGCACATGTGTAATTATTCTTTATTTTTATCTGAATGACCATTTGTGTTACGTTCCAGTGCATGTTAAGCGGTTATTTGCAGCACTATCCCTGATAACTCGGCTCCATATGGTAATTTTGACATCTTGAATGTTCCTTACTGGATTGCATAAATTACATTTCCAGTAGTATTGTGATTGAGATCCCAGTCTCGTCAGCTTGATGTGTAAATGTTATTCAAATATCATTTTATTCTAAATATAAAAAAAGAAACAATATGTGTCGAGTGTTATTTGTGCATAAAGCATTTTGGAAGTTACATTTGACTGTTTCCTTTCTGTTCACCTGTTGCTGTCCTGCAATTTAGATGAACCGAAGGTTACGACGTTGTAACCCTAGTTCTGTGAGCACGGGCGGAGCCGTCTGCTGGACTCTGTGGGTGCATGGAGCACAATTAATGCATCATAACATGGACCCTTAGTCGCAGCCCTTGTAACAGAGTACAGAAACATGTTGACTGTGAACATACAAGTATCCATTGCTGAAATGTCACAATAAGCATTCTGTAATTATTATTGTTTCACTCGAGTGTAAACACAAATAACGACTTGCGATATTCGACTTACATCTTGTGCAACAAGTAAAAATGATCATTTGAAATGAGACATTTGGGAGTTACGCGGTTGAGACGGCCAATTATCTGTTGCAAATGAATAAAAGCGACTCAGCAACCAAACATCAGAAGTAATAGATTTGCTCAAAGACCATGTCGGGCTTAGGGTAAACAGGATTGTAGTTGTATATCAGCGCCTTGCTCTCCTCCTCCTCGGATTCAAATCTGTGGAAGCTCTTCTTGGCTGTAAAGAGAGAAAACACCGACGTACAGATGTCTAAGGCTCCATCGTGCAGCTCGTGGGAATGTCTGCTCGTACCTTCATTGACGAAGAAGTCGGCCATGTAGAAGCTGGTCTTGACTGCTGATGGAGAGTGTGGAATGTAAGGCTTCCTCCATTCAAATGCATTTTTCTCTGGATGCCACTGTGTCCCGTAGATTGGGTAATCGAACGCTGCCGAGAGGCAAAGGGGAGAGAAAGGTACTCATTCACAAAATAAATAAATAAAAGGGTTCAGACACATTTTGACCAATGGAGTTCCAGGACTTTTCACCAAATTCCCATGACCAAACATTTAGTGAAATCTGGGTGTGTCCATGAAAAAGTGATAAAATGTAGTATTTAAACTAACAATGAGGATTCCAAAGCATACAGTATTCCTTAAAGGACACAAATGAATGAGAGACAATAGTTTGATTAAAAGAATAAACATTTATAGATATACTCAGCGTATGCCTGCTTATATTTTGAGTCTTTCTTTTAAAAGCATATTCATTATTTCAAACTCAGCGTAAATGAACCACATGAACACATGAATATAACACATTTACATGACTTTTACTAAACTTTTTGGATTTTTTTTTGGAGGCCTGGAAATACCCATTTTCAAATTCCATGACTTTTCCAGGTCTTCCATGAGCATATGAACCCTGGTATTAAGCGATGCTGCGTTGTGCCTACCTTCCACCGTTGACACAAACTCAGTTGTTCCATCTGTATTTGTGGTGAGAACTTTATAAAAGTTGTTCAGGTCCTTGTTCTGGTTATGAGTCTGAAAGAAACCAACAGAGAGACAATGAACCCACAACACTAGTTCCTGTTTCTCTGCTCTTAGAAAATAATGACTATGTGGTGCTCAAGGGAGTAAAAAAAAACTCTTTTTCCACCACAAACAAATACTCTGTGTGTACTCCAGCAGTATTGTCATGTTTTCTCATCATAGCAGTGGATGATGGATCCGTACCGACACCGTTATGCTCCACTTGTGAACGTTTGCCGTCAGCGGCTCGGACGCCAGATCTTCAAGGAGTTCAGCCGGGAAGCCTCTAAACATCCGGCTGTCTTTGGCTTCTGGAAAACAATAGTATTTATCAGTCATAACAAAGTTTCTCAAACAAATATACATATTTTTATGACATATGCATAGCGGTTAATGTAAAGAATGCCCATCGTTGTCCTGTAAAGTAAGAAAAAGGATTTGAATTTTGTGCAATGGACGAGAATACATGTACTGTATTTATTGGAGTAAATCCATGTTCATGTGATATTGCTCCGCCAAATATTTGACTAGAAAAAAAAAAACTTCAAATAAAACCGTATGGGCGCTACATTCCCACGCACAAAAAATATTAAAATCCCTTTTACAGAGTTGCAATAAACCTCCACCTTCATTTATACCTTCCTCTCCGTGCACCGCCCCACCCTAACCCTGACCCTATGGGGGGACCCCGAGGCCCCACATTACATGAATCACCAGGTTTTCCTCATGTTTACACTCCACTCCCGTACCACGGATGAAGTTCAGGGGTAACGGCACGCCGGATGTGTTGGTGAGCGACAGCAGGTTCCTCCCGCTGGTCAGAACGGTCAGCTGCTCGTATCCCAGACAGGTGCCCCACACGGGGAAGAAGTCGCCTCTCTGGTTCGCCTGAAAGCATCACACACAAGAGGTGAGACATGATCCCGAGTCAGCGGCCCCGGAGGCTGCTGGTGATGTTTGACACGTTTACCTCGATGGCGAGGTCATAGAAGATCTTTGCAGCTCTCTGATAACCCGATGACGTGATGTTGGCGCTTCCTCCCGGGAAGAGGACCCTGTCGACGGAGACACGAGGGCTGAGTCACGGCTAACTGTGTCTTTCATACATATTGGGGGTGGACAAAATAATAGAAACGTTCAGAGAAACAACAATATAAACAATGAATAATGTGGAAACGGACATTTCCACATTATACATTGTTTATATTGTTGTTTCTTTTCTTTTTTTACCAGGTGAAGTGCCTTAAGTACCTTATAAAGCTCTATAGAAATAAAATGTATTATTAAAAGTGTTTGCAAGTGATGCCCAGTTGCCTTGAAGCAGTGTGTACAAAAGTTGTCATACCAGTATTGTTAAATTATTAAAGATTACATCTAACCTGCCTGTTTATTTTAACCTTAAACGCCCTTATTCGTCTGCCATTATACTTAAGATTTACGATAGTTTTAGAATCATTACCGAGCATCGAGGCCCTGCCTGTGAACAACATCATCACACGTTTACCCGTTAATGGAGTTGAACAGCTTCTTATACTCCTCCAGTGTCTGGTTAATCCTGGAGAAAACACAAAGGGGAGGTCAAAGGTTGCAAACAGCTGCAATGCATCCTGGGATGACGGTGAGGGAACCGTGTGAAGAGCGCTCACATGACCGGCACCACCCTGGCTCCTGCGGACTCCAGGGTCTTCACGTAGGAGGCGGCGATGTAGGAGATTTGATTCGTTTTGGGGAACCGAACTTCTTGAGCCAGTACTCCTTTAGAGAGGAGAAACCCGAGCAGTGTCAACACGCAGAGGCAGCGACGACACTCCTGTTAGTTTAAAACTAAAACCACGAAAATGCAGTTGGTCGGAAGAGAATTAAAAAGTGTTGATTAGCTTACCGATGATGGGTCTGTCATTACTCTTGGCTGATGAAGAAAACAGCAGACACGGGAGGGAAAAGTCAAACAAGAGGATCAAGTATAAAGGAAATAGTCTGCCTGTCTGCCTGTCTGCCTGTCTGTCTGTCTGTCTGTCTGTCTGTGTCCTTGGCATATTTTGAGAACCGCTCATCGGAACTACCTCACATTGGACCAATTATGTTAGTTTTGCTTATGAAACTAGAATATTTGTCTGCAAATCAAAAAACTTTGCTCTCAAAAAAAAACGTAACTCAAAATAAATAAAAAAATCGCTCTCAAAACAGTTGAGAGTGAAGTGTTTTTTTCAGCAAAGCTTTTTTATTTGCAGCCAAAAATTATAGTTTTATAAGCAAAACTAACAAATAATTTACTTTCACACAATAAATTTGCTCTTAAAAAAACATATATATTTTTTTGCGTATTAAAGACACAGATCTACCTCCATAAGACCATACAGCTTGTAATGGTTTATTCACACCAAAAGCATGAATTTATTCGCAGGACTATTTCTGATCACGTGCTTTATTCGCGATGGAGAGGAGGCGTGGCTAATAAGGCGCTGTGTTGCGAAAGCCAATCAGCGTTGAGATGCTCCGCCCGTTATCACCGACGTGCATGTTTATATATATATATATATATTCATGTAGAAATGTGTGTGTAGCTGCATCCTTTATTCCTTTTATGTCTGCCTGTGAAATGCATTACTACTGGTTTTGATATATGTTATATAAATAAACCTTATTAGTATCAACCACACATGATCCGGCATGCATTGCGCACCGATCGATTCTGCGCAGAACCGGCTCATCTCGGACGAACCTAAACTTTCCCCTGGTCCGTTCGTGGGAAATCCACAGCATGTGCAAAGCAGAAATAGTTATTTATTATGGTGGATCATGATAACTTATTCCACCGAGATAAGACACGCGAAAATTCGCAACGCTTTTTGAGTGAACGCACCTTCAGTCAGATGGAGACGCAACATTGTATCAATGTCATATTGCCGTCTGCTTTATTCCACACAGGCATTCGGCGCCACGTACTGGTCTGGTCACATCCAGTCTGATTTCTGACTGTAAGACAGTCTATTTCTTTACACCAGCAGCTGTGAAGTGACTTCCGGACCGCAGCGCGAGCGTCGCGGTAAAGATGAAAGAACTTACCGATGATGTTTCGCTGGGCCGTGGCATAAAAGAGACACGCGAGAGAAAAGCAGAAGAACAACATGGCTTTTGTTCTCGAAAAGTAGCACCCAGAGCGCCCAGGTGCCTCCATCGCAGCTGTTGTGGGGTTTGTGGACGTCACTTCCGGGCTACTTCGTTCAAAATAAAAGCTTCCCGTTTGTGAGCTTCCTGTCCACAAATACACGAATAATTAACCACCGGGATGCAAACATATGCTGTGTAATATATTATGTGGTGATGATGATGAAAATGTAGTTATTAAATTAATGTGTGAAATGCCCGGTTTATGCTGTAGAGTTCATTGGACAAAATATGTAAACTTATTTAGTATTTAATTATTAATGCATTGTTTTAATTAAATTAAATTAAGGTGTACCTCAGTTATACAGTTATATGGTTCAAAAGTTTCAAAGATTCTGGCGTAAAAACAATCAAATTATTTCTGCTGAAACTTTACAATCGATTGCATTTTGCTAGAACACTGAAATAGATTGAGAGAGAAAGAATACATCTGAATATTAATTATCTTTATTTATTTTCTTCGTTTCTCTCTCCTGGAATTTGGGCCAGCAGAACAAACCGTAAAATGGTATATTCAAGTCAGAGGTATTGACTGAATTGAGAATGAAACAAAAGCAGATTATGAAAAGAGAAAACTTTATTCAACAAAGCACCAATATTTACACAAAAACGTGACTTTTCCCCCTTGGAATTACTTTTTCTTGTATTCTTATTTTTTCAGGATGAAAATATTTAGCTTGTTTCAATTGCATCACTACATTTGGGGGGAATTTTGTTTTGACTGCTGTCACCACTCTCCAGAAAACTAGAAACATAAAAAAAAGAAAACCTGTACAAAAAGATAGAAAAGAGGCAACAAGTGAGAAGAAACAGTCGTTTGACAAAAAAAAAACACAACTTTAAATTACATTCTTAAATGTAATCATCTAATTTTGTTATGTGCTGTGACGGTATAAATAAATCATTGATATTAAATTAAATAGCCTATTGAGAGAAAGAGCTGCTAAGATGTGAGATCACCAAGATGTATGGAAAGCGACAACACAAACAATGTTGAACGAGAAAATATTTTTTTTCCAAAATAAAGTACAGTGCATCAAAAATGACTTTGGTGGGAACGCCGGTTGTCTGGTCTCCCCACTGTTGGACTGGGGGAACGGTGTAAGTTAAGCGAACACATTAAAACAATTCTACAAATCCATGACAACTTGTAAACAAAACAGTGACGGCAGCCTTTACGCTTCCATCACAAAAGTCTTTTTAAAAAAAAAAAAAAAAAGGACAGGACAGTTTCAGGACAGGCGCAGACTCCTGCAGCCGTTGCATCTTTAGTCTCATCCAACAAAGAGACAATAAACTTGAAAAAAAGAACCATCTGTTCTTGTGAAATGACACGGATGCGTCTTTGAGAAAAAAGATTCAAGGTGCTGCGTGTATCATTTTAACATTAATAAACCACGACTCTCTTTGAGATGTGAGCGCCGTTGTCATGAACGTGTGCGACTGCTGCAGAGGAGACTGGCTTCCTCCATAAGCCTCCGTGTGTCATGTGACATTATGTGCCACCAGGTTGAACACAATGTATTGACGTTATATGTTAGTTTACCTTGCAGGATTATTATATCTTAACAATATCCTCAGAAATAACACAGAAAAGGGGAAGAAATTTGCGTTAAAAACCACAAAAATGCTACACGTGGCACAGATGTTTTCCCCGAGTGTTGGACGCTGATGGTGGCTGGCACGGTGGAGTGGTATGGGGAGGATGGGGGGAGGGGGGATCTAAAGGTTCTTGTGGGTCTCGATGCAGAGGACGATGTACTGGTTGGAACAGCTCCTGGTCTGCTGGCCCAGCAGCAGACCTGAGGTCAGGCTGGAGGACTGGCCCGTCACAGACATGTGGTCCGCCCGCCACGTCTCGCAGTGTTTGTCCACCACCCGGAGGCCCCGGCTGGTGGAGCCGTGCCAGATGCTCTTCTGAGGCCTGACGAGTCGAGGACAGAGGATATCAGCATGACAGGAAGTAGCGGAGCAACAAGACAGAAAGAATAAGGAGGAAGTCGATGAAGTTAACTGACCAGAAGGGGTCAGCTAAAACATCCCGGCCGTCGAAGGAGTAGACCGGTATCCTGGCATCCATCGGCCCCCCGTCGCCACTGAAGATGGACCGCCAGTTCCGAAACATCACATCCCCCTAAAAGAAGACACACGGTGGGTGAGATACGGCCAGAAGGTCCTGGTCTGTTGGGGGACCGCAGGAGAGCGGACTCACCCTGAGGTTGGTCACCGGCAGAGTCTCCCGGAGGCCGGGATAGACCACGTGGACCAGGTCTTGGCTGTGGGAGGAAATGAAGGCGCGGTAGTTTGGAGCCAAGCCCATCGCCTTGGACTGCTCGTAACACATCCGGTCGGCCGTGTCGAGGCCCATCATGTCGCCCGAGTGGGGCTGGTTCAGGGCCACCAGGTTGAGCTGGAGGGGGAGGAGGCAACAGATGGGGGTGTTTACGAGGAAGAATCCGGAGAATCATCTATTACGGTTCAACACCGTTCACTTCTTTACTCGCTCATCTCATTTTTTTATTTATTCCATTTTTTGCCTCTTGACTGTTTTTAATGTTTTAATGAATGTTCTTAATACTTTTTAAATATTGTTTTCTTCTGCATTATGTGATGCTTTGCACTTTGAATCCCTCCCTCCCTCCCTAAGAATGCATACATTTTACATTAACTATGCTGTGAAAATGTATTTTAAGTATCTTTAAATGTTTCATAACATCATGTCTTACATAATAATCAATAATGCATGTTTTATAGCATTCCTCTCCAAATTCAATGTTATGCAGAATATCCCATGTACATTATTTAGAATAACACAATCTTATGGAGACTCACCCTTTCGTTGACTGAGCGTATTCTTTCCATCGGCTCTTCTCTTATCTGATATGAAACCCGGGGCTAAACAAATAGTTTGAAAGAGGATTAGTTGAAATAAATAGATTAAACACTGCAGATAAAGTGCAATGTCCCACGGTAGCATTTTTTATTTACGAAGCAAAAAGCCAAAATGCAATAAGTACCTCGTCCTGTGGAATGATGTTATTGGAGAGGTGGATCAGACTGCCGAGCTGAGGAGACAAAACAGACGAATCAAGACTGTAAAAGACGCTGACATGGCGTTTCAGTTAAAACAATAGTGGCCTTCACGGGTTTCACTTTTACAACATGCATTTTGTCAAATATCGCTCATTGGTTGAAAAATAATTGACCGTCTTCTCGAATCGAGAGACGGTTTGGCCTTCACGAATGTTTCCAGAAGCACGCGGAGATGTTGGAAAACACGAAGATCTGCAGAACTCCCTCCAGGGAAGATATACAATATGTATTTAATGGATTCAGCTATTAAACTGCCGTTGCACCATTTGCATCAGTCAAGCTCCGACATGCGTGCACAGCCTTTTAAACATGTTCTACATGCTGCAGCTTAATTTCCATCAGACTCGTCCAGGTTAGGGTACCTGTATCTCTTTCCATCCCTGGGAGACCTTGAGGAAGAGGCTTCCCGTTGCTGTGACGAACGCCAGAGTCCCCTCAGCATCCCTGGCGGTGAGCTGCATCATGCTCTCACGGGACTTAAATGTTCTCAGCTGAGAAAACAAGTACAGAGAAGACCAACGGTAACTTTTCTGTGAAAAAAAAAAACGTTACCTGTAAATGAAGGTTCACTCACCGATGCTGCGTTACTCGGAGGTCCAGGAGGTCCAGCGGGTCCAGGAGGTCCAGGCGGGCCGGCAATGGTCAAAGCTGCCATCACAAAAATGTCAAAACCTTATTAGAGTTTTTTTTTTTGATCTCATCAGTTACAAGAATGATACAGAAACTATGATTTCTATACATTATAACATGTTTGCTGTCATTTTATATGTATATATACATGAATTGTACCTGAGCCATATCTGGAGGGTGAATTAGAGGGTCCTGGAGGCCCCGGTGGCCCGGTAGCACCGACCGGTCCTGGTCTGCCGTAGCCCGGAATGCCCGGTGAACCTGGCACCCCAGGGTGGCCTGGTGGGCCGAGCACCGACTCCCCTTTGGGTCCCTGAAATGAGACCAAAAAAGATGTAGTTTCAAAAGTAAAATGTGATGTGATGAAAGCTAACAAGGACTAAATAATCAATATCCATGTATCGTCACTCACCACAAGCCCTGGTCTCCCGGGGTGACCTGGTGGCCCGGGCAACCCCGCCTCCCCCATGTCTCCCTTCTCTCCTTTAGTGCCCGGGTCCCCTCTCGCCCCCTGTGATTGCAACGCACATTTAAAGCATGATTTTAAGCATTTAAAGCACAAAACAATTAAAATCAAAAGCCCTTCCAAAGGAAACTTACCCAGCCTCCCCTGGTAAGAAAAGAGTCTAGAACAGAGAAACCAGAGGAGCGAGTTACAACTACAACAAATACAAGATTAAATACCTTTAAATTCACTCATGAAAACACACTTTATAGTTCTGTTCTTCCTTTTCATTATAGATCATGTTTGTCTAATTATTTGAAGAGCTGTGTTGACTTACTCTGAGGCGCCGGGATCCCGGGAAGACCTTGCTCTCCCTTCACGCCCTTCAGGGGCGTCTGACAGGTTCCTTGGAGACAAAGAGACAACCCTAAATGACTGCTTGTCTTGCAAGTATGTTATAATTTAGCTTTAACTTATAATATTCAGGTCACTAATAGTCAACCTGCAAACATAAGTGAAAACGGACTTCAGGTTTTTATTATTTATGGTCAAACAAAAGAGGGGACCCGACCTACCAACGGCGATGGTTCCATTGGGATTCAGCTGGAATGATGGAGCACAAACATGTTAACAGCAGTCAGCGGTGAAATCATACATCACGGAAAGAGGGGAGGGGAATGAGAGATAATGAAAAGGTGTGGCGTGATGCGGCGTCTGAATGGGCTGAGCAGACGGATGATTACATGCATAAATAAAATGATGAGGAGGGAGCGGAGGTGCAATGAAGATGGACGACCACTTAGGATGCAGCGTAGCCTTCGCTCTAACGGGAATGTGTGATTGAGGATATACACAAAGCAGGAGGATGACGGATTATATTCGGTTTGTCGTTAGAAACGACATAAATCTCGTGCACGTGTGGCAATAAAAACAGATTCACGACGACGCGTTGGAAACTTACAGTCAACTTGCAGCGCGGCCGGGGAGGGATGGGGAAGACGGTCTACAGAGGCCGGGGGAAGAGAGAGAGCACAGTGAGCCAACAGAACACACTCCGTGAGGGTCGTGTCAGAGTGTGTGTGTGTGTGGATGTGTGTGTGTGTGTGTGTGTGTGCTTACGCCTTTCGGGCAGTTGAATATTCCCGGACGGCCCGGCAGCCCCGGGAGGCCGGGAGGGCCCTAGGAAGAGCAAAAAAACATGAAAATGGAAGAAAGAAAGAGAAAAGGGGGAAACAGGGTGCTGTAAAACTACACAAAGCAACATACATATATACTGCTCGATGTGTGACCAGGTGTGTGACTCACCTGCAGGCCTGCAGAGTCTCCTCTCTCTCCTTTCGGTCCCATCAGGCCTGGGCGCCCCTACACACACACACACACGCACACACGCACACACGCACACACGCACGCACGCACGCACACACGCACACACGCACACACGCACACACGCACACACGCACACACGCACACACGCACACACGCACATTAACTGAAAGCATCAAAGTCAAGTTGATAAGAATGAACTTCAACGATTGAAAGTGTTTTTGATGAGTTCATGGTGCTTACAGATCGACCTGGAAAACCGAATTCTCCTTTGGGTCCCGGAGGTCCGGTCGGCCCCTGTGTGGAGCAAACCAAAGTGAGTGACGGTGCTTCTTTAAATGCATTCATTGCCCCCCCCCCCCTCACCTCCCCACCCCATTGCATTTGGGTTACTGCCCTCACAGAACCATAGTACTTACTGTAATTCCAGCAGGTCCAGATACACCATGATCCCCCTGCAAAGCCCCGTGGACGTGTATTATTTTACAGTCAGCTGTTTTTACAAGTACTCAAATAATGAAGAACGTGCTTTCATTAAATATCCCCGGTAACTTCCCCAAAACAACAACGGACCTCACGCAAGAACCTTTGAAAGTTCTTGTTTCTTAACTTTTCTTTCCGGGCTCGTATGAGTGCGCCACGCCAGATCCAGCAGGCGCCCCTATACCTTCAGGTATTTGTGTCGCTGTGTCACTCTTAAATTGTGTTTGCAACCCAAGAGAAAATTAAATAATACGAGAAGACGAATCTGTCCGTACGAGTGGTTCTTGCGTGAGAGAAAGTTCTTGCGCCCCAAAAAGTTTGCAAAAAAGGTGAAAACTAAAATCACCTTGACTCCTTTGGGTCCGGCTCGGCCCGACGTCGGGGATCCATCTGCTGCGAGGACCAACCCCGGCTCGCCCCGTTCACCCTGTTAAAAAAACACTTAAAATGTGTGCATACAGAACTATACGAACACACACCATTAATATATCACGTATACGAGCAGGGCCGAGCCGTGCAGGGCCGAGCCGAGCAGGTCCCACTTACTTTCAGTCCTGCAGGTCCTTGAACTCCTGGCAACCCGCTGTCTCCTTTGGGCCCCTGTGGTCCCTGAACATGTATGAAAAACTAATTAAGACAACTCCAAAGTCAAAAGAATAATTTCTCCACATGCTACGCTGTTGTTGTGTCTCCAGGATGTTTTGCTTGCTGCTTGATACTCACAGCCGGCCCCTGAGCTTCGGACATCCCCGAGAAGTTGAAGGCCCCGTCTGTGTCGTTGAGCAGCAGCTGGATGTCAGAAGGAGAACGTCGTCATTCTTTAATTAATTAATTCATTAATTATTAAGGTTTCGACATGTAAACTATGGAGGGATCGAACAGGCGACCTTCTGGTTTTGGATCAACCGCTCTCCCCATGAGCTACAGCCACCCACTGTAAGTCAGCCTGGGCTGGAGTGACTGTGCTCTGGTGCTACTTACATCCTGGAGGTTGATGGTGGGTCCTGCTGGTCCAGGTGGTCCCGGAGGGCCCGGTAGACTGAGCCCGTCCCGTCCCCTCTCTCCCTGATAAAAAAAAAAAAGTGACATTTTTTTTAGCCTTTTAGTAAACGGCAACAGAAAAAGTGTGCGTGGGTCCATATGTGAGTCACATGTGGCTTTACCTTTAGACCTGGATCTCCTCTGGTCCCCTTTTCTCCCTGTAGATGACACAAGATGAGACATTCAGGTACTAGTGGACCTTTTCACTTGGAAATACTTATGTTTCAAAGGACACTTTCACATTTTACAGATTGTTTTTAGAATGAAATCCATCGACAGATTTAAAATCACCTTTTAAATAAAACATTTCCAACAAAAAGTCAGACTATAGAGCCAGTAAAAATCGGTCTGAACCTTCTATATAAGCTGATGTTTTCATGTGTCCATCCATTGACTGACCTCTTGCCCTTTAAGTCCCTCCAGTCCTGGAAACCCTGACGGTCCTCTAGCACCCGCCTCCCCCTGCAGGCACCGCAGAGAAACATCAATCAATCACACACATCACTGTTATGGGATAACCCCTTTCTCTTCACTAGTGGTCCAACCAAATTGGTTTTGGTGAAAGAAGATAGAAGATGTAAGATACGGGTAATGTCAAGTTCCTGCAGCGTATTATGACAGAGGATCTCGGGTCAGATCCACATGACCGGGAGGTCCCACCTCGCATGGCCTTCCTCTCTGTGACCACGCCCAGACATGGCCGAAGCTCGGGCCAACAGCTGGTGCTGAGGTGACCCTGACTCAGACTCACCTTGAGCCCCGGCTTTCCCGCGGAGCCGTCTGAACCATCGTTCCCCTGTGAGAGGCGGAGAGGGAGAGACATGTCATCAAGTGAAGTTTGAAATCAAATCCAACGGATCGCTGAGCCCGACTCGTCTAAACTGCTCACCTTGGGCCCCTCAAGTCCGGGGATTCCCGGAGGACCCTGTGGGACAAATACGAGCACATGTATCGTCACGGGAATGTCAGCTGATGGTTCGATGATTACATGATGAGTGATGACAACATATTCTCTTTATTCTAACACACTCAATGCAGTTGTACCTGTGGGCCTCTGGACAGCACCGCTCCAAAACCACTCTGCATCCCAGATCCTTCCAAGTCCTGAAAAATATTTTACAAAAATATTTTTGGGGGTCAGAATGTATTTTATATATATTTAAAAATATATTTATATTTATATATTTTTATATATATTTTTATATTTAAATATTTTTATTTAAATATATATATTTATATATAGAGTATATACACAGTATATACATATATATATATATATATATATATATATATATATTTCCTGTAAGTACACCATTCATTAGGTCATATAACAGGCCGTACCTCAAACTCCATGGCGAGGCCTCTCCAAGGAGGACCTGGGGGCCCAGGAGGGCCAGATGGACCCCTGGGACCAGGCTGCCCCTCTGGACCCTCCGAGCCCGGTAGGCCTGGAAACCCTGGAGGGCCCTGATCTCCCTACAAGGGACGAGATAAAAAATTATGATGAAATCAGTTCAGGCAATACATGAAGGAACAGTGTGTGTGTGTGTGTGTGGGGGGGGGGGGGGGGGGGGGTCACTATCTAATCAAGGGTGACATCATCAAGATCTTACCTTGGCTCCTGTTTGCCCGCCTGCGCCGGGCTCTCCCTGTTCAACAGATGAGAGACGTTTCAAACCAGCAGCTCAGGCTTGTTTACACTGGAGCCCCCATAGTCCTCGGGGGTCCCCTCATTAAGAGCTCATGCCCACCTTAAGTGTAATTGTTTTTGTTTGCTAACAGAGCACTAAGAGTCCGACTCGAGGGAAATCAGACAAAAGAGGGGGCGTGGCTTACAAGTCACACAGACGAGAGCCAGCTCGTGGGTTGCTGTGCTGCACATTCACATATAAGGATTCATATATTCATATTTTTTTAACTGTACCGTGTAGGTCAACGCGTGTCAGTCCATATGAATATGATGACGCATGCTGTGTTCATCGGCCTCACCTTGTCTCCTCTCTCCCCAGAAGGTCCTGGACCCCCATCTTTTCCGTTAACTCCCTGCAAGTGAGTGACGTCATTACATTCAGATTTCAGTTTTAAGATGCATATTTATATATTGTTTTCCCCCAGATGAATCATCCCTGTACATCCACTGCATGGGTGATTCAATTGTTGGCGTGCATTCACCCTTTTTGAACAAAAGTTGTGTGTAAACTGGTTCAAATGAGGACAAATGGAATAACGCCAATGGGCCAGCAGGGACCCAGGAGAATAAACCTTTTATGCACTAAAACAGGCGCCGCAGAAAAGGTTGTAAGTCTGCAAGTAGTCCACTCACGCAGTCAGCAAAAGCTTCTGACATTTTAAAGACAAAAGACACATTTCCCCCAACAGACGCTGCAGCGCCGACCATGTTCTGGAGCGCTGACGCTAGTTTCTGCCAAGTGCTGTTACTGTAGCTGGAGGAGGAGGACATGACTTATGTGACAGTTAATATATGCACACACACACACACGCACGCACACGCACGCACACACACACACACACACACACACGCAGTGTGTTTTAATCAATGCTGTGCAGCAAGCAATGGCAGGAAAGCAGTAAATGAACATGTTTTTTTTTTTTTTTAATGAAGTTGGGGGAAATACTGTCTTTCCAGTCCCTTGGATGTTACGGGACCAAAAGGTTAATACCTGACCAGACCCTGAACCAGAACCAGACCCTGAACCAGACCCAGAGTCAGAGCCAGACCCTGAACCAGAGCCACTAAACCACTCCTCAATCACCTGAAAACAGAAGTTAGGTTAGGAGTTCACTGTCTGAGGCCGAGTTTATGAGGTTATGTTTATATATATATATATATATATATATATATATATATATATATATATATATATATGTATATATTATATTGCACCTTTCAAACAAATCAAATGCAAATTATTGAAAAGTTGAGGATTACGAAAGTGTTTTGCTCTTATTGATGAAATGTGCACAAGCTTGAACCTACAGGCAGTCCAGGTTCTCCCTCCTCTCCATCCTTCCCATCTTTCCCAGGGACCCCAGGTGGTCCAGGGAAGAAGTCTTCCGACGGGGCTCCTGGGGGCCCCGGCTGTCCCGGGATGCCGGGAGGCCCCGGAGGCCCCTGATGGAACAGGACGACATATCTCGGTCACACAAAGGGGACGAAACGCAGCTAAACATTAGCTAACGTCACAGAGAGGGAGGACAAAGTTCACCTACCCGGATGATCTCTGCATCACCGTCAAAGTCTTCAAATCCAGACCCGTCCTGAAGAACACGTGACATAGAGGCCGTCGTCAAACCACGTCAAATTAGGTCAAATCAGGTCAAATCAGGTCAAATCAGTTCAAATCAGTTCAAATCAGGTAAAACCAGGTCAAACCACTACAGCTGAAGGGCTTCATGTCTCAATGCTTCTTATTAGGATCCATTCACCATGTGTTCATGTCCACCAGGCATCCGTTTCCACATGAACTCTTTTGATAATCTAATTTAATCACATTCATAATATTATTGGTGCATAGAAATGCCAGTGGACGTGATGACACAAGGTCAGAAACAATAATACATATCTCGAGCTACACCTTCAGAAAAACAAATAAACAAACGAACAAAGACATAACTTGATATGAAAAATGCACAAACACATACATGAAACAAAGGTTTATCCATGAAAACATTATGGATTTGGGGTTTTGAAGCAATACAAAATAATAATATAATTTAGCCTGAGGCTCTTAAATGATTATTTCTGAATCAGGCGTCTAAACTGGGACCACATTGTAACCTACCAGGCCCGTGGAAGACTTGCTTGCTGGAGCTGCAGGTCCAGGAGGGCCTGGAGGACCCGGTAGTCCAACACCACGATCCCCCTGAAGGAGACGGGGACGTTTATTTGTACATTTATCGATTGATTACGGATTCATACGTCTGTGGCAATAAAACGGGTGAATTGTTTACCTTTTCACCCACAGGACCAGGCTCTCCCTGCAGTCCTGGGAATCCTGGGGTCCCAGTTGCTCCCTGGGAAGAAGACATGGGATCTCAGCACATCAGAGGCCATGCTTTGTGAAAAGCAGGAATGAGGCCGAGGCCGTAACGTGATGGGTGACCCCAATGTAGTCTGGGATGTAATGTGCTGGATCAGCGGTTATCTTTGGATAATATATTACGTGTAGTTATTTTTAAAAAGGGCTCATTCCTGCATCTGTTTTCCCCAGAGACACAAAACAAACCAGTAAGAAAGACTTTACTTACTGGGGCACCGGTGTCACCTTTGCTTCCCTGGAGAAGAGACAAAAATTAAAAAACCAATCCATCATTTCATCTTCTGACCTGTCATGTGACCTCGCCAACAGCATGCGCTCCATCATCCGTCTGATGGTCTCGAAATAGATTGTTTTGAATATCGAAAATGAAACAAACGGATAAAACTCACAGGCTCTCCATCTTTCCCAGAAGCCCCAGGTGGACCTGAAGGCCCCGTTGGTCCTTGTGGGCCTCGGGGTCCCGGCTCCCCTCCGTCTCCGTCTCCCGAGGCTTGTCCTGGAGGGCCGGGTGGACCTGGAGGACCGGATGGACCCGGTTCCCCTTTCTGCCCTGGAGACACCTGGAGGGGCTGAACGGGCCGTGCAGGGACTCTGAGTGACTTCTTTATTATTTATTAATAATTAATGAATTAATTCACTGGAACTTGTGATAAAATGTGTGATAATTATATCAACATGAAAGCTTTTTTTTTAATGATTTTCCAACTAGAATTTCGAATTAGGCAAATTTGTGTTATCAGTTATGTTTTTTGGAATGGATATATTGTATATGTTGTATGATGTATGAAGAAAATCATTACTTACTGTGTCAAATACGGAGTCTGGGGAACCCGTCTGAAGTGATGCTTCTGGAACAAAGACACAAAGTGAGCCCATACAAAACATAATTTAAAAAAGATTATAAAAAATATATATGAACATAATAATAATGTATAAATACATGTGTTCACAATACAATGGAAATTTATTGTAATGATTATATGACCTATTAAGATATGAAATCATATTTTAGGGCAGGTGAGAAAGAAAAGGAGAGACTCCTCTAGCACTCCATCTGCTGGCAAGATTTGGGAAACACAAGCCGAGGTCACATGTCACAGCATTACTTCCATGCCTCTTTTACACACACACACACACACACACACACACACACACACACACACACACACACACACACACACACACACACACACACACACACACACATGCTTGTGTGCATGTGCCAGAGGATCATGTCAGTGTTTGGTTTAATACCGTAAAGAAATATCTCCAGTTCTTTGCCACCAAAGACAGATTTCCTAAAATACAATAATTTAAAAACAAGAATTGTGTTTTTTTGTTTTTGGATTTTTTTTACCTGTCACTGTGGTCGTCTCCACTTCCTGTCCAGAAGGCACCTCTACGTCTACATCCTCATCATCATCCTCATCACCACGTGAGCTCTCAGTGGGCGGAGCTTGTACTGGGGTGCTGTAAGTGGGGTCCGCCTCTGGGAAGGGCTGCAAAAAATGACACAGTCATTCATCATGTTTCTATGTAACGCCATGCAGAAAATTGGGAGATTAACGAGCCATGTGTGCATATTGTGTTTTCCTCAGATGGTGGGAAACATTTTTCCACACTGACACACTGAGGTACTTCAGGTACCATCCACAAAATCAGAGAAAAAATAAGGAACGTGGCCATCAGTTGGGATATGCAATCTGGTTTAAATGAAGCGAATCTGTCTCCTGAGCGTGTCTCGATCCTCCTGCAGCTCCAGAGACCAACGAGGCTGCAAGTGTGAAGCACAGTTTCCCTCAATAGCAAAACTTGAAAAGTCACAAGAGGGAGCTGCAAAATAGGAATGACACGCTGCGTTTACCAAAATCCAGTAATAAGGGGACTTTTATAGGAACTTCAGTACTTTGAGTGTCAAATTATTTTCCTTCAGTAGAATTTTTGGCATCAGTTCTGCTGTTATGCTTTTTTACAGGATGACATGTTGGCCATTTCCCTTATTAGTTTTCTTGCCGAGAGCAGAGATGTAAAAACCTAAAGGAATGAGATTTAGAATTAGATCACCAGAAAACCTGGTAAAAAATAAATCTGCTCTCAGTCCTTCTCTAGTTATTATTATAGTATTTTCATTATGTTTGAATCTCACGTTCTGAGTACAAGAGCTCGTGAATGAATCGAACCTGAAACAATTCATTGTCAATGAGCACATTTCGCTACACAAATGGGGAATAAAGTGGAATAAAATCCAAAATAAAAAAATTGTTATTCATGAAATTTGCTCGGCTAAGGTCATGGGTACCAATAAAGGGAAAAGTTCCCAAAAACGTGGATTTATTTCTTTAAATAAAATAATCTGGTCCTCTTCCCGCCCCCCGCCTCTCTTCTCTCGCCCCGTTGCGTTCTTCTTTTCCCTTTTTCCGAGAGCGAGAGCTGGCAGGCGGCCGCACATATCACCATGTTCCAGTCTGCGCCAGGCCGGCGAGGATAAGAGCTGCTTCCTCTGGTCCAAGTCCAACCCAGCTACATGGGATAGAGAGTGTGTCTGCATGTGTGTGTGTGTGTGTGTGTGTGTGTGTGTGTGTGTGTGTGTGTGTGTGTGTGTGTGTGTGTGTGTGTGTGTGTGTTGCAGTCACCATGGTGTACTCCCTCTCCTCCACAATCTTCTTCACTTCGTCTATTCCCTCGATGTCCTCATACGCATCGTCACCGCTTCCGTATCCAGAGGCCTGCGGAGACGGAGCGAGAGTGGAGGACCAAACAGAGTGAGGAGATAAAGGTGGAGAGGGACAGAAAGGATGAAATGCTCTGCAAACGGAGGGGAAGAACGAGGGAACTGAACGAGGGAACTGAACGTGGGAACGAACTAAGAGAGAAATGGGGTTCCCCTCATCGAGTAAAAACACACTTTGGTTCCCACAGTTCCTGCCGTGGCCCTGATTATACTGTGTGTATCTGCTGCATGCACATTTTTAATGTTTATCTTCATATTTAAATATCAGCTAATCCAGGATTCAAACCATGACAAAAAAGTATGAAATTAGATGGGATTGAGGTCAGGTCTCTGAGAAGAAAAACATTTCTCTCTGCAGCTGGTTTTAAGCTTGTTTTTCTGTCTTTTTAAAATCAGATTAAAATGTACAGTGCAGTGAAATGTGCAGTGTGGCATCCAACCAGGAAAAAAAGCAGTAAAGCACAATGTGTTTATTGGTGATATAAAAATCAAAAAGCATAACAGTCTGCAAGAAGTGGATATGAGTGTGCTGTGTAGTATTAGCTGCTCCAGCATTACCACACTGGACAGTGTGTAATAAATACTTATTAAAGATATATACAGTAGAACGTGTGCAGCCACAAACGTCCGGACGCACAAAATTGTGTCAAATATAATCATGAAGTAGAACTACACACAGGTATAGAGACAGGACTGTCACACACCTTTGTCCACATGGGTCACGGTAATGCGCAGTTTCCACCACTAGAGGGAGGACTTGTCCCGTGTTGCACATGTTTGGGCTGCTGAGGCAACAGGAA